>CM057169.1:15242746-15301823 GCA_029962745.1 Echinometra lucunter
CAGTAGAGGCGCACGGCCGATAATCGGAGACTGTCTCTTGACTGGGAGACTGTCTCCGTTATGGGAGACTTTTGTGGTCGCCGATTTAGGAGACTGTCTCCTAAATCGGAGCTCGAATTTGGTTATTTACATTTGCGGTCTCGGGGGTACATTTGCGCTAATTGAAAATGTGATAATCGGATTCCTCGGATCAAAATACCCCTTTTCATCACCGTCTACTTCAAAATTCCACCGTCTAATCATTGCGCAATGGTGGTTTGTTCACTGCAAACTCCTTTCTCGGTAGCCAGCCGAGGCTAGTCACGTCCACACACAGACTATCGTAGTATCGGATAACATGTACACACACACTTCCATACATCTAGGCACGTTCATATTAAGCACAATCGGATGATCGATACAGATTTTGTTTTCTTTCTCCCAAATATTTATGTCAAAAGTTATGTGACTTCTTTGTTAATAATTTAGCTCAGTGTATCAAAATGTTTTTTCTATGATTCTGGCATGTGAATATACTTGAGAATGTGTTGCTACCTTGTGAATTTGTGAAGATATTGTTTTTAAATAGTGAAGAAATAAAAGAAATCTTTTTAATGGAAACCGGCTTAACTGTTATAGTAAATGGCATTTAAAAAAATATATTTATAATTATGTTTATTTACAATCCATACTCACACATCGTATTCAGCCCAGCCCAGCCTGTTGACTTATGTTCAAAAGGAAAATCATTGCAAATAAACTCTCCCGTCGGCCCCTGTTGCTGAGGTAATTGCGATGGTCATGTATGATGACTTGAACTTGGGTAAGCATAATTATTATAAAATATATAATTTATATAAATTTTTAAAAGAAATCGAGTTGTTTTGTGCCGACTATTGATCAAGTGTGTTGCATGAGGCGCGGCGAGATCTCTGGCATATGGCAGTATGTACAGTGCAGTGAACTTGGCGCATGCATGCATGTATTGCACAAGTCCATAATCTCCCGCGTGGTCATGGTGGTGGCGCATGTGAAAATGTCAACAGGCGCGACGGCAATGGCAATATGAAATGAAATACAGTAGATCTGTAAATACATCAACAAAATATGAATCTCGAATGGTTGAAACTTATGTGTGAATATGGATTCAAATTTTCATGTGCATGGACGTATGCCGATTGGACCTTGACTTCGCCAGTCTACTCGGGTGATGATAGATCAGCTGACGTTCATTCATGACTAGTCAAAATAATTAAGCAGACAAACGTTCCTCCTCCCCCTCCCCCCTTATATTTCATGTTATATTTCTCTTAATGGGGATTTAGATGAAACGACGTGAGGAATCTCAGCTTGGCCATGAGGGCTTTTCATGGATTTTAAAGCAAAGTTTAATCGGAATTCACTTACTTGACAATGACCTTTCTGAAGTTTACGTGACCAACGCAGCCGGTGGACATGTAGTCTTGATCCTCAGGACTGTGACTGGCTAGCTGCATTACACACAACAGAATCTGCTACCATGATGGTTTATTCCTTACCATCTGCTAACTCACAATCATACTTACTGAATCATATAACATTAACATTAAATTAAGAAACTTCTATAACTTTATTTTCATTTTTTCATACATGAAGTTTATTCCATTTTGTGAGTGGCAGCCAGTGGTTGAATTGCTCACATTCACAATTTACATTTAATAACATACAAGTAAACATATAATTACAACAGATTAAAATACATAACTGCACAGGCTGCTGCATACACAGAAAAATAAATCCTTTACAGATTATTTCTGACTTAGATTTACATATATAGGCAATTAATTTCAGTCATAATACTTGTTGGCCTTTGATTGCACATACTTATAGAAAATAAAGGTGAAAAATTAATCCTCGTCTCTCTTTTTTTTCTTCAGGTGATAATGCTGCATATCCATACCAATGCTGAAGTTAGTCAAACTACATTGCGACAATCAGAATCTGGAAGATGATTCAGTTTCAAGCCATCCCAAACACTAAAAAAAAAAAAATATTCTGCTCAAGTCGGCGAGTCTGCTGTGCCTCGTCATCTACCAAGGCTTTGATCGAGTTACGTTACGATACTTTAAGTGTATGAAACTTGACGAAATATTATTGAGGGAGGGGGAGGGGTCAACACCAGAAAGCTATTCACATATTTCATAATAAGTAGATTCATCATTATATGACAAGTACAATTTAATTTCTGGTTTCAGTCATAATGCATATCATTGATTTTTCATTGCCTCGGTTATGAATATGATTGGTTACATATCTCTATTTAGAAGAAAGAAGTGTGGAGATCATGTTTTTTATTTACTTTATTTTTCATGTATGTATTTCTGTGGAAAATACATTTTACTTTGTTTTATGTTTACACATGCCAAAACTGTACAGGTTACTTCAAGATGGGTATTTATTTTCATATAACTTTATTGTGCAACATACTGATACCTTCTTGCCGATTGTCATGACATTTAAATAATTGTTATCCATTTTTAATATCAGATAGTACTCAATACAGAAGTGATGCCACTCATCATGCTGTAATGTTCATCTTACTTTATTGACATACATGTCAGTGGGGTTGTAATCAATTTATTATTAATCACTGTTTTTAGCCTTTAATCTTTGTAGTGTTTTACATCATATGTGGACACACTGTACATGTTCGTGTACAGTGCTGGACTTCCTTTTTCTTTTATGAATTTTCTGTGTTTTGTTACCAGTATTATTTCAAATAAATGTTCTTGCAAAACAAAGAATTGGCTTTCTAAAGGAGTTGTTCTTTCCTGTGTCACTGGTCATAAAATATGAAAAGTACAGTTGTACCGGTATAACTATTTCAGTTCTAAGTTTCTGAAGACCTATTGCCACCTTGCATCGATCATCAGCTAGGCCTACATCCAAGATGCGGGATCCTAATTCCTATCTCCTTGGAAGTTCTTGATAAAGCAGCTGCTTTACCAGTTCTGCTGACCGTACAGAGTGATTACTTCTTCAATTTGGGGGCACAAGTACCTAGATATGCAAGCAAGTACATTGAATATGCATGTGAAATGTGAATATAAATTTCATATAAATTACCAGTCAAATTATTGATTTGGCTATTAATTCTGAACATTTTATATGAACAAACTCGAACAAACTATTTTGAATTTTTCATGAGCTACACAGAAAAGTTTCTTTCCTGTTCTTTTGAAACAACCATTTTTATGCCATTATGGGCTCATTTGCGTACATGCATAAGGAATATTTTCAAGAAACAGTTTTATAGGCTTACCTGATCTAGCATCCCTTCGGAATAGAATATGCCTAAAATTAGCAGCACACAGACAGGATGCAGGTCCGGCAATTGTTGACCCATTTATTATCCTGATTATTTGCTGAAAAAGAAACTTTAAAGTAGCCCCCCCCCCAAAAAAAAAAAAAAACAAAAAAAAAAGAAAAAGAGGGGATGATATAATTAAGATTTCAGAATTTTCATTTCTAATTTTGCAAAATTAGACTGAGCAAAAACAACAGTGAAAGGCAACAACAAACATAAATGTCAACATATTGGACAACCGGACAATGTCAATTAAAATTACATTTAACCGAAACACTCATACTCGTGTCATAGATGTTGTGACAGGCATTTTATGATAAAAAAATGATACAAATCTGAATGTATTTACCCATTCATCATGTTCACATCATATTATAAAATCAAAAACGTCTGGAGAATAGAAACTAGTTCATCCAGAAAGTGTAAGTCTTGTCTGGAAAAAACAACAACAACAAAGAAAAAGATTGCATTCGAGTCAGACCCTAAATAGATCTACCTCCCAAACCGCAGTCTCCAAAATGGGAGACTTAAGATTGTTGTTATGATCACATTTTCAAAGAGTCGCCAATGACGGAGATTGTCTCCTGCATCGGCGATAGTGTCCGAAATGGGAGACCGCTGGCTGCCGCGCCGATCGTGCCACAGTGACAGTCTCCGATATAGGAAACTATCTCCCATAAAGGAGACAGTCTCCGATATCGGCCGTGCGCCTCTACTGTCATATACAGCCTGTTGGATGGACAATCGAATCGAATGATCGGAGAATAGAAAAGACTTGGGGTATGTTTACACCAAAATCTCTCTTTCTCCCTTTACCCCTTTCTCCCTTTCTCTTTCTTTCTTCCTCCCCTACCTTCTGCCCTCCATTCTTTCCTTAATCCCCTCCTCCCCCTTTCGATCCCTCCAACCCTCCGCTTCCTAAAGCTCCCACCTCCAACCTCTCCTTCCTTCCATGCAATGCATCCATCTCTGTCCGCCTTCCTTCCTCTCATTTCCTCCTCGTACTCTCAGAAGAACTGTTGGTTAAAAACCATTATATAGGTCAGTGGAGGGGGCAAGGGGGCACGAGCCCGGGGCGCCACTTTTAGGGTGATCAAAACTGCATGAGCAAACAAACAAACAAACAAAATATCCTGACCAACCAAAAAAGATTCCAAATTTCAAGTTAAGTGTTGTTTGTTTTTGTTTTTTCTTTTCTTTTTTTTTTTTTTGGGGGGGGGGGTACCCATTGGCGTCAGAAGTTGGAGGGAGACACAATTTCAGCGCCTGCCCCGGGCACCGTTTTCCCTATATAGAAACACAAACATTATTGGTTAAAATATAAACCTACTGTTAAGGTAGCAGGTAAAACATACGAGGAATTTTTAACCGATGACAGCTGATAGGTTCCTAACCCGATTCATAATAACCAACTGTTTTGAGTTTTGAGAGCCTACTTCCATCTCTCATTTCTTCCCTCTTCTTCCCTGAGGGCGCGTAAGGATTTATTCAATTCAAAAGATTGATTCACTTGGATTTTTTTTTGGGGGGGGGGGAATAGTTAAAACTTTAACAGGAGTTAGGACATTTTCAAGTTAAAAATGTATAAAGCCTTTAAAGGTATCGGCCCCGATGATGGTTTAGACAGATTCTTCAAAGGAGATTCGAAGAGGCCAATTCCTCAAACCACAAGAACCTCTCCAACAAGATTGATCATCGGGGGGTGTCTATCGGTCTCGAACCCGATCACTGAATCAAATCAAATCAAATCAAATAATCATTACACAGATTGCTTAAATACTTTTAAGAAAAACAGGTCCAGCTACAGGTATGGGTCAAATAAGAGAAACCTGGGTGAGACATAAAGGGGCGATGATGATAAGGGGCAAGATGACCTCCATAGCTGAGTTTATATACGTTTTAAATGAACAAATAAGGGTGTAGTTGCATGATCCAGTCCCTCTCTTTCCCCCAGTCTTCCTCTTTTTTCTTCTTGTTTTCTCCTATCTTTTTTTTTAAATCTCATAGGGGTGGTCACCCCCCCTGTCACACCCCCTGTAGCACCGCTCCGAGGGGGGGGGGTGTCTTTCTATTTGTGCCATAAATGATAGCATTTCCTCTCTTACCTCACTCTTCACTGACGTACCTGGATCCTGGTGTTGGGAAGACGAAGCAGGAGAATATTCGAGCCAGCGATGGCATGTGCATACTATAGATTTTAGCCTGAAATTCACTTTTTGTATGGGCCCCATAATTCGCGTGGACGAATTGGGGGATGTATACAGACAGGTGGTCGGTTCCTTTTCATTTTATAAGCTTGGCTTCATTTGTAATTTCTCAAGATAATGATTAGTTTGTTCATTACTTTTCATGGTACTCAATATGAATCCATATCTACTCTTGCGAACGAGCGAGGTATAGGAAACTTTAAGCAATGAGTCTTTTGGAAAAATATATATATATCTCTCTCTCTCTCTTAAGCATTATCATATGTAAATCATATTGAATATTGTAGTCCGTATTATATGTAACACAGGAACGGCGTTCAAGATTGTGTAAAATGGGGCCAACCTCCATCCGCAAATCAAGTTCCGGCCCTTCTCTTTATCGAAGCCGCATGTCTGCCGATCAGAAAATTAGAAGGAAAAAAAAAAGATTATCATTTAATACAACTAAAACTAATCAACTCCTTTTAATTGTCCATCTAAAAATTTTAAAAATGGAAATTTGACATGGGATTATTTTGTTTTACAGAACATAGCCTACAATTCATGAGCTTGCATACATCTGAGTTCGACCAGTGTTACGACATAACATAAATACACTGTCATGTAACAGATCAAAGGCAATAATATTATTTGAAAGTATTCGAACATGTCGAAGGGAGAGTATAAAGAGCTAGGGATGAGTAACAAGGGAATGAGGGGCTTCAGTCCGTTTTATATTTGGGGGACACCGACGAGTGTCTCTTTTTAGGCTCAAAATTCGGTGACCCCCCCCCCCATCTTTTCTGGGGGGGCATACCTTATATTGTATCCCACACACTTAAAATTTTGAGGGGACGTGTTCCCGACCTCCCACACCACCGATTGAAGGGGCTGACGCCCATGAAGGCCCCGAGAGAAAGATGATCTGAAGAAGAAGAAGAAGAAGAAGAAGAAGAAGAAGAAGAAGAAAGAAAGAAAGAAAGAAAGAAAGAAAGAAAGAAAGAAAGAAAGAAAGAAAGAAAGAAAGAAAGAAAGAAAGAAAGAAAGAACGGAAAGAAAGAAAAAAGAAGAAAACGAAGAAAATGAAGAAGCTGTAAAAGGGGGTAATGAATATCAAAAGGCATTGAATAAAAGCATGCAAAATAGACAACAGATTACATAAGTTTTTGTGATATTTTGTTATTTCATAATAAATGTACACAAAATGCACAAACAGGGCCAGCTTGTCTGCATATCGAGACCATGTATGCCAGAGCACGTACGTCAGTTGTGGGAAGACAGGAGACACCCCCCCCCCCCCCGCAAGAAAAACTTTTAAGGGTGCCGGGACAGAATAGGAGTATAATGTCCCCAAAGTTTTAAGCTAAGGATCCTTCCCCCCTTTTTTTTTTTTGCTTGTATGCCCCCAAATATTCATATCCACACTCCCCCCCCCCCCCCCCCCCCGAGATGATGACTTTTTCTGAGTCCCTCCAAAATATAAAACGGCCGAGTGACGCCCCCGTGCCAGAGTAGAAAGGCATACTGCACAGGGGCGGAAGCGGGAAGTATATAATGAGTCAGGATGGAGGAAATGCGCTCGTGCATAAATATCTAAGGACACATGGCTCACATTTTTTTAAAATTAATTAATTTATTTATTTATTATTTTTTTACAGATCTGCATCATGTGGGCACTGGTTCTATTTTGATTTCAGGGTTTCACACAATTTGATGATTATTTGCCTATCAACAACTTAATCTTTCTCTCAACTGAAAAATCACTCGGGGGTAGAATAACACGTTCATGGCAACATCGCGATTGAAACCGGCTGCCCAGAAGCGTAAACTGCCCCTCGTCCCGTCAAAAATGTGCTCAATCTCCTTCACCTTATGTTCCGGGGAGGGGGGGGGGGGGGGGCGGGGTATTCAAATTTGGTTCCGACGGGTGTATCGCTGAAGCCTCCATAGCCTGTACCCATTTTTAAGGGGTCATACTGGTAAAAAAAAGGGTACCCATTATTAGGGATTTTACATCATCACGGTTGTGTACTTATAAGCCTCATTATGGGAGAGAGATATCATTCTTACAATAACGATGATGTTTAAAAAAAGTGAGGGGCATGTTTAGGGATTTTCCGACTCAAAACTATTCCCCATGTTTAGGGATTTCTTGCAAAAAAAGCGACGCATTAGAGCGACACACCCCTTTAAGGATAAAAACGAACACGAAAAATTCATATATTTACTAAAATCTAACGATTATGATATAACAAAAATTTGTGTATCCTCCATTAGTAATATGTATAGGGAAAGAGTGAGCAGGTTGGACCATAATATTTAGACTTTATAATTTTTGTTGTACTTTTTTTTTTTTTTGGCAGAATAAGGGAGGAATACGGCAGGAGCCGCACGTGTTTATGTATATAATATTATGTCAATTATAGAAAATACAACACGATTATATTATTTTTGTATACTTTTACACTTTTGTTGTTGTTTGTTTTTATTTGATTTTGGTTCCACTGAGTTTGCCGAATATGTATACTTTGCCTCAATTATGTATATGCACTATGAACCTTGCGGACAAAGAAAGCGGACAAAATAAACAACCTCTCATTCTACCCTTCACAATGGTTCTGGTAGTCAAAAGAACATCCCTTCACAGCTATTATGTTTAATCATGTAGTTCCAGATGAATATGTATGTGACACCTGTTCCACATTATTTTAGACAATAGTAGTGAAGGGATGTTCTTTTGACTACCAGAACCATTGTGAAGGGTAGAATAAGGGGTTGTTTATTTTGTCCGCTTCCTTTGTCCGTCATGTGCATAGTGATGGTTATTATGTATATCCTTTGTTTGTTTTGCATTGTTCATATTGATGATAATCCAAAATTGTGGATTGAATATCAATAAAATTTGATTTGATTTATACCATTAGGCGAGTACCCCCCCCCCCCCGGCTTCTGTTGTTTCACCTTGAATGGATCTCCTTCACCCCCCCCCCCCCCCAGCCTCCCTCCGACCCGGCTCCGACCCCGCCCCCAGGTCCATCCGCCTAGCGCCTGCATGCACGTCACGTGTATATCATAGCGATAGGATCTGATGATCGCACGATCCTCCCATTTCTTTGCTGAAATGGACACGATTGATTGATTCGTGAGGCCTAACTAACGTAAGTAACTTTTCGTCTCTGTAGATATGAATATGGCACTGATGAGTCAAGGATCATGTATAATTATGGCAATATCGTGTTTCAGGCCCCACCTCTATTGTGGGGCTGATTCCCCACTAGTATTAAGCCTACATTTTATTCGTTCAATAGTTGATCGATCATGAAACTCATTTGTACATTTTCACATTTTTAACATTACTTGATTGACCACTCCCTAATATATACTCGTGTTTACGGTCCCACCAAACGGGATTATGAATTGATTATCACGGTAGTGGGGCTGATGGGCATCAGCCCCGCTGCTGTGTTAAAACTTAATCACGTTTGGATCCCGTTTGGTGGGACCGTAAACACGAGTATACATACTGTGCTCATCAGCCCCGATGCTGTATTAATCATATTTGAATCGCGTTTGGTGGGGCCGTTAATACGAGTATATATAAGAGAGTTTTAAAAGAAGATGATGATTAACGTAATGATCGATCAACACATTCTTTTATAAAAATTGTGAAAGTCCGTCGTCTTCTATTTCTGTCCTAGTTAGCTGTGGTTTAAGTTAGGTCAGGAGAGATAATCGATCATGATGTATGTGGGCATCAGCCCCACTCACCATGCATTAATTGAGTGGGGCCTGAAACACGATTATGCCATAATTATTATGAAATTGCAGAATTTCAAAATTCAGTAATTCTCGGGGTATTTTTTGATGTCGTGTGGCTTGCATCCATCGCGGCACAGCCTCAGGTGAGCGCTTTCCTCTTTGGTATTCCCCCACCTCTGTCCGCCTAGCTAGCTCTCTCTCTCTCCCATACTAAACACTCGGGTCGCGGCTCGCTGGGTATGGTGTGCCAAGTGTTAACTAGGTTATTCGGTCCAAAACTACAGTCAGTGTAAAGTAAAACCAAAACCCTCATAATAGCCATGCCCACAAGCATATTCTGGCAAACTGATCCTCCCTTCCTCTGCTAGTGCTATGCACAAAATGTTTGTAACGAAACAAAGTCAATGGCCCAGGCGACGTGAATATATTATAGCAGGCTTAATAATAAGAGATCATATCATAATCATCCTGTCTGTTTATTCATATTGGTAGGAGGTTTTGTTGCAAAATTGTCGTTGCACTTCATTTTGTAACGAAATGGTTCACTGTTCGTGAATTGTATGGTCTGATGCCCCTTGTCTGCGCAGTCCCCAAGTCTGCGCATATGCGTAACTGCGCGATACTAACATCACAAAAGACGCAACGAACACAGTCATCTTTAAATCAATTTTAGCGATATGTATCACTGAAAAAATGACGAAAAACGGGCGAAAGGCGTCTATTTTATGTATAATTTACTCACATGCCTTGAAAATGCCACTTTCATGCAAAAAATCCCGAACTGCGTGTAAAGTGAATGAGTGCGCAGACAAGGGCACCTTCCTCTTTTTAGCGTCAAATTTACACCATCGCCTTTTCTTGTGAAAATCACATTGTTCTTGTTCGGATTTCGATGAGATTTTCGGCACAGTTACTCCCTAGGATATGAGGATTAAAATGAGGTCAGCCATTAGAGGAATACAAAAAGGAAAGTTTGTAAATTTTAAGTGAAATATTAGGTGCGCAGACAAGGGTCCCCCCATCATATAAAGAAATAGAGTTTTGAGTGAACTTTTGACACTAAATTGTGTAGTTTTGAACCAAATAACTTAGTTAACAATTGGCACCCCATACCCAGCGTGCCGCAACCCGAGTGTTTTCCAGCGAGCCGCGACCCGAGTGTTAAGTAAGCCAGCGGGAGAGCGGGAAATTTTGTGAAAACGGACTCAAAACGGGAGATCTCCTGCCGAAAAAGGGAGAGTTGGAGTCTCTGAAGAGAGGGAGCAAAGAAGTTCAAAATAAATCCCTACACTTTTAGAAATCAACTAGAAAAGGACTTCAAGGTGAATTAAAATTGGACATTGCATACACTTGTGCTGTTTGGGCAATGTCCTGATTTCCATTCAGAGTGGTGGAGAACTGAAAGAAGAAGAAGAAAAAAATGTGATAAAAAGCTGAAAAGAAAAAGAAATATCTTGGTTTCATACAGGCAGAAGCTTTTGTAAATAAGCAAGTATTCTAGTAGTGGTTTATTTAAGCTGTATGTTTTAGCCACGCTGACTACCCTCTTCTGCATAATTTTTAAAAGAATCATTTAGAAATCTGAATTAATATTGAAAAAAAAGACTGGGCACCAATTCAAGTCACTGATGAGAACATATAGATCGTAGGTACATGTATGGTCAAGAATCCTAAAGCTCCGCACCCTTGCAAATTATGCATGTGCATGGGATGCGTTCAGTACACTAAACTTCTGATGTGACTGAGCAGTTAGAGCATCATCAAGGTTTGCCAGAAGAATCAGTTATTTTGCTTGATTTCTTCTGATATTACTATTAGCTAGAAATCAAGGTGAAATTCAACACCAGTTGGTTTCAAAATCAAGAATCCAGTCAACAAAAGTTGACACCGGCATTGATATTGACTTGAAAATATGTGTTATTGACATTTGTCTGTCATAATTTTCACAACAAATTTAAAAATGTAGAACCACGATGCACTGTATAAATTCACACAAACCAATTATTTTTGTGACTTTTTAGCTGCTGAGCACAAAGTGAGTTATTTTAGGTCCCCATCATACTCAGTATTACTGATGTAATACTGAGGTCCCCATTACTGATGTACATCAGCATGACAAGCAAAGTGAAAAAACCCCAAAATAATAGAATGTTATTGCAGTTATCATTTGACCTTTTGGGTCAATGGAGCTTGTTATTTATTTATTTATTTATTTATTTATTTATTTATTTATTTATTTATTTATTCATTTATTTATTTATTTATGTATTTTTGTATTTATGCATTTATTATTGATATTTTACAAAATGTTAATTCATTAATAATGGAGGGGGATTTGCTTGTGTCCCTATCCTCCCCTTGATCTACCACTATATTCAGTTTAATGATTATTAGTAGAAGTATATTGTTATTTATGTAATGAAGTTAAATCCTTATTCTTTCTCACTGTCTTACAGAAACAAAATAATGTTACCCAAGTTTGCCCCCCTTAACACTCCTTTCCACCGCCGTTTGGAGACTGCTGCCGTTCTCATATGGTGGTACATCTTCATGTGGTTTAGGATGACTGTTCAGCTATGTCTTTTTATCATGCTTTTCACAAGGTAAGTAATGTGTTTTCTTTCTCTCTCTCTCTCTCTCTCTCTCTCTCTGTCTCTGTCTCTTTCTCTTTTTCTCTCTCACTCACTCCTTTGTCATTCTTTTCTTAAAGTCATTAACCTGTGAAAAATATTCTGGAACAGAGAAAAAAAAAATCACTATCAAAAGGAAATCATACATTTAACTGTGGTAAATTCAGCATAGCCCCCACTGTAAACAAGACTCAAGAGGGAAATTCTACACTAGTTGATCTGAATGAAAAGCTGAAACTACCCAGTGAAGCAACTTCTATTGACTTTTGTATGCTATATGATCCTAATGCTACCAGCATAAAAGATATGCAGAACAGAAGAGTAAGTAGTTTTGCTCTGAAACAGTAGAGGCTTTTTGAAAAGAAAAAAAAAATGGAAATACATGTATGACTATGTCTGTAGGAAACGAACTGGTGTCAATGAATTAAACTACAAACATTCATATAAGAAGATTCCAGGTAGCATTTGGTGATCATGATCATTTCTAAGTTTGTAATTTGTTTTTCTGATAAGCTAATTTTCTTTAATTTATAAAATGAAACCCCAATTCCAACCTATTTTAGATATTTCTGGGTGTCTTTCCTGTTGATGGGCTGGGCATACTATGACAGGCATACCTCTCGCAGAGGTGGACGCCGCAGCGACTTCGTGCGTCGCGCCCGGATCTGGAAGAAGATGGCCGAATACTTCCCAGCGCACCTTGTCAAATCGTCCGATCTGGACCCGAAGAGGAACTACATCATTGGAGCGCATCCCCATGGGATAATGAGTATTGGGTCCTTTTTAAGCTTTTCAACAGAAGCGACAGGTTTCAGTGAAACGTTCCCTGGGATAAAGCCTCATCTGTGTACCCTCTCTGTGATGTATACGTATCCCCTCTCAAGAGATTTAATAATGGCTGGGGGTAAGTTGTTGATTTCTGAATTTACTGATTCCCATTAAAGGCATTGGCTAACTTTGTGAGTAGCTGATTTTAAAAATTCTCAAACTAAGATGAAACATGTGTATGAGTACTTGTATTTGTACTAAAAAACCCTGAAACCAACCATAATTTGGAATGAATAAGTGTAAGTTAGACGCAAACGGCGATTTTATTATCCTTCGTCTCACAAGACAATCACTAAGAGGACTACTTTGCTTGAATTTGAAAATGCCGTTATGTGCCTCCCGCCGCGTGATACGCCAATACACACAGTACGGTACTTAAGGTGAGTCATACACGCATGCGCACTCCTTATGTCTATTCTGTGCAACCGACCCTCGTAAATTTTCCAAACATTGGTTCACATTTTTGATATTTAAAAATACTTCCTGTGGATATTATACTTTGAAACTTTCAGACTGGTATTTTTACACTATAACCCTTATGTTTATCCCATTTTCAAGTAACAAAACAAGATTTTTTTAAATCATAGCAATGTTAACCAATGTCTTTAAGATTAATACTGGTACCATACATCCAGTTTATGTA
Source organism: Echinometra lucunter (assembly GCA_029962745.1). Classification (NCBI taxonomy): domain Eukaryota; kingdom Metazoa; phylum Echinodermata; class Echinoidea; order Camarodonta; family Echinometridae; genus Echinometra; species Echinometra lucunter. Next base: position 15,256,118 of record CM057169.1, read on the forward strand.
GACAATAACTTGAGGGATTTCTTTTGGTAAAGAGAACTCTTATCCTTTCAGCTAGGACTCCAGGAGACTTCCTAAAATTTTGTTGTTATTTTTTTATTCACATGATTTATGGGAATCCTCGTAGGGGGCGGGCGGATGGAGGGGGAGGCTCAGTCACCCTCTTTTCTTATATAAAACGTTACATTTTCAAACCCTGTGGCTAATTGACTGGGTACTATCAACATACTTTCTGCTGAGAATTAATCTCAGATATTAAGAAACTTGAAAGGCATGACAAGAAAGAGAGAATAATACAGACCATTCAAGCATTTCAAGGGTGCAGGTGGTTTTTATGTGCAGGTTCCTTAAGGCATTAGCTAACTTTGTGAGCAGCTGATTTAAAAAATTCTCAAACTAAGATGAAACATGTGTACTGAGTATTTGTACTTGTATCTGTACTAGAAAACCCTGAAACCAACCATAATTTGGAATGAAAAACTGTTAGTAAGACGTAAACTGCGATGTTATTACTTTTCGTCTCGGAGACAATAAATAAGAGGACCGTTTTGCTCGAGTTGGAAAAAAACGTTAAGTGCCTCCCTCCGCCTGATACGCCAATACACACAGTACTGTCAGGTGAGCCATGTGCGCATGCGCACTCCCTGCGTCTAGTCTGTGCATCCGACCCTTACATATTTTTCAAACACTGGTTCACATTTCTAATATGTAAAAATACTTCCTGTGGATATTATACTTTGAAACTTTCAGACTGGTATTTTTACACTATAACCCTTATGTTTATCCCATTTTCAAGTAACAAAATTAGAAATTTTTGAATTATAACAATGTTAACCAATGCCTTTAAGTTCACATTTCACTTGAGAAGCGATGTTAAAGGGGAACAAAGTGATGTCTTTATAGGTAGGTCTTTTTATACAGATGGTGCTAAAACAGGTTCTACATTACGATAGTGAAGTATTTAACTAAATGAATGAAATATATTTCTATCCCTCCCTCTTTCTCTCTCTCTCCCTCTCTCTCTCATTCTCTTTTTATACTTTCAGGTATGTGTGATGTCCACAAAGAAAGCATAGACTACATCCTTGGCCAATCGGGTCCTGGCAACGCGGCTGTCATAGTAGTTGGTGGGGCTGGTGAGTCTCTGGAGGCCCGCACAGATAACCATGCAGTTTGCCTGAAGGAAAGGAGGGGATTCGTCAAGAAGGCACTTCAACATGGGTGAGAAATATGACTCTAATTTCACCCTAATCTCTTCCCCCCCCCCCCCCTCCTCAAAAAAAAAAAAAAAGAAGAGAAGAAAAATTTGAGAATCCCCCATCAATTGCATAGGTAAAGGATCATTTTTAGGAATAGATCTTTAAAGATCTGTGTGGGTTAATGTCTAGAATCCATAAGATTTTTGGCATTAATCGATTTCTGAAGCTTGTAGCTGTGACTGTAACGTCATTAAGCATGCAGCAGGGGAAAATGATTTCCTTATTTTAGAAAATTTGCATAGTAGCAGATTGATCAGTGAATTGTGAAGTTTGGGAAACAATTTCATTTTGTCAGTGCTGAGTGAAATTTCTCTTTCAGGGTGCATCGTATTCATTGCTACACATTTGCAGAGATCGGTGTAAATCATTATAATCATCAGTGGCATTGATTATCACACATTCATAATAAATCTGGAATCGTTGCTAAAAATGGAAAATCACTGATAAACTTTCCAACCACACAGCGTCGCTTTTATATTCACAATGTCTCTTTCAGGGCGCATCTTGTCCCGTGCTACACGTTTGGGGAGAATGACCTGTACCATCAGTTCCCTAGCACCGAAGGCTCCCGCACACGATGGATACAGCAGCACATGAACAGGATTCTCGGCTTTGCCATTCCCATCTTTCATGGGAGGGGCATATTCCAGTATAGCTTTGGAGTTCTACCATTCAGGAGAGAACTGAATACAGTCAGTAAGTCCACAATGAGGGAAATTTTCATAACTTGATATTCAGTATTAGATTCTCCGTTTAGAATAATTTTTTGGATTTAATTGTCTTTTATAAAGTTGGAAAGGTTTTTGGTTTTGTTTGGGAATAGATGAATACTTTATATGGTCATCTGAGCTGCAGTGAACACTCAAATTGGCCTATTTGGGATTTTCCTTGCAGGGACTGCTGGTGTGGCAAGCTGTCAACTGTTATCTTGTGATGTCCAAAATGGCTATTGTTTGTAATTGCAATGTATATGCCATAAAAAAAAAAAAGTTGAAAAAATCACAGATGATTTAGGGCCTTATACAGTGTAGAAAAGAATTAAGGACATGGGACCAATTTACAAATGTAGTAACACTCCCCTGGTCTCTGTGTATTTCAAAATTATATTGCGGTATAATAATAATATGACTTTTATTTGCTCCCAAAGAGCTCTAGGCATCATTTCCCGAAACCATCTTTAGTGCAAGCTTGGCTTAGTTTGCCAACATTGCACATGTTGATACCATGGAAACTTATTATAAAGAGCTGCCATTTTTTGAGATTCCTGATAAAACACGGTGATTTTGCTGGTTTCAGGTCCTTAGGTTCTTTTGTTTTTCACCCTGATGTAAGGAGATTCCTGATTTAACAAAGTAACTTTCATGGTCTCAATGTCCTCATTTTAGTGAGTTTGCACTGTAAAGTAACCTTTTTTTTCAGATATTTTCAGATTTTTCAGATTATCTCCTATATCTCTCAGGTGGGGCTTGTTTCTTAGTGAACTCAGCATATGTTGTATCCAATATACTTCCTATGATATATCTTGAGCTCAGAAAGAGACATGCTGAAGGATGATAAAGAAAATCTGAGATTTTGTGTGCAAAACATATGGAGAGTTGTCCACAAAAACCTGCCATTTTGAAGCAGTATTGCCAATTTGAGGATCGCCATAGAAATGTAATCAAGACTTTTAAACTCTCATTACTTTCTCATTTTGAAACCAATTTTGATTAAACATTTTTAATTACTTCCTTCTATCCTCTCTTGTCATTAGATTGACTTGTCTCCATGATTTCCTTTTCCTTTAATCCCCTGCATCAGTTATTAAAGGCACTGTGTGGTACTTCTCTCACAAACTACATTCACTTCTCTGATTTATTCATCATACATTCCAGGAAGATCTTTTGCTATTTTTTCCGCCCTTCTCTTTCAAGTTGGTAAACCCATCCCTGTGGAAAAGATGGAGCACCCCACATCTGAAGCCATTGAATCTCTCTGGAACACCTACATCCAAGCTCTCCAGGAGCTCTTTGAGGAAAACAAGGTCAAGTATGGAGTCAGGGATGACCTGAAGCTGCAGGTCAAATGAGGTCAGAGTGCAGGGTCACTGATGACCTCATGCTGCTGATCACACATATTGACAGATCAGGGATGACCTTGAGCTACAGGTCACATAAGGTCATTACAGGGTCAAATAAGGTCACATTGAAGAATCGTATCTTCACTCTGAAGGTCAAACAAGGTCAGGTAACGTGTTGTAGAGAGCTTGCACTGTGGGTCAAATGAGGTCAGGGGTGACGTTGTATTGCAGGCCAAATGAATTTGGGTGAAAAATTAGTATAACCTAGTGATGCATTTCAAATGTCAATTTGTAAGATAGTGTGGACATTCGAGAAGAGGAGAAAATAAAAGGGTCATCAAGGTGCAGTTTGTTTGGAAGAGATGAGGTTTGAACAATTCAGGTTATTCTTCAGGTGTCTTTTGATATTTTCATCTGTTATTGTGTATTTCCCATTGGGGATGACCTAGACTGCAGGTCAAAGGATATCACATTTTAGGATTAGGGATCACTTTCCTCTGCAGCTCAAGGAAACTCAAAGTGAAAATCAGGAATAATTATAGTGAGCAGTTTAAATAACTGGGGAGCATTTCATGAAGTGTCTTGTCAGTGATTTTTACTGACAACTATTACAAGCTACTGAAATCTTTGCATCTGACTGGCTGAAAGCAAATTTGTTGGTAGAAATCACTGACCATTACGAAAATCTCTCGTTTAAAATAGACCCCACCACTTTAGCACATGATCCTATGCATCTTAGGTGGGGTATAGCTACCCGCTATCCAAAAGGCCCGTTAAAAGTCTTATCAGTACTAGCATCTTCGCACGAGAGATGGTGGTTTGGGATTACACCTGCACTCCCCATCATCTTACGCAATAGTGTAAACAGTCTCTTACCACAGCACTTCCTGAAAAGAAAATGGGAATTAGGAAATATGTATTTCATTTGTTTAAAGATATTAAAATGTCCAGAAAGTATTCATAAGGTAGATGAAAACCCAAATTAAACTTCGAACAAAGGAAATTGACCTGGAATTGGCGATATATCAAAACGGTTTTTCCATTCTCCCTTCCTCTCTCCACACTCTCTCCCTCTATGATTCTCATCTGTCACCTTGTGAAGTTCGCTTCTCTGGCTGGGGATTACTGCTTGACGCTTTTGTTTACTTAGGCTGGCCTCAAATCTCAGATGTCGATAAGTAGTAAAATTCAACTTCGCGGTTGCAGTTTTAAACGAGAGATTTTCGTCATGAAGAGACTTGATGAAACGTCCCCCTGATGTCTTTCAAGGTGGTGTATGGTAGGGGGTCGTAAAGCTATCCGTGTCCAAACGTCATGCACTCTGCAAATACGCGCATTCTACGCAATCAGTGCACCAAATTCCAGTGTGACGGAGCAACAAGAATATCATCAAGTTTGTGGGTCAATATCAAAATGGCCTTGATATTGACTTGAAATTATGCATTTTTGACATTTATGCATCATAATTTTCACAATGAATTAACTTTAGAATATGTAGAATCAAGATAGATGAAAAACATTTGCATAAACCAATGAATTTTGTGACTTTTTACATTAGCTGCTGAAAAAAAGTATGTAGCTTTAGGACCTCTTATCATACAATATCGCAAATGTTGAGGGTTCACAGACCTGTTTAATTTGGTTGAAGAGATTTCCATCAGGCGAGGGTGAATCATTGATTCTCTTTACCAGTGATGATATTTTCAAACATTCATTTTTCAGCTTAATCAGAAGAATCAGTATTGCTTTCCTGCATATGCTGTACTACCTCTGCTGTGCGTACTCAAAATGTCATGGGGATTTGTCTTGTCATATTTGAACAAGCCTTAAAGGGGGTACCCAATGCTGAAACAATGTTAGCTCATTTGAAAGAGCATGATTTTGTTAGCAGAAAATTATCTGCCTAAAGTTTTTTTAAAAGTCGTGTTGCCAGGGAAACCCCCAAATGTGGTAAGATTTCAGGATATTTTTGACCTCTCAGCTGTGACCCGGTTTCAACTGGGTACCCACTTTTACGTCAAAATGACGTCAAAGTGGGTACCTTGTCGCGCACTTATAGCAAAATGCGCGCTAGGTATAATACATATTGTACAGTCTAGCGCGAGGCACAACTGCAATGCGCGAAGCTGGGTACCCACTTTTACGTCATACCTCATCCTCAAATTTTTTTGGGGTCAGCTCTTGACTTTTTATGATAAAATTAGCCAAAATGCATTGATTTCGATTGAAAATCATCATATTTTTAATGTAATATTTCTTAGAATTCTATTCTTGATCATATATCAAATAAACTTTTACCATTGTGTAATCACTTTAAGGTTTGCTCACGTATGAAATGGTAAACAGGTTTTTTTTTTAAATGCTGGGGTTTTAAGTGTACTGCACTTCACATTTTACAAAAAATCTTGTAGCACACAGAGGTAGGGAATATGTGTACCTGGTAGGTCAGGGAAAAAAATAAACGGGGGCTCGGGGCGAATTCGCCCCTGAAATGCCAAAAAGAGCCCTGGAAAACTAAAAAAGAGCCCCTGAAATTCTAGGAGGCTCCAATGTAAACTGTAATACAATGTAGAAAATTCAGGTGAGTGAGCTCAAAAAGTAGCCCCGGAAAAAAAAATAATTAATTTTTTCCCTGTGGTAGGTCCTTTGTTGTGTTATTGGTCTTCAACTGCCATTCATTTAGAAACAAATTTTCAGCATTACTCCCAGTGTTATAGATTGTATGTTTGATCTGTAATGAAAATCACAAGTCAGAAAAAATTGGAACCAGCGGGATTCGAACCTACCATCTACTGTTTGCCGGGCAGCGACTTAACCACCAGGCTATTCTGGTTCACGACCAAGTCACAGTGAACTTGGCCACGAACCAGAATACTGGTGGTTAAGTCGCTGCCCAGCAAGCAGGTTTGAATCCCGCTGGTTCCAATTTTTTCTGACTTGTGATTTTCATTACAGATCGAACAATAAGATCTTGAACACTGGGAGTAATGCCGAAAATTTTATTTCCAAATTATAAATTTCTCCCATGAAGCTTCTTCATTTACTGCCATTCATTTAGTACACAAAAAACCCCTTGGTTTATTTTATTTTCCAGCACGTTGAAATGAGCTCTCAGCTTTTATCTCACTTCTCTTTTTCTCTCTTTTTTTTTTTTTTTTTTTCTTTTAGTTATGATTTATGTGTTGATTCTTATATATGTAATTTTTTTAATGTTTGGAATTGTAATTCATGTTCATTTCAGTTGTTAAACTGCGAGACGTGGAAAAAATAATAAAATCCATTTATCTATCTATCTATCTATCTTATCTATCTATGTGTCAAAATTAAAATCATATATCTCTCAGGGCATTGTTCTTCATTCCTTGGGTTTTTAACTGTACAGGGGGGTGTTTCATAAAGCTGTTCGTAAAGTTACCAACGACTTTACAAAGGACTTGAATATTGCAAGCCAAATGGGATTATCGATCATTATAAATCGCATCACCTAAAGGAGAAATATGCAGATCTATGTAGATTAACATACTAATGTTTATAAACATTTTTATTGCGAAGTATATTTTTGCCACTCTTTATTTGAGAGTATGGGAAATGCAGTCACACTTTTTAAAACATCAGGAAAAACTTTGGGCATCCCATCTGGCACTTCATGTTCAAGTCATTCGTAAAGTCATGTGTAACTTTACGAATAGCTTTATGAAACACCCCCTGTACACTTTTACCTCTTTTCATGTGATGTTTATGAAAATTCATGTTGAAATGAGCTCTCAGCTTTTATGTGTAGAAATTAAAATCATATCTTTCTCAGGGTATTGTTCATCATTCCTTGGCATTTTAACTGTACAGAACTCTCTTTACCTCTTTTCATGCAATGTTTATGAAAATTCATGTGCATTTCAAAAATTTACCTCGTTGATAGTACAATTGCTCTATTTTATTATGCTGTGTGAATCTCTTGTATTTTGCAAACATGTACATAGAATGCAATATCAATATGCAGTAATTTGATACATCATTATTTAGAAATTATATTATTTTAATTGTCTGCCTAAAGCACCTTTGGTCATGTTTCTATGATCTTCCATTATCTGATTCAGATGGGATGTTACTAATGTATTGTGAAGTGTGAACTCTCACCCTCAAATTATATACATGTTGATAGTTAGATGTGAAAAATTGATATTTTTATTTTGTATAGTTTTATAGGAAGAATGTTTTAGTTTTTGTTACATTTTCAGCCCTGATTGGAGTGTTTGGGTTTTATTTTCCTGTGTTCATATGTGCCTTTGTCATTTGATTAGAATTTAAGCTATAATGTCAGTCATGATGTCTGTATGGTATGAGGTTTCTGCCATTGTGAAATACCTCCTAACAGCAGATGGCATAAGATACTTTGTCATTATAAGAATTAGCGTCAATCTCACACGATATGGACAGCAAAACTTTAACATGAATCTTGATTGAATTATAACTTGATAGTGGAAATGCTTAGGAATGCCACATTGTTCCTGTCTGACACCAGATTTTATTGCTATTTTTCTCAGATATGCATTGTGAATGTGAAGTACAATTTGTACAATGTGCCTTATTTGTATTTATTTCATTCAACAAACTTAATTCCAAATAGATTTACATATATCATGTGATGTTGTAGTCACTTTGAAATATTGAAAATAAGAACATGGTTTGTGATAATTGTTCTTGCAATAATGCAATTATGTAGATTTATTTTACTTCTGAAACTTTAAATACACAGGCATCATCAGCACACCAAGATTAACTTGAGTGGATTTTTACAGTACAGCAACTGTACTGTTTCAAACTAAAGAGGGCATACATCAGGATTAACAGCGATGCCTGGAACTTCATTATTTCCGAGTTACACTTATTCATATATCTAACTGAAACTAGTACATGCCTTTTTTTTGTGAATTTGTGAATATTGATTTATTAGAGTGCATTTGTATCATTGGCTCAATCTTGCATAACTGGGCATTGATTGAAATAGAAAATGGTATAAAAAATAATTTCTGATTTTTGGTTTTTCAGCCTCTTCAAACAAATATCTTCTCATTATGGTAGTGTGATATCAAAGAAACATTTTTTTTTTTTTTTTTTTTTAGAAATGACAGTTTTTCTTCCTTTCTGGATGTTAATTAGGAAGGTGTGTTTATATATATATCAGCAGTTTATTACCTACCTGTATATCAGGCATTTATGATATACATTTATGCACACCTGAATATTTCTCTTCCATTTACATATTTTATGTATCAAAAACTAAAAAAATTGAAAAGGGTGTATGTCTTTGAAGGAAATTTGGTAAACTAAACACACTTTTCACTAATGTAAGTCTTTTAATACTCTCAAATTGAAATCGAAATCAGATCTGGAATGCCCGGATCACATCAAATACTATAGAAAAATGGTTGGATTTAAAGATGAACATGTGACTGTTGATCACATGCATTTCACCCTGTTTATAAACCACTTGACTAACTCTGTGCCTCCCCTTTAAGATATCAGTTTCACATGCAATTAAAAGTACTTACAATAATGCTCTATATTGTTAGGAAAGGAGAGTTCCTGACGCACTACATTTTTTATTTCCTGTTGCCTAGGTCCAGTTTGCATTATAGATATACCGCAGCGTTTCTAGTTGTATATCGGTATCACTATTTTTTTACACAATGATGAGAAAAACACACAAAAGCACTTTCTTTTCTTTTCTTTCCTTTTTTCAAGGGCCTTCAGCTTTGACGAAAGCATATATCATATTAAATCTCTTCTAAATAGAATTCATTTTCAAAACTAGATCATTTGATTTAAAAGATCTAGTTTTGAAAATGAATCTCGTCTTTCATACTGAAGTACACTGCATGTAGTTCATTATTTTGTTTGTAAAAGTTACCACAGTATTATCACTACTGTGGGGTGTGGCCATTATACAAATAATGAATGTTTATGAGTGCAATGGACAGAATATTTCATGAGGTGAAAGATGAAATGATCTATTCAACAAGGCCCAGCCGAGTTGAATGGATCAATAATTTCATCTTTCACCGAATGAAATATTCTCTCCATTGCACGAATGAAAAAACATTCATTATTTGTTTTATATGACACCTAAATATATATCAAATCGCAATAAATCAATAGCACGCTGTTCATGGTGCGCACTGCAAAAGCAAGCATTTTACGTACGTATAGTGTGCCGGGCTCTCGGCGTTCGTCCAATGGAGCAAATCTTATGGATCCAAGATTGCACGGTACTATGGAGCCACAATTGCGCGAATGATGATGTCATAGTGCAATGGGACAAATGATCAATATCGCACAACCAATCAAATGACAGGGATCTATTTAGGTGTTATATAATGTCAATTGTCTTCATTGCTTATGCAAAGGGGTAGACTGGTACTGCACGGATGGAGAATTTTTATGTTGCCGGCCTCTAGTTGATGGTTCTTAGACCACAAATCTAGTGGCCTTCAAGGCTAGTTTATCTTTGAATTGTTTACTTGAATCACTTTGGGAAGAATTTTTGTGCTAGATTTTGATCATTCAGGAAATATATTTCTCCAATACTGATATTTAGATTTTGTATTTCAATAAATTTGTATTTGTTATTCATGAGAATTATTTTTCTGATGTCTTGTTGTGTTGTTGTTTTTTCTTTCCTTTTTTATTTTTCTATTGTAGTATTCACTTCTTAAATTCTGTTTTTCAACTTCTATTTATGTGCTCATTTTTCAAGTTTAGGATAAATGTTTAGATTTTGTGAAAGCTTCTAATCTACATTTCTTCTCAGGGATTTCCATTTATCCACCAATATTCTCTAAATAAAGAGGATCTTATATTGGAATACCACCCCCCCCCAAAAAAAAAAAGCAATTTCCTTGAATCTTTCATTATTAATTTGTTGATGTATTATATTAATCAACACTGTATGTGAAGAAGTTGAATAATCTGTTGATCAGTATTCCAGAAGTTGATTGGAGCTAGACACCAGTAAGCCAGTTGTTTTTTGCCCAACCTTATATTCCCTAATCCACAGTCTCCAGTTCCCTTGTAGCCCAACCATTATCCTATATCAATCTTTAGCTTAATAATGAACTTAATCCTAATCTCAACTCTAATCCTTCATTATGGTATAGGTATGAATTTCATATGGGGCATTTTCTTTTGATAGAGTCTGAACATGAAGACTAGATGATGATGATCACCCTTTCCCCCTCCTCTCCCAACTACACCCCCCCCCCCCCCCTCCTCCGACCTGCACCCCTCAATCTTTATTTTGATAATGAACCTAATCCTAATCTCAACTCTAATCCTTCATTATGGTACAGGTATGAATTTCACATGAGGCATTTTCTTTCGATAGAGTCTGATCATGAAGACTCTCTCCACTCCATTCCTGACGTGCACCCCTCTCCAGTGTGTCGGCAGCCAAGCTGGGGTAACCTCCTGCCAGAATTTCACCTGCTTCCGTAGCCAGAAGTGACTCATGGATCACTTGGGGGTGCCGGAGAGGTGCAGAGAAGGGGGGAAACCAGGGGACCGGAGTTTCAGAGTTGTCTGATAGTTGCGTGCGCCATATAATTCCCTGGTCGAGTGGAGCGTTGATATCAACCCTGCCCTACCATACTGAATTAGTCCTGTTGTGTAACATATTGAGTTTGTCCTGTTTTGCAATAATAAATGTTGTCCTATCGTGAATTCCCTGATCTGTCGCTCATGGGGTCTCTTACACCCGTCTTCTTGTATAGGTACCAGGTACAAGTCTCTGCACCTTTAACCCATAGCAGTACAGAGCCTTCTTGAGGTCTAAATTAATCATCTTCAATCCTCAAATTGGCGATACAAATTATTTTTTTCCACGTTTATATAGCTTGAAAAACATAAATATGGATATAACATAAACCAAAATGACATATAATTGTAAAATTGAATCAGAAATAGCCAATTTGAACACAGAAATAGTGATTATAAAATATTCACTGCGTTGCCAATTTAAAGAGCTTAATGATTAGTTACACTTAAACTGCTCTAATTCGAGAACGCCACAGCATACAGCGATGGGAATGGTCTCAAATTTGTCAGTGCATTTTTCTCTTTCTGCACATGTATGATATGTACTGCCCAACATTCTGGACCAACAGATACTGCAAAAACATCTCTTAAAGGTGACACTGTACCTCTATGGGTTAACACATCTTAGTTTTCATATTACTATACTTTAAGGTTCATTAACGTTTCGATAAGTATGATGAAAAGTTGAAAAGAGCTGGGGGATTAGAATTGCAGTGATAGTTCCATGATGTCCTACACAACTCTACCTGGCAATACCAAGTTTCTGTTGGGCAATATTGAGTTTTTGTCCTGTTCTGCAATATCAAATTTGTCTCCTTGTGCTAAACAAATTTTACTATTGATTTAAGTATAAGGTGAAATCACAGTTGCATTATGTCTTATGTACTGGGTAGAAATTGCTCTTCGTTTAACACATGGAGTATTTTTCAGATTATTTGTAACTGATGTCATACATGTGGTTTGAAGATTAAGTTTAATTGCCTTACTCTTGTGAAGAGTTGGTATACAAAAATGTAATTTCCTTGTAATTTGATGTGAAATCGGACGTCGGTGCTAGTTAGGGTAATATAAAAATTGTCATTAACATTGTTACCATTAGTTATATTTATGGCATGACTTACATTAAATGCTCAAAATCATTTCACAGATATTACATTATTTCTATGTAAGTATTTGGCATCACCTGGGCCTGGGAGGGGGAAAATGAACTATACCATGTGACCATTGGGTCTCTCCTCCCGATATAAAGATATCTTTGCAAAAGATAACAATCTCTTTAAAGTCTGTTGTCATGACTTTTGCCTAGTACATAAAGCCAAATTAAAAAAAATCCCAATTTCTTGTCCCCTCCTCCTCCACTCAAAAGTTTGGGTGTTTTGTCATTTCTATTCTAAAAAGAAACTAGTTCTAATCTGAGTAGATAGGGACAATAAGATAACCAAAAAAAAATTATAATTAATACCTTGCATTTTAAAATTGCATCAAGCGTCTTAGTTGCTTAATATGGAATTCAAGTTCAAGTTCATTTATTTCCAATTCTGATAAAAAGGCAAGTTACAAAGAAAAAAAATACAAAGGCATTAACATAACATTTACACATTGTAACAAAAATATGTAGACATGACAGTGAAATGACATAATCAGAAGCATATAAAAGAATGAAGAGAAACAAAATTGTAGAATACTCAAAAAAAGAAAAAAATAAACTTTTAAAGTTTTTGTCGAGGCAGTTATTCCCAAGTCAATACACTGAAAATGAAACTTTATTTAAATTTCTTCCTCCTCAGTTTGAAAATATCCAGATGAGAAACTAGGAGTCAATTTTACCGTATCTGGCCTCAAAGGATATCCTGCTCACGACTACATTGAAAGGAAAATGTACGTGCTATCGTTACCTTATTTTGTATATTCATTTGTTGTTGTTGTTGTCATGCACAGTAATTTGAAATGATTACAAGGAGGAGGAAATAAAGTGTCATCTTGTTGATCTATGTATTCATGTCTGTGTCACTTTTAAGAGAAAAGCTGCTGTTATTGTTTGAATACATACTGTGATGTCATTGTCAATGGCAATTTGACAATGACAATTTGACAATTTGAGGAAATATAGAGTGATCATGCTTATCTTTAGGTTGTAGATCATATCACAGTCCACAGTCTTCAGTCTGGAAATAAGGAAATAATTCCAATAAAGTCCGGGGGGGGGGGGGGGGGGATACTCAGATTTGGTTCGGACGGGGGTGTGCCGCTAAAGCCTCCATACAGCCCGTACTGACTTTTATGGGTCATTGTGGCAGAAAAGGGTACCCATTATTAGGAATTTTGCATCTCGGGTGTGAACTTGAGCAACTGTATGGGTGAGAATATCATTCTGAACAATAAAGTTACCCATGTTTAAAAAAGTGGGGGGCATGATAAGGGATTTTCCAGCACAAAACCATACCTTGTGTTAAGGGATTGCTTGCAAAGAAGCGACCCATTAGAGCGGCACATCCCCGTATACCATGTTAGGTGAATAACCCCCCCCCCCCCCCCCCCCCCCGAATAAAGTACATGGACATACGTGATGTGCTGTGAAGGCAGAATATTATCAGGGGATTTTAAATCCATGACCCTGATGTGATGAGAAAGGAATAGTAATCATAAAATTTTACCAAAAGTCAGTGTGTGTTAGGGTTGTGAAATATTGGGGGGGGGGGGATTATACTATATGTTTATCAATATGAAAAAAGTAATAAATGCTGTCATGGTCGATCCTTAGTGTAAGCAGGCACGGAATAGTAGGCACTTGATCGAAGAATATCTATCATACTTTAACTATTTCATCAATGGAATAAACGCCATTGTCATCAATTTCATAATGACAAAAAAATTACCAGGTCATTGGGATTCGAGCCCTTGACTAGCATGACTAGTAATATATCGAGCTCTGACAATGGCTTTAACCACTGCGCCACGAGCAGTCGACGAAGTTGACAGTGCACTATATTCATTTATACCCAGATTCATTTTTTAGTCTTAACTTCTCAGACGTGATTATTTTGTAAATTTCGTGCACGCTTACACTAAGGATAGACTGCTGTCATTGTATATAGAATTGTTAATGTTATTAAATGTGTCGACTCAAACTACTAAGAAGAAAAAATCTGACATATTGATACATGGGCTTTCAAAAATCTATGAGATGTTGATATCTATACATACATGTAAATACATGTGTAGGTATTGAAACAAATACCTCATCTGTTATTCTATGCTGCACATGTTATCTGTGCACAAAATAGTCAATTTCCCATTCTCGTTTTGTATTCCAGCCTTGAAGCCATGCCAGAATAAAATCATTCTTTGACCAAATTGGTACATTATTCATCATATTTCGATGCAAATCACATTTTTTAGTGCTTTAAACATCCGGTGAGTTAGTAATGGCATTGGATATCTGAAGGTTGTTAGCAGTTATGTTTTGTTCTGACTAATACACAAATATTTGGAAGTCTTGTGTTGTCAAGAGGTGTAAATCTAAGTAGAAATATAAGGCAGTAATTTGAATATATCATAGTGTGAAAAAAAAAATGATCCAATATTTTATTGAAGTCATTTGATTTGGTTTTTCTTTGATTTTCGTTATACATGTATCACTAAATGTTGCTCCAAAAATGTTATAACTCAAAATTATCATTTCTTGTTTGTTTGTTTTTTGTTTTTTGATTTGGGGAGGGGGGTCATCACAACAAAAAACCGCTTATATACTCTTGATTTTGTTTAATTCAAATCAGAGATTTGAGAAATAAATCGAGTTTATGTTTATAAAAATTGTGCCAACCCTAGCATAAACCTTAATTTGCCCAACCAAATAAATTGGACATCCTATATGCAAACTTCGGTCTGATACTAATTTCAGATTATTAATGATCTGTGTTAATAACACTTGTAATGACATCAAGTGACTAAGTACTTCCCTCGATGTCATGAGCACAGAGCAACTCATCGGAATATATTGTGGACCCTTGCATGTGCAACGGACCAGTAAGGCTGTACGTGTTAGATAATTGGTTGAGCAAATTAAGGCCTATTCAAATATGGGCGGGGGGGACCGTGGGTTTTTTTCCCAGGGAGTTTTTACCGGTAAGTGCATTTTATAACATGCAAGTGAATGAATGCGACACATTTTAAGCGCAATCCTTTGTTGAGTCATTACCATTCGTTTTTTATACAAAAAATGCGCTGAAAAAATAAAATTTCAATTTTTTTTGCCACCTCATATCCCATTAAAAAACTGCGAAAACTGGGGGGGGGGGGGGGGGGGGGGGTTACTGCGGGGATTGCCGCATCATATATGAACGAGCCAGAATAGAGAGGGAGAGGGGAGACAGGAGGGTGAATTGTCACTTGGTCTAATCTCACTTTGTCTAATGCCTATTTGGTCTCATCCCACATGTCTAATCTCATTTGTCTACAACCAGTTCGTCTAATAACCGTTTCGTATAATTGCCACTTGGCCCATTTACCATTTCATCTAATTTCCAGTTAGGCTATGCCCATATCATCTAATACCCACTTGGTCTAACATTGCTTAGTCTGATTAGATGAACTGATAATAGACCAAATGGTCATTAGAAGAAATGAGGAAAACTGAATAGATGAAGTGGCAATTAGACCATTTGATCGTTAGACAAAATGACAATTGGTCCAATTGAGTATAAGACCGAGTGACGATTGGACCAAAGTCACCAAACAGCAATTAGACCAAATGGGTTTAGCCATAGTGGTGATAGACCATCTGGGAATTAGACCAAGTGGCTATAAACCATGGGAGGGAGAGGGAAGGAAAGAGGGAGAAAGAGAGAGCATAGCTTAGATCTAAACTACAGTGTATGGTTTTTAAATAGTTTACTTTCAGCAGACTACGAAACCCGAGATTGTTTTGATACAGTTGTGTAGTTAAAAGTAAACAGACAACTGCTTGAAAACATCTTTTCCTCATAGTGATACTTAAAGTAACAGAAATAATGAAACACAAACTAAAAATACCAATTCTTTTGAAAATGAACATAACTTTTATTCATCATCACTCAATGGTACAATGTCTTAAAATCGGCGTATAATAGTATGACATAAGCAAAAAGAATTCATTTCCACATAATTGCAAATACATTCATAATATCTGCAGATTAAACTCCACATCGATCACTATATTCCCTCGTTAATGTTTCATACATGAACAATATAAGAAGATATCATAATCATATTTCATATCCATGATATATCATTATCATTACTCCTTTGTAGCAATATGCAATTAATGATAATCAAGACATTATTTCAATGCACCTAACTTTATCTTCACTCGCAGATAAAGTATATGATATCAGTTATCAATACATACAAAAAATGGCATTACGATGCACGTTATGCCATGTAAATGAGCATGAAAGAAAAAAGTCTTAAGACATAACCTCTCATTCTTCACTTCAACTTTTTCAATCTTTTCCCATTCTCCTACCCACCTGCAAAAACATTGTTATACTGCATGATAATATATCATTTTAACTTATTGCAAAGTTATCATTAGTACACCGCATAAAGCATAAAAGGGGATCGCATCCATGCAATGACATAAATGTAGAGGTAAGCCTTTGTTGAATTCAATTACATGTTAATGTCAGTTTTGTTTCTTTGGATTAGATCACAAATCAATGGCCATATTTTGCTTGTCTGAGTTGTATCTGAAGTTGCTTCTAATATAATATTCAGCATCTTTATTCAAACTAAACTCAAGAAAAAGGAAAAAAATACTATAACCTTGTTTTAAATCCAGTGAAATAATCCCATTAACATTGGCTACACAAATTCTACTTGTTAAGAGTGCTAATTACCTTGAATCATGTACTGATAATGTATGCATAAAAATGGCAACATTCTTTGGAAGTCGTTGTCAGAAACGTATATTTTACAAGAATATTCATCAAAAAGTTACCAGGGGTCTAGAGAAAATTCAATCAACAACATTCGTCCACCTCTAGAACCACCACCACCACCACCACTTCACCCCCCCCCCCCCAAAAAAAAAAGAAAATCACATTGCACATTAGTCTAATATTTGTAAATTGTTACCCAACAGTACATGTAGACTAACATTAGCTTGGAGATCAACTGGCAAACTGCAGGCCATGTTTATGTATTTAGAAGTATACAGTTTGTCAAAAGATAATGGGCAGGGCTCCATACTAATTCTTTAAGTGGGTCTGGACTGATATTTTAGGGTCTGCTTGCATTAAGCCCTACATGTATGTCAACGCTGTCAAATTTTGGGGGTTCAAAAGTAACTTCAGACCTAACTTTGGGGTGCCCAGGTGCCCATTAACGTCGAACCCTCTTCCGGGACATATCACATTGTTTCTCAAATGAATGTAAAATGCACTGTATTAAAGTTAACTTGACAAATGCTGCATGGTCAATTTCTAATTTGAAATGATTTTGTAACTCCAGCCATGGACCCAACACCATATAGAACCCTTAACCCAAGTCAAAACTCAAATGTAACCAAAGCCCTATCCCAAAACAATTATGTTCACATATCTAAGCATGGGGAAAATAAAGGGAGAGCAAATCACCATTCACCTTGTCAAACAAGTAAATACTTGTTCCTTTAAAATTCCCATTGCATTTATTAGGTTTTTAAAACTTTTGCAAAGCATTATTGGTAATGAAGTATTGATAACTACAATCATTTTATTTTTTCACAGAAAAAAGGTTTTTTTTTTTTAATTAAATAATTGATAACAGAGTGTTTCCAGGAGCATCACAGTATATTATTATGATCCCTTCATTTTCACTCGTTCCAACAACAATGACAAATAATTACATAAAATGTAAATTTCAAACAAACAACAAACATATTTTGGTTTGGCAAATAGAAAAGCTATCCCATTACTTGTCTGAATGAAGAGACAAGAGCAGGAATACTTCAAACTTTATCTCGGCTTTCCCCCAACTAAAAAAGAAAATAACCAACGTGCCAAATCTGTGGCTACAACGTCCAAAACGGTCAGTTTTTCAATAATTCCATTTATATGTTCCTTTTTCAAATGATACTACTGCAGAAGTGTGTAATAGACAGAAGAAGAAACAAGTAGAAAATATGTGTAGTAGTAACGATGACTCACTTAAAACTTTTCTTTCTTTTTTCATGCATAAGTTAATAATAATGAAAAATAACCTTATTCCATTTTGGATTTAGAAGAAAAAATATGCATTTGAATGTGCATTTAAACTGAACCAAAGTGTTACTAAGAATTAGCAGTGTGATTACATTGTAATGTCTGTATGTACAGTCTGAATTTTGAAAGAAGTCAACCGATCATGAATATATATATATGAATATATAAAGCAGGATGATAGGACAATAAGCTATGCATGTTATTTTACAATACATGTACAACAAAATAAATAACCTTTTCTACACTTTTAACACTAATGTACAAGAAATTTTACACGCTATCTTACACACAAAGGGTCACAGAACGGAAACATGAAAAGTGTCATAACTATTATGCATATTCAAAGCAGCAATGTTGCAGTACAATACAAAAGCTGAGTAGCACCTTCAATCAATTGGATAATTCGAGTTTAGGTGTTTGGTTTAAGTGTCAAAACCAGTGTAATCCTTACACCAACCTTAAGTATAAGTATGTCATTATACACCATTGAATTTTGATCACTACAAAGTGTAAAGCAAATTATGAAGGACCGATCCTTAATCAAACACTGGATACATCCATGTTAACACTAAACAGTGAGACACCATAACTTACATTCTAACACCATACATGTAATTGAACACCACAACTGAATCTCCATAACACACACCTCCAATGTGCAAATTGATTTTGCAAGATATACAATAGGGATAATCATCTTTAATTGTGCTGCTTTTTTTCATGATATAGCAAACCGAAAACTGAAAAGGAAACAAATTATATAATGACCTCTTTTCAACTAATAACATCATATCCCCTCCAAAGGTTTTCAGGTTTTTTCATGGTCATTAAGACAATCAAAAGCATATGTAGGAACACATGTACTATTAGAGTTAACTCAACTTTGTGATTTACTGTACATATGATAGAGAAAGGTATGCACCTATCTCTCATGGCGACAATGAATAAATTAAAAGAAAATACATAAAGGCCGCTGCACACGACACGCTTTTCTTGCGCTGCGCTCAGCTTACGCTTGAAAATGACGTCATCAACCAAGAAATTCAAGCACAAGCTGGTCTGAAGCCAGTCGCAAAGACAAGCGCAGGAATTCAACATTCAACATGTTGAATTCCTGTGCTTGGATCGCACGCCTCAATTCAGACGCATCGGGCTTGAGAGACGCATCGCAAGAAAAGCGTGTCGTGTGCGGCGGCCTTAAGATCTGTATGAAATGCATGAAGTAAACAAATACCTCTAGGAAAAAGTGTTCTATATGAAAATGACCAAATATATGTACACGTGAATGATATGATTTGTTAATTCAACTTGCACCATAGCAGTCTTTTATAGCTAACCATAAGGGACAAAAATCACCTATATTTTCCTTTCATCAAACACATATAATGTGGACAAAATATGAATATATTTAATATGCACATGAATGCACATGTATGTGAATTATTCATTCCATGCAATGCAGCGGTCTTCGCTGTTTAACCTTAACAGAGGAAACGACCTATAAAATGTGCCAGTAACGAACAGGATGGGGTGTAAGAGAAAGAGGAAAAGGGGGCCCCCCGGCGAGGGGTCACGGAAGGGAAGTGAACAGTCATCGTGATAACTCATCAACCTGGTAAGGGGGGGGGGTACCTTCAAACTGTCTGTCTTTGTGCATTGTGCACACAAATACCGCTAGCAACTGTATATGATGTAGTGTTCATTAGAAACAGTCTGCACAGGGAACGGACTAAGAATCCTATAAAATGATATCATAGTGATATAGAGAGTTTTCACACCAAATATAAGTCAAAATCTCACATAAGCTAATTTAACTTTCTTTAGACATCGTATCTTGAATAGGCAGCAAAATATGCAGCAAATACACAAAAGTAAAGGTGGCAATCTTAACCTATCCCTTAACCTGGGAGATATTCTTGTCAAAACTAACTGCAAACTAAGTTGTATGAAAATGATTAATGCTTTTACTAGAAAAGGTTGCATGACCGGAAAAAAAAGGTTTTATACTATTAAAAATGGGGGGGGGGGGCATTTCATCAAGTGTCTTGTCGGTGATTTTCACTGACAAAGCCTGTTTTAACCGACAATTTCTGACTAGCCTTATGTAAGGTATCACTGTCAGCTCTGACAACTTGTCAGAGGACAAATGTTGATGAAACGCCCCCTCCTGGAGGTTCGTGCACCGCAATTTTGTATATTCTTTTACAGTTTACTATGAAGCATTCACCATCTTTCTCAATACTGATTTGTGCTTCATTTAACAGGCCTCATCCACACTACATAACCTCCATTCAGCGTGAATTACTGGAAGGAGGCAATTCTATCATCGTTAAATGTCAAATATCACAGATGTTTTAAAGCAAGCTTGTTTGTTGCCATGGTGATGATGGCACAGACTAATAATTCACAGGACTGAACACTTGCCAGGAAAAGGGGCAGATAATTCATAGAGAATGATAAATTTAAAAAAATTTGACAATATCATTGAAAATTGCAATTCATATTCCAATGCTCTGAACCTGGCAGGGTGATGATTAAAAACTTGAATGTCTGTGAAATTGTGAAGACAGAAAACCTTATTTGAAGGTTGAGGACATCACAAATGACACGTAGCACTAGCGAATCCAATTTTTGTGGGATGACTGTTAGATATTGTTTCGATAAGATACCAAATGTGAGGGGAGCCTTTTAATTTGAGCACTCAATTCAAGAGATTTGGGAACACAAATCGTTTTCTTACCACACATGTGCTATCAACAATATACACACACATGCACATGCTTACAAGAAGCTAGAAATTAAGCTACATGCATTATGGTATACTTTCTTCGAACAATCACACTTCCAATCAAAATGAGTTCATTTCTAACAAAATGAAAATACCTTTAGAAAACATAAATCAATGTAAAAGAAGACTTAATAAATTCCAACAAAGAGGCACAATGTACACACATCTGGCAGTGTTTCTTATTCTAAACGACAATTATTTGAAATATTTCTTACCGAAACACAAAATTTGAAGAAAAAAATAAAATAAAAATGAAATTACTGTACTGAATTTGCAGCATGCTAAGACCCCATTTCCACTGTAAATCTGATCAGTTATACCGGGAGGAGAAATTTGAGGTCATAGTTACATCATATACATTGTGGTCTAAAGATTGCTTTTAACCTCCCAAGCACAGGTGACACCTTCTCCCCCCTCCCCCCCCCCCCAAAAAAAAAAAAGAAGAAAAAAAAATTATGATAATAAAAATAAAGAGGAAGAAGCAAATAACAGTAATCATAAACAAAGTCTTGAGTATTTAGTTTGCCAATCCTACTTAGAGAGTAGATTTTTTTAAAGCAAGCACATCAGAGCAAAATGAATTCCACCAACAAGAAACAATGACCAAAATACCAGGATGCGAGACAACTTTAACTTAAATACTCATTGGGAAATCCTCTTTTCTTATCTCAATACAGCATTCGGGGACAGTAAATACTAACTCTTCTCCTGGAAAGTTCTGACAATAATAGCTCTTCCGCAATACAAGAATAGTTTTCCATCCCTCTCGTTTATGAAGATCGGAAACAATGCAGACAAGAAGTGCATGGTGATTCTCCACTATCATTTTGTTCTGCGATCAATCAAGTCTCGAAGCAATTGCACAGCCAGTGTATGCAGCTTATCCAACCATACTCCCAGAAAATGTCACCACGAAAAGGCTGTCATTGTTAACAACCATGAGTCATAAAGCTACTTGTAGCGCACTCTGCATGTTCCTCTTTGCACACGCATGTACACTGGAACTGCACTGTTTTATATCAATATGTAACAGTATAAGGGGACCCCAAGGATGTGAGCTGGGACCAATTATGTTCACTATCCCTCTCTGTCTTTCTCTTACTCTCACTCTCTCTCTCTCTCTCTCTTCTTTCTTACTCTTACATATTCACATAATCCTTTGCAGGCAGATGCAACTTTCATGCACACCTGGGCAGTTGAATTTCAGTCCTTGCTGGGGTACTTTCAGCGTCCATAGTAAAATTCATGTCACTCGGGACATTAATTTCTCTGATTCGCTCGTGTTAAATACAGCTTGAGTTCACCGTCATCAGAGCTGAATATTGGAGAGCGCTTGTAGTGGTCTACGAGGTCATCTAACGAGTCAAACTTGCGTTGTCCGATGCAGAACTTTTTATCCGACCGCGTCACTTTGAAATGCTTTACCCGTTCTGGAGCCTTCACAGATACAGCAAAGTCACCAGGCTATGGAGGCATAAAGTATGAGAGAAAAAAAGAATTCTATGTTACGTCAAACTGAAATTGAGAGTACTACAATTTGATTATGGAAGCAAAAAGACACTTCTTTAGGGGAAGTGTTGTGAAATAACATGTACTTCTTCAAAAAAAAATTGACATCGAACAACTTCACTGATATGGAACCCTTCATTTCTGGTAATGTCATGAGACCCCTTCTTCCAAATACACTGATATGAAAGAATTTAAGTAAATTATCCAAGAGAATAAGATAGGAAAAGTTTTCATGTAAAGCTTTTACCAAAATTCCATCTGAAATTGGAATGAAACATCTACTGGGACACCTCACTGGGTATGTATGTACATGTGCAGTGTATTTAAAGACCTGGAAAAGCTGTTGTTCCCTCTGTCACACAATGGTGTGACGGCGAGACACTCTGAATAAACGTCATAGTCGGTAAACGCTTTTATCATGTTATGAGCAGATCAAAAGATCCTTTGATAACATTATTGACCAAGGAAGTGCCAAACTGAACCAAATTCCAATGACTCATTTTTTAGAACACCATGACCCACATACCCATATGTCCAGTACTTTTCATACTTGTTTATCTTACCAAGTTTTAGAATTTCTTTTTACTACCAACGCATTCCAAAACCTCAACTATACGCACATCTGGTACTTCGCATAATCCCTTTTTAGAAGCCTTTGAATACCACTCTCAGACCAAAAATGGTACATTGTATGGTAAATTATATTCAGAATGAACTCTTACCATTGTCTCACTTTCCCTAATGAGGAATAGTCCACTTTCTCCTGGACAACTCAGCAAATCTTCTGCATCCTGCCTCTTAATCCTCCCATGGAACCAATCCCTATCGTAAAATAGATCTGAGGGTGGGGCAAAGTTGTTGTCATCTTGCCCTAAATCGATGGGTTTCGGTACGGCATCCTCAATAAAAACTTTCATAGGGCACACAGGGTCCGCATTCTCTTTGACCTTCACATAGTTGCTGGGAACAAGTCCAACCTGACCCTGCCTGTTGCGTGCTTTCCACCAGTCCATGTCATCGGAGGGATTCGAAATAATGTCCAGCGCCTCACCTAGCTCAAAATCCAACTCTTCATCATTTCGTCTCTTGAATGCATACAGAGTTGTAACACCCAGCACAAAATCGTCTGGGATGGAGTTGTCGTCACCCTTTGAACTCGTGCTGGAGCCATGACTGTTTGGCATACTCGTGTCCTCCTCGCTCACATAATTTGACGGGAACCACCCATTTTGTCCATTGCACTCTCCGCGCCACCATCCATCCCCGGACTTCTCAAGAACGTTCACTCGTTCGCCTTTGTTCAAGTTGAGTTCATCGTCCTGTGCGGCCTTGTAGTGATACATCACCCTGGCAAGTTGCGCGAATTGCATTTCGCCACCTGTCTGCGCTGTGTGTGGATGTGAGCTTTCACTGTTTCGTGGCGAGACTGGACGATTTCCCGGTTTCCCACCACGCTTTGCCGAGATGCCCTTGCGGATTCGTTCCACGAGGCCCAGCTTGTCTCGTTTGACGTAGTTTGAAGGGACATAACCACACTCGCCATTCTGTTTCTCCACCTTCCACCATGACCGCGAATCATCAATCAGTTTGAGCTTCTCATTGCGTTTAATGCTTAGCTCCCCATCTTGTTTCGAGTCGTAGTCCCATCTGGCGACTACCAACACTGCCTCCTCCTCCGTCATCTCTGCAATAAAAACAAAAATAAATCCAACGTTAAAATGACCAACTACTGAATTCTTTAATTCTGATAGGGTTAGTACAGTATTAACCGTTTGTCTCCCCTTAAAGACTTGTTCAGTGCAAGAAGCACATTTTTTGTCTCCTGGCAGCAAAAAGGTGTGGACCAATCAAATCTTTATAAAGTTAGCACAAAACAGAACATCATGATTTTTGTCTTGGCAACTGTGGGGGAAAGCTCTCTTTTATTTCAAGCCGAGGTGTTTATGGGTGTCTCATTATCATAAGTGAATCAGTTTATTGTACCACTTATGAAAATAAAAACCACAGGGGTATGCCGCTGGATATCGGAATGAGCCTTAACCCATAGCAGTACAGAGCTTTTTTGAGGTCTAAATTAATCATCTTCAATCCTCAAATTGGCAATAAAAAATATATTTTTCCGCGCTTACATAGCTTGAAAAAAATAAATATGGATATAACATAAACCAAAATGAAATATAATTGTAAAATTTAATCAGAAATTGCCAATTTGAACATGGAAATAGTGATTATGTATTATTCACTGCGTTGCCAATTTAAAGAGTTTAATGATTAGTAACAGTTAAACTGCTCTAATTCGAGAACGCCACACCATACGGCAATGGGAATGGGCTCAAATTTTTCAGTGCATTTTTTCTTTTCTGCTCATGTATGATATGTATTGTCCAACATTCTGGACCAACAGATACTGCAAAAGCGTCTCCTAAAGGTGACACTGTACCTTTATGGGCTAAGGCAGGTGGTTAATTCGCCACATCTCTTCCCTACATCTGCGGCAGTACCTTGCGTACAAAGTGGATGGTACCTGTCTCTTGTTAAACATAGAAGTGACCCTAGATTTCCTCTGATAACATTTGCCCCATCCTTTCGTACATGAAAGACATAAGGATATTGGATAAGAGTTGTAACTAGGTTTTGCGTTACTGTATACGCCAATATTTTTGCGTACAGATATTTTTACGAATCACAGGCTCACAGACATTTTCGCGAGTTGTTAATTTCGCGAGCGCAAGAGCAGGACTTGCAGTAAACTTATTTGTACATAAAAGAGCCATATCGGCAGATCCGGAAGATTTGTTTTCTGATTATTTTTTGCCAATACCATCACACTCGTAGCTTGCGATAAACAAAAAAAGCCGTCACAAAACCCCTGATTTCTTGATTTCTAGTGCGTTTTCGGCGACTCTCTTTCTTACCACCCCACAAAAGCACTGCACGCTTTGGAAAAATGGCACCAATTCCGCACCATTGGTAGCAGAATTGGGCTTTTTAATGATTTTCTCTGTGCATTATTATACGCTACACACGGAGAGAAGGACTGCTGCACTTTCTGCATGCACTTGCATGGCAATGGCAACAATGTGCCGATGACGCCGTAAAGCAAATGTACGTGCGGATATTTTCGCGTGTTGTTAAATTCGCTATTGGAGAGTGATTCGCGAAATTCGCGAAAATAAAACCACCGCAAAAATTTCAGCTCATACAGTAGTTTGTGGGTTAGGATTAGGATTAGATACGAATGTTCATGGTCCATAATGGAGTTAAGAATTTGGTTAGTCTTGAAAGCTGATGCAGGACTAATTATTGCTGAGGCATGTGTTGTAGAACCAACATGAGGATTCAGAGACGATGAAACACCTCTGGTTTTTTTTCCGTATCGTCCTTAATACTATTCTACCTCTCCACTTTCTGTGCTGCAATGCAATGTCAAGGCCGATGTGAAAACATAGTCATGTTGCCGCACGCATAAACCACATACCAGGTTGCAAACATGAAGAGTACTAGTACATGCTGGTACACATGCTCCTCTTATCTGTGTGCAACCATTGTGAACATGCATGTGACCTTGTTCAACAAACAATACATGTTTTTCTCTTTTCCACCTTGCCTTGTTTCACTATGAAAAAAACACTTCCTGTATCCTGGATGGCATTTTTTTTCAAAAACTATGTGGTGAACACAGAAATCAAAATTCCGATTGCATAAACAAATACTGACGAAAGTATACTGTATGCAACTGTGTGCGGAAGTTATTTTTAGAGGACTAGTCCTCTTTTCATTCTGTAATCCACTGCTTCCAGCCCACTCCCTATGCTTGTAAGCATTTTCCCTTTACATGTAACTCCTGTACACTCCCTTCTTACCAATTTCTTGCACTTCCCCCCCCCCCCCTCTTCTCTCTCTCTCTCTCTCTCTCTCTCTCTCTCTCTCTCACTCTCTCTCTCTCTCTCTTCATATGAAAACTTGTCATCTTTCAAGGAAAAGAAAACAAAATTACAATAGATATGAAAAGTAGAAGTGTGGTTATTCTAAAGAATTTACACATTATTTACACAATGAGAAGTTATGATTCACAGTTTCTTTTGCACCATTAACAGTAGATTGTACGTGAAGGGCGCAGACTGGGGAATCCCCACACAGTATCAAAGCGTTAACACCCTACAGTGCATGTACGTGTATTTTACTGGTACACAGTCAGAATATGAATTGTACATGGACATGTAGAGAACATACATGTAGGCTTGTAGCTCAAGTAAAGTTGCCTCCATCTATTCAAAGATTTCACAAAGAATTTACAGGTTGTGTTCAATAAATTTTTTTCTACCACGTGCACGGGTATAGTGTTTTATGCCGCTCTTATGGTTAAGCCCAAAAGAAAAGCTTACAGCCTATGTGAAATTTTTGTAGGCCTACATGTATGTATGATTGTGTAGGGCCTCACAATGTTGCATGTAGGCTGTAAGATTTTCTTTTGGGCTTAATAAACTGTAGATACATTTCCAGCTTTTAAAATACAGGCCTACAATTTCAATGGCAGAGAAATTATTCCACCATTGATGCATGTACAGTTTGGTTTAGTTTGGGTTTACATAAAGTGTATAACTTAGTTTACCCAACTGCTAAGAAAGCATGAATACTCGTAAGGAAGCAACTAGAGAACCAACAGCCTTACCAAAGGATACTAGCTCAATGACTTGGTTTCCACTACTCTACTGAGGCCTAAAAAAAAAATGTTTGTTTGCCGGAACAGAGGAAAAAACTAGGGTTGGTCGGTTGTTGTTTTTTTTGTTTTTCCCCCCCCCCCCCAACATGCTGGCGCAGTACTCAGGCATCCGATGTACTGTGGTCCCATATACTGTGTTCAAGGTTGTGCATGCGGCGGGGACTCCTCGCATGTATCATAGAGCCATACCATGCACTCAAACAATACACGTAAAATGGAGATCGAGGATTGGCCAGACACTCGAGTCCTCTGCTCACGATATGTTTAATAATAATATGAAAGATGTTATACCGCGCCATTCGCCAGTAAAAAAAAAAAATGTAGGCAAAAC
The DNA here is from genome assembly GCA_029962745.1 of Echinometra lucunter. NCBI lineage: Eukaryota > Metazoa > Echinodermata > Echinoidea > Camarodonta > Echinometridae > Echinometra > Echinometra lucunter. The sequence continues at coordinate 15,283,594 of CM057169.1, forward strand.
AATGAAAATTAGGGTCGGTCAGTACAATTTTTTTTTTTTTTTTTTTTGGGGGGGGGTCAAATTTGAATAAAAAAATAAAAGTCGGCAGGTTTTACTAGGGTCGGTCGGGTTACGGCAAACAAATTTTTTTTTTTTCTTTGCCTAACTGAGCTCCCACACCTCCTCTACATGTATAAATCAGCACTGCACCATTTTGTCAACTTCTTGGAGAAAATTAGATTTAACTATTTCCAAGAAATTTCATTCCAAGCTTTATTACATTAGGCTTAAATCAGTTACATCTTCTTTTGCAGAGAAATCATTAGTAGAATTTCAGATGAATTATTAGTAGAATTCCTGAGAAACCCGAGTTTTGTATCAAAGCCGTTGAGTAACTTTTAAAAATCTGAGCTACAATGTACATAACCCTATCAGTATTATCAGTGTATGTAATACTGTGTAAATATGAAACCCTGAAAAATGCATTTCAAAAGCATCATCTTTTTTACCCCATAGACTGCAGTGTTAGACAAAAGCATACCCAGGTTGGTTTTGCAAATGGCGGAATTCAGTGATAGATATCTTGATATCTATCTTATATTTCAAAACCTTTATATTCCTGGCAGTCTATTTATCCTTCTGAACATCTTTATATGACACAGATATCAAAATTGAACAATTTATTAAAAATCAAGCCTCCACAAAGTTACCAGATCCCTTAATATTAAAGTCATGAATTAGAAAAGATTTTCAATCGTGCCTTCTTGAATACAGCAAAATGTACTTTTCTTGTTATGGTAATCCAAAATGCCACATCATTTTCTTGATGACTTTAAAGGGAAAATAGCTTTTGGTTCTGCAGTAACATGATATGCACGAGAAACTGCGATCTGACATCCTTTCCCACCATTAAAGATTTATTCTCTTCCCTTTCCCTCTGGCAACGATGACCCCGATAAATAAAATACGGAATACATGAGCAGGATGTTACATTGGGTGTGCACTTAACACCACGACAATGATATGATCGATATGGTCGGGCAGATCTACAACTTTGGCACAGATCCTCAAGTGCTACAATTTCCACTGTAAGTACAGTCATAAAACAAGAAATGTCAAGTTTAATGACGAGCCATACTTTCACATCGAATCAGGCATCATATACACGAAGCTGTCACATACAGTACTTGGGTAAAGTCAAGATCTGAATTCATGAGTCTTCCATATGAATAGGCCTAATGTAACACTTAAACGTATACGGTTAATCTACGATCTACATGTCCATGTACCGTAAACGCTGTTATTTTTGCGCGATTAATTTTTGTGCTGAGCAGCTGAAGAACATTCCCAGGTTCTTAAATTTGCACTGCACAAATACTCACTCGCAAAAGTGCAAGATTCGATTTGATATTTCAATGCATGACAATCGTTTTTCTGCCCTAGCTATACATTGTAGCTCAAAATAGTCACATTTGAAATGAATAACCAGCGTGGCTCCATTCATTATTTCACACACATGCTGTCCATTCAATTGCATACAGCAGACACAACTACACAAATGTGCTCTGAACTTAATTGGATTCAAACACGCATTTAATCAGCTGAAGCACCATTAAGCATCTGTTCAAAACTGGTATAAGAAATTGTGCCAATATTTTTGAGAGTTCTAGTATTCACGCTTGCCGAAAGTAGCGCGAAATCCATGAAAATTAATGTACCGCGAATATTTCTGCTGTTTTACAGTAATGTACATGCAATCAAACTACATGATACATACATGTACTGCAACCATACATGCATATGACAAGAAAAGAAATGCAGGCCTTGCCCTGTTTGCCGTCCTTGCGTTCTCTATTTTTAAAATGTCAATTTGGAACAAGGTTGTTATCCTAACATGGCAAATTATCAAGCATGATTATCATCGTAATTCAAGAAGTCTGTAAGACTCAACCCTCTTCTGTTCCGTTCACATTCTTTTCAATATGCACATAATAAAGATGCAGCATGTACATGTACATGTACACGTACATGTAAGACTGCATGCTACAATATACAGGCACGACACGATGTGAAGGAACTCATAAACTTCACAAGTGCTGGACCAAAAATAGGCCTCCAATCCAATTGATCCCCGGCTAATCATGGAGCCAAAAATAATAATTCCTCGTTACATAATTTGCAGAACTAGTTTGTGTAAGGCGATCCCGCCCTGAGATGAATCATCGCCTCAGCATGAGATTAACGCTAGCCTCGTCGGCAGACTTTCAAGCCCCAAGAGCTCCCCCAATCAATTCAACCGCCAAGATTGGCAATACAATTTTCACATAATCAATCATGGAATATTGCCAATTAAATTTCGTTCTCAGAGATTTCGTTACATCGTCTGGTCAGAGTCAGGAGGGCAGTAACTTGTATCATCTCACATACATTGTAGCTTCAACACTCTTAAGGATGTACTGAAGCACAGGCTGCAAGGTACATGTAGTTCAAAGAACTGCATACATGTACCATGCATCATGACACATGTACAGGCAAAAAATAAAGAACAAATCTCAAGAGCTCGATATCGACAAGGGTCCAAGGAGAAAATCTCTCTCTAATATTTACAAAAAACACACACAGGTTCGACAAACCAATGACAATGATGGAAGAAATAAATTTCATGCGTCCATCAATTTGAAAGTCAAATTGTGGTCATTACATTTAGTATCCTCAGAAAGAAGTGCTTTACAAATAACTATTCATATTAGTCCGCACAACCAACACATGATTTGTAAATCCTTGATATGCACTAAGCAGCAAAAATTGAATCTTTGCCAACAGCAGAAATATAGTAGTTATAGACAAACAAAGCAAAAGTGTATTTATTCAAAGCAAACACTGGCTGTACATCACATGCAGTCATTAGACTTAAAGGAAACATGACATATCATACTTGCCATTGTTAAAGTTAAACATTGTCCCCTGACAAAGGCATTAATCTACCATCATTAGAAGATGCAGTTAATGCAAGACTAAATCCAATATGTGTGTGTGTCTAGCAGCACTTCACACGAAGAATGATGTAGAGTTCTTAGCCAAATCCTGATGACGTTTAAGTCCAAATATTCCTTATTTCCTTGAAAGAAGTGGTGGGAAATTTGGTTTGTGTTCTGTCCAAGTTTCTAGTCTACAGTGTATACACGTGTTTACTACTTTTTCCAGCTTGGCCTCAGGATGTTACAACGTCACAATATCATTCACAAATACAGGAAGCTTACACCAAGCCGATTCTTGTCCTAACTGCCCTGATACTTGAATATTTCAAATTCGCATTTAAAAGATGAGTATTACTTTTGAAACCAAAAGCAACTTCCACCGAAACAGTGAAGTATATGCAAGATGCAGAGTGTCTTCTTTCTACTGTGGCCGCTACCGACAATAAATATTGCAGATAGTTCTAATAAGAAAGCACAGTGAGTGAGCCCGTCACGTACTACATGATCTATGAACTACATGCCTAACTCTTGCTTTCACTTTTCCCATACTTCATTACACACGATGACTGTGCCAAAGTCAGCCGATCAGTGCTGCTCCTCGAGGAACTGCCAGGTTCCTGTGCGGCAGATCCCAGGAGGGGGCATATGGGGCAGTCAGTGGGGAGGGGGCATAGCAGTCTTGGGAGAGGGGGTGGGAAGAAGCAATGAGGGGGCGTATTGCTGTCGCTAACAGGTGGTTTCAAGCTCATCTACGTAATGGACATTTATGGGGCTTAGTCTTGGAAAATGAACCACGCTCTTGAGTTTGTTAGTTTACTTGTTCATCTCGACTAACTTGCACAGTAGGTCTACCTGGAAGAAGTAGGCCTGTCCCAGATGTAGGCTTGCCATGTTTTCTTTTATTATTACTATTATTCATATTTATGTACAATTTTTACTAAAATATTGGAAGAAATCAATCAACAGACAGGCTCACAAAAAAGAATATAAAAATTTTTGCAGAATAGTCACCTGAAATTTCATTTGGTGACTGAAAAAAAGTGAAATTCTAGCTGATTTTAGACTTGCACAGGCCAAGTATGAGGTATGTACAAGGTACATGTAAATGAAACAACACAAGAGTGGGAGCAACACAAATATCCATGCACAGTGGACCGATAAATACTATACTATACTATACTATACTAGTACTGCTACTATAAATGTCGAAATATATGTAGGTGTGTCTGTCTGATGTGAGAAAATGAATTTAAACTTCTATTAAAGGATGGTGTCCTGTTAATAACTCAAAATGACTCCGGCTTATTACAGATCTATGAGAACAGCCCTTGGTATCAATTATCATACATCTAATGTACAAGTGTTCCATACCACCGAAAAGCCTGTGAAAGATCACAGCTTGGCTTCAAAAGTCTGGCACTTCGAGCCTACACGTCAGAGAGGATTTGCCATGTTCTAATGCGTTGTTTCCTGTAACATCACACTGATAAAGTGATATAAGCTATTAGTATCACCAGCCAGCTAGAACATTTGAGGAACGCTGTCCTCAAAATTTAACCTTACAGCAATTAAAGCACGCCCTTGAGTAGGCTAGCATTGTCTGCCTTTTTGTTTGTTTGTTCGCATAAAATTAAGTAGCCTAGGATCACAATATCCTGCTGGAGTTCTAGAGGGTAAAGTTAATTTCCTGCATTATGGAGAAGAACAGGATACAAGTACCTCATAACATCTCTGAAACAAAATGATTTACTGGTGACAATTATAGCCTATTAAAAAAGGATGGTGTAATTGTGTAATATGAATAGTATGAGACAAGCACCCATAAATACATCTATAGCATCAAAAGTAGATCCATCTATGCACTTTCACATCATAACAACTGAAGTGAACAAGATCATAACTGTGATTCCATGTGATGTACCTCTTGCACTGGAATTTAAAAATGACTTCAATAGTTTCTACTGATGAGATTTCTGTGAAGGTTCTTGTTAATTCTGGTCACCAGAGTCATCATCTGACTGATTTGAGTAATCCATGGCTAATGCTTGAGTAAGAATGATGTTACTGTAACCGAGATCGTTATAAGAGACACTCAGCGCATGTATATGTACATGTACACCCAAACATCCTCAAGATGTATTACAGGCAATGACAGCCGAGGCAATAGCAGCTGAACCATTCGCACCCAAAAGGTCAAAGTAGCGTGGTGTAACAATTACAGGCCAATTAACTGGTCTGTCAGACACTAATTATGGATGAGAAAAGGAGTACAGTCTTGGGAGCAATCCCATTTTCCAAAGTACCCCTGTAATGAGCCCCCTGCCATTTGGAATTACATACAATGTATGGGCCTACATGTACTGTCCATTATATACATTGGGGCATTGTTAAGAATAATAAGAATTTGAGAAGCATCCAAACTGGCACACAACCGCTACATACAAGTTGTAAATTTTATCTTGGAGTCATTTTGCTGGGCCACCTTTTAAATAAACTGCAAATTGCAAACTGCTACATATACATGTATATTTACTTTCTGGTTTTCTGAGGGATCACATGAAATGCAATATTGAACCCTTGCATACCAGTGAATATCTTCCAAGTTTAGTATAAGAAATAACAGTATGTTTTACATGTATATGACACTACTCAAGTTCAAACTACATTACTTGACATACATGTAGTCCCGTATGTGCAAATCTGTGGTTTTAAACATGATTTCCAGCAAGAGGCGAGTAACAAGGATTAAATATCACTAGCCAACACAGACCCGAAATCAATGACTCCTCTTAAAACTAAAATTGCAGGAATAATTCCCAAATTCTAGACAGTTTATCTCACCACCATGCTACTCCCACTAGCTCACCATAACCTTTCACATATGGAGCAGCAACCCTGACAGATGAAACTCCCAGATTACAAGAAACATCAAATCCTCCCTGACTTTCACTCCTAATATTAGCAAGCCACAAGTTGCCCAACCTTCCCAACAATGACGTCAGCTAAGTAATCTTGCTGCTACAGAAGTCAGCACGCCAGGCCAAGTAATTTCCCATTGTTTCGTCATTCAATGGCTCTCCAAAGGACCACCTCATTCCCACGAAACCCAGGAACCTATTTATAGATCCATCCAATAACTTGCCAATGACACATAGAGAGTGATTATTTTCTTATTTTCCTTTCATTTTTTCCCCTCATTTTTGTGTGTAGGGGGGGGGGGGGTATCAGTACTTGAAAGGCCACACTCAATGCAAACTTTCTGCAAAGATATATTACAAACAATCTTTACAGACTAAATCAATGTTATACACAGACACACACATCATGTCTCATTTGTTTTGGAGAATTTAACGCTTAATTTATTCATATTAGTAGAGTTTCACCCATTATAGCTTCAAATTTCTTTTGCCACAACCATCCGACTTCTTTCTCAAAGGGCAACTATTCTCTTTCCATCTGAAAAATACCCTTTAGCAGGTAATCCCAAGTCAACTGATCAATTCTTTGGCTTGTCTGCCACTCGCTCAGCATCAGAACAGAACAAGGCAGCACAAAAATCTGTTTGCTTAGTTGACCCATCATAGTCAGTACACTGTCTCTCATAGAGACATCTTTGCAGTATCTTTGATACAGAATGCTATAACACTCAGTAAATCACTTACATAAGCTAATCATTAAACTTTTTAAATTGGCAGCATGGTGAAAATTATGTCATCTCTCTTTCCAGGTGCAAATTGTCTATTTGTCTATTAAATTTTGCAATTTTCATTAACATTTATTCATAAATGTTCATTTCTTAAAAACATGTAGGAAGGGATAATAAATGTAAATATTGCCAATTTGAGGATGGAAAGGGGACTAATTTTCCCGTCAAGTAAACTCTGTACTGCAATAGGTTAACCCGTTGACTACTGAATTCTTTTTATTTCTATACATTTTCCAATACAAGTTGCAATACTGGAGCCACCCGGTTACACACTTCAGAAGCCATCAATGGATTAAACACCACTAATCAGATAATGTACAATTGAACATTCTGGTTTGCATGTAGCTCTGAAGAGATCTGAATGTGAAGTGCACATGTGGTAATCTTTATACAATCAAACAGAAGTCTGCTGTAACCACAGTAATGCACAGTGAAATCGAGTGAAGTCAAGTGCGTCAGTACATTGAGGTTTTGGTAGATACATGAAGGCGTGAAGTTAAATCTTTTTACTCAGTGCTGAATGAATGGAAGATAACCAGCTCTGTAATGACATTAACACAAGTCTCAAGAGGTACATTATTTTTACTTTCATGAGAATCAATTGAACAAGTTTGCCACATACTGTACACATATTATACAAAAAAATCTACAAAAAATATTATTCTTTTTTTTTGGTGGGGGGGGGGGGGGTCCTTCAATACTGTCTTTAGAATTCAAGGTAGTAATTTTAAAAAATAAAAAAAACATGCAACACATTGACCTATATTATCTGAACATGCTTAGTAACTATACATGTACTGCCCCTGAAATATGTATTCATGCATAGATAGAGATCAATGTATAATAAATTGAGCAGTATGTTTGTGTTACAGTCCCCAAATTTTGGAAAAAAAATGTGCAGGGCAAGTTCTATCCATTGTACTATGCTTGGGTACAATCCAGTAAACAGTGCTTCTTACAAACACCTACATGTAAAAGGGATCACAAATATAAAATAAAATTAAAATAAACAAAAAAAAGGCTGTATAAAAGGCTTACCTTTCTTCAAAAACTTATGCAAGCCACCCTCGTATGATCCAAACTCTGGCATTCTGATTAAATTCTTCATTGTGAAACTCAAAGAATAATTCTCTCCTCTCCAATACAGAGGAAAAAAACAAGTAATTGAGAAAAGTTGAAACAAATCTTCACAGTGTCTGGGAAACTCCTTCAGTGCTGTCAAGCCACACGTACATAGCTTGGATTTTTCTGGTCTTCTCAGGCTCAAAGAAAGTTATCAATTTTACTTCAGAGCTGCGATGGCAAGTGATCCAAATGGAAAGACAAAATTGTGTCACACTCTTTTGTGATTCCCCTTTATAGTTAGAACGCTGCCGGAAGCTCGCTCATTCAGGACGTCAAAGACTCCTTACTCTGGCACAATGCTCTCTGACCTTGTTTCCTTTTTCAGAGTAGTTTTACTCTTCTGTGAAGCTTCAGAAATATCCCTAGCATTGTATTTTGGAGAGTGACGTAATGCCCCAAGCGCTGAGCCAGGTGAATCAAGTTACCTTTACATTGCACAAACGGCATACCACTGATGAGACTAACAACCTTTGGAGAACTGTCACTCAGGGGGCATCTTCTTCTGCAGTGATCAGCTGTCTGCCATAGATCATTACTATGGTACTTCATCTACACATGGACTCTCTACAGTCACTCCCATTCAGACTTGACAAACAATATGCTTCATGCTTTTTACGCTGGCAAAATTTTGCTTAACCCAAGGAGATTGGTAGAGCTGAGGCCCTCCCGTAACTCCACCATTTTCACGGAGTTAACCCATTCGTGACAGGAATTATTTAAAGCCTAATTTGATCAGCTTTTATTCTTCAAATTGGCAACACCAACATTTTTATTTTATTGCTACATTTTTCTTATAAAACGTCATGTATCTGAAATGAATATAAATTGACAGAAATTATGATGAGAAGTCAAAAAGTTGCCAATTTGCAGGGGAAAACGGTAATTTTTAATTTCTATCACATTGCCAAATTAAGGATTTTAATGCTTATTTCCCTTTATAAAATTTTCAGCATCAAACAACGAATATTGACGCAACCAAAATGGGCACAGTTTGTGTAGATTTTTTGCTCTTTCTGCTCATGTATTTGGTATGAATTTTAGGGCTTTGCATCAAAAGATATTAGGCCAAACCACAAAATGTGGACCTCTGTCACGAATGGGTTAAGCTTAGCCCACTTTCTGTTTACACTCAATTTTACCAAAGTGGGCTAGCCTCAAAGATGGTATGGTATTATCTGGCTACATGTACATTCATTTGCTGGGTTGGATCACTGCTGTAACAAACAATACGGTACAGGTGTACACATGTAGGATTTTATTGACAAATGATAGCAATTTCTAACTGCTGATCAAAGCAAGCGTATTGGCAGATTTTATAAAAATTCAAAATATTAGTCCCGAATCTGCACACAAAAAAGGGCTTAAATTTCTTTGGGCAACTGTTACTTGAGCTCTGTTACAAGTAAGCTTGGGTGGTTCTGCTATTGGAGAGAATCAAGACCAGTTCCGATGGCTGGTCTCAATTCCAACAGGAACCGACTCCCGCTGGATGCCAGGTATGCACATCTTATGCAATGCATTGCCTGCATGTGCATGTATACATAGTGTACGCGGTGGTAGCTGCCAGATTCAATTCCCTGCACAATCAAGTTTACCCAGGATTGAGTCTGAGCAGGCTTTGATTTAACTCAATGCCAGCGGCAATTCCAATACAGAATCATCACTGCAATCACAGAGTCAAAAGTTGTGATAGAGTCTACTTTGTTAAGACTAATCAATGACCATCAGAAATATGATCATGATGATAAAGAGATTAGGCATGAAAATGATATTCAAACAAAGTCTGTGACTCAGGCTACAACACTAATCCTATGATCATGTTCTAATGACTACTCCCGAAGTTTGAATTACAGATATTTGATATAAGTAATAAATTGTTTAAAACACGATATCAGTAAAAAAAAAAAAAATTAAAACATTAAATGTTCCCCCCTCCCACAAGAAAGGATAACTGTAAATTTACTGGTACTGACACTGTCTAAGAATGCCCCCCCCAAAAAAAAAATAAATAATCAAATAAATAAATAAATAAAATAAATGAATAAATAAATAAAAATGAAAATTAACAAAATCCCAGCATAACAGATAAGGGAGATAAAATACAATTTTAAAAACAGTGTTTGTATCCTTTCTAGCTTTCTTTATTAAGGTGCACTTATCACTGTTGTAGGAAATGCCATTTTTTCGTCCTCAAAATTCAAACCTAAAAAGGTGTACTGTGTGACTCTCACACTATTTCGAATGCTTAAAGTGATCACACAATGGTAATTTTTTTTTTATATATGATCGAGAATAGAAATCTAAGAAGGATAACATTAAAAATTTGATGATTTTCAATCGAGGTCAATGCATTTTGGCTAATTTTCTCATTAAAAGTCGAGAGCTGACCAAAATATTTGAGTATGAGGTATAACGTAAAAGTGGGTACCCAGCTTCGCGCATTGCAGTTGTGCTGCGTGCTAGACAGTACAATATGTATTATACCTTGCGCGCATTTTGCTAGAAGTGCGCGGCAAGGTACCCACTTTGATGTCATTTTGACGTCAAAGTGGGTACCCAGTTGAAACTGGGCCACAGCTGAGAGGTCAAAAATATGCTGAAATCTTACCGCATTTGGGAGTTTCCTTGGCAACACGACTTAAAAAAAAAAAACTTTAGGCAGATGATTTTCTGCTAATAAAATCATGCTCTTTTAAATGAACTAACATTGTTCCAGCATTGGGTACCCCCTTTAACAAAATTATATGGGCCGCGACGCGACAAAAGGGCCCTTAGGGCAAAATTTTTCAAAAATGAGATTTCAACACTATTTTGTAGTATAAATGCTGCAGAATCTGAATATGCAAACGGTTTTCCAAAATCCCGTCCCTAAGTGTCTAAATTGATGAATTTTAAAAAAGCATGTTTTTTGCTCCACGCACGCTATTCTGACATTCGCGCGTGACCAAGGTTAAACTAGTCAATCCCTGATACCATTTGCGCCAAGATTCCTAACGTGTCTAAGGGGCAACTTAAACGTTCTCCTAGTACCATAACGGATATTTACATTATATAATAGAGAGAATATTATTTTCCTTGTTATCTTTGTCTTCTCTAAACCCTATATTACCTCAAAATGACTTTAAAATGACCTTGAAACGACCTTGTACACGTCCGTGAGACGGCCTTGAAATTGGCTTTCAAATTGCTTGCATTTCCAATCACAATTAAGCTTAAATCATTTTTTTTCATAAACAATTATATTACGTAGAAAGATATAAATAGAGAATAAAGCTATTCTGTTGCGAGTATAAAATATTATATTATGCAAAGATTATAGACAAGGAGAGGGGTCATATTTCAGGGCAGAGGCGGCGGAACGTCAGGCTCATACAATGAAAGTGGAGGGGCACCTATTGTTTGGCAGACAAAAGGCGCCCCTCCACTTTCTTTGTCCGAGCCCGATGTTCCGCCGCCTCTTTTTCAGGGGCGTCATATCCAGGGAGGAAGGGCCCGTATCATCTTTGCTCCCCATAAATCTTTGTAAAATATACACTTTTGTCATTAAGTGAATTTCAATCACAAATTTACGAAAATAAATTTGTGATTGCTTCTTTTTTCATATTAACAGGGAGATATATATAGAGAAAGATAATCAGAGACGAGTCAGAGTTCACCAGGGGCGGATCCAGAAAGGAAATCCCCTTTGTTGACCATATATTTTTCATGAAACATCTGTCTGTCTTACAGTGAAGTTTGGAGCAAAAATGTCATCTTTAATTCACCTTCAATTTTCGTGGTCTTTTTGGGGAAGGGGTGGGGTATTCTCAGAATTTTAATGCCCCTCCCTTTTAAAGTTTGCATGGATTTGCCCCTATTTGGCAAACGTGTGTCATAGATTTTATGTTGCTGTTAAATAAGATTTGTGTTGAAAATGCAGTGAAAATCAATTTAATAATTACAAGCACGCTTGTTCATTATTACAACACCATCAAAAATCAGAACCATTTATCATCCACTCAATCACAAGTCATTCAGAAGGCATCAACATTCAAATTATTTTTCATTCCCATGCTTCTTTCCATGTTCATATTTCTTTCTGTCAGCTAGCTCTTTTCTCTCCTTCATACCTTCCAACTCGATCTACATCTTTCCTCCTCTTCCTTTTTCTCTCCCTCTTTCTTTGCCCTCTATTTCCACTATCTCTAGTTTTCTCACCTTTTCTCTGCTTCACCGTTCTTATCTTTCGTTTCTCAAGCTCTCCATCAGCTCCCTCGATTGCTTTCTTTCTCTCTCACTCTCTCTCTTTATATCTCTCTTGTTATTTTCACTCACCTTCTTATCATGGGTAGTTATTTCAAGTGTGTGCCTAAATTATGTTATATTGTCTTACTTCATCGTTCAGTTTATTATCTACTGAGTATCTTTTGTATTTGCACTGCCAGTGGAGGTCCAATTTTCGGGGGGGGGGGGGGGGGGTTCTCTTCAAATATGGATCAATTAAAGATATGAACTGTGAACTTTGAAACATGTAATAGGTCAGTACAACATGCAATGAAATGAAATTTTCCTTAATTGCACTTGTCAGACTATTAACTTTTATTCAAAACAAGAGTTGACATACGCTGTACTTCAAATTAGGAATTTAAATCCAACTGGAATGGTGCTCTTTATGAAGCTGTGGTCTGAAAATGTTAAATACTTTCTGTTTCTAATAAATTTAAGAGTGGAGAATGTTTGTACTGTCTTCCTAATAAAATTCATCCTTTCCTTTCTTTTCACTAAAAAATAAAATAAAATCACGTACCCCAAAATATCTCTTCACATCTACCCATTATTTTCTTTTACAAAGTTTAGCTAGTAGTTTGTTTTTTTTCTTTTTGGTATAGTTAAGATACAAGGAAGCAATTCTATCTAAATTTAGATCATTGCACATGTGACATAATTCATGAAGAAAAAAAATCCGATATGACATTAAGAGATCTTATTGTTAATCCAATAATTAAAAATTTGTTAGTATTAAATTTACTTTTCAAGTCGTCTGCTCTTGCAAGCACACAAACGCAGTGGATATTTGGAATTAAATATTATCTATGAAATAAAGGTAATATCATCCTGAAAGTGAGATTGCTCCTATTGAAACATGTGTCATGAGTTATGAGGGCACTTGTCACCCAAATTATGAAGATATAAGAAGCATTTTTTTGCACTTTGTTCATTAAAGTAGTAGCAATATCACTTCCTCATAACTTCAACTGTAGCACAGCTGGACGCTGTCAGTCAGTTCTCACATAATATAGAGGTCATGCTCAGCTTTCATGGCTTTGGTAAGTTCATTCACCCACGAAGGATGTGATCATAGACCATTAAGGCATCCAGAGTTCCAAACACTACTGGTTCTAGTGACATCCTGTACAGCCATACCCGTGTTTATTTTGTAGGATCTCCATCATTGTGAAGTTCATCCTGGGTTGACGCAAAGAGAATCGAACTTCAGTTATTGTTTCAAGATCTTAGATCACCTCTGCTTCCTCCTCTTATATGAATGCAGTGACCTGACATTTCCAGCATCATTGAATTAAATGTGGTTATCATATCCTACCCCGCTCCTTTCAGCTTTGCCTCTAAGTTACAGTCTAACATTCCTATATTTGCCTGGAGATGACAGGGATGATAGGGACAAGCATGACCTGGCTTAGCTGCTCCATATCAATGGCCTGTAAAAAGAAAAAAAAATCCCTTTCAATTATACATGAAATGGCACTAGAAGCAGCCAACTGCTTAGATAAATCACACTGATATACAGATTTATTGTTTTAGAAAATCTGAAGTACACCAACAGCATTAAATGAGTATGGAATACAAAGTGTCATTCACTCTAATATGAAATATTAGACAGTAATAACATTTAATCCATTAAGTAATGTTGTTTGTGATTAGTATTGTTTCAATTTTGATTAATCTAAAAGTAATTTAACTAAATATTCCATTATGCCTAATAATTGAAATTCAGTTTGTAATTCAATTGCTTTAATAAAAAAGAAAGTCTACAGAGATAATAAATGCACTCAAAACTGAAGACAAATCAAGCAAATACACAATGGGAAAGGTGGGGGAGGCATTTTTTGTGAATAATGATCTGCCCCCTCCCATCCTCTCAATTATAAGCAATGCCCTGCCCCCCCCCCCCTCCATTTCAGCTTCATCTGTTTCTATTGATTTCTTAATTTCTCTAAAAGCAGGTCTGTGCTTACAGGGTTGTGATACATAAACAGTTATTTTTAATTCCATCCTTATTCAGAGCCCGAGCTAGGGCAAGGTCCTAGTCTGGCCCTAAATCAGCTAGACTATATGCTAGCCTAGATCTAGGGCCGAGGCCTAACTTTATTTTACTCTGTGTAGGAAATACACTGTACATGTATATAACTTGTTGGAGCTCTGCTAAAATTTTCTAATGAATTCCTGACTGGTAAATTCAGCATGGGAAAATTGAGGCCTCAAATATGTATCAACAAATTCAAGAGATTGGTATAAGCAGGTCTGAAGTTAAGATCTACTCTAGTCCAATGATTGTATTTGTAGTGGAATAGACATGCACAAAAACGTCAATGAATTTAAGGGTAAGGCATATCGTGCATTCAACTGCTAACGTTAACTAGCGGCAACTAACGTTTCAACATTAAGACACATCTTCGCTTTTTCTTGCATGTGACTGCTTAAATCTTGGTTTAAAGAAATTTCCATAGTACTGATAAAATAAAATACAAAAATTGATATTCAAAGATTATACAGTAATATGAAAAAGAAATAACAGAGGAAGGATATTTCATAATACAAGTTACATGTCGGAATTGCAGGTATTAACAACTTTATCTGTGAAACTATGCATGCATGCATGCAGTCTTGAAGTTGCAGCTGGCACTACGAAACGAGGTAACTAGACAGTCACCTATTATTAAAACTGAATTAAATGCACGAAATGCCTTTAAAACTAGTCATTTCTACTGGAACAAACTATGTGAAGAAATTATAATAATGATCTTACCGATTCATCCAAGGAATGACATTTGATCATCAGCTAGAGCCAGATTAATCGCTAATCGACGGACTAGTAACATAGGTCTTGAGTCACTGTTATTTTTCTTCCGCACGTGTGTTTTGTTTCGGTTTGGTGTTAATTGTTATGTTTTTTTTTTCCAGTGCGCTCTTCACGTTTTGATATGCGCTGACTTTAGCGCGGTTTTACTGCGTAAGCCATTTGGAGAGCTAAGGGCCCTTTTGTCGCGTCGCGGCCCATATATCTTATGTATAAAGTACAGCGTAAATGTGAACAAGAAAGAACTCCTTGCATGTACATGTACATTCAAAGCCTCCTTTAGAATGGTTACAAGCAGCCTGTAGAATTCGTAGAAGTTTAGAACAATGCACAGTGCTAACGAGCCAGAAATCAATCACATCCATGTAAAGTGTACTACTTAGGATCAATTACCTTTCAGGGTTGATATGACTTATTAAAAAGTTTCACGCATTCCATTCAATAAGTTCCATCCAAATAGAAATGTGTGGATTTTCATATACTGTACACGTGTACGTGTACATGTACATGTATGTAAACCGGATTCCTATTAAAAGAAGCATGAAATCACTGCCGGTGCTACTGATTATAATTGAATCATGCCAAATGTTTACACCGACCTTGTTTGCATGCTACTTTGGTAAAGCAAAAGCAAACAAATACATTGTAAACCAAAACACTCTGTAATAAAGAGTTTCAGGGTTGCAGGAGATTATTTCCTTCTTTTGAAAGTCACCCGAGAAAACATAAAAAATAAAGATCATCTTTTTTTTTTAAATAAAGCTAAACCCACTGTCTACAGAAACTGAGCAGTTTCTCAAATAAATTCTATGAGTCAACAGATTAAAGGGAAAGTCCACCCCAAAAGTTTCACTCTTTCAATAAAAGGAGTTAAATTTGAACAGCATTTTAAAAAAGAAATGAGCAAAATCGGTCAAAGAATAAGAAAATTACACTCATTTACATTTTCTAGTAAATTACTCTCGGCTCTGCAAATTGGCAACACTGATGACGTCATATGCGAGCAGCTCTCCATTCACTTTGTACATAAAATTGCTTTTTACATAACATACTTTGACTATAGGGTGAGAAAATGTGTAACTTCCAAGAAAATTGAGAAAATGTGAAATTTCATTTACAAAGTGAATGGAGAGCTGTTCACATGTGATGTCATCAGTGTTGCCAATTTGCAGAGCCGAGAGTAATTTATTAGAAAATGTAAATGAGTGTAATTTTCTTATTCTTTGACCAATTTCGCTCATTTCTTTATTAAAATGCTGTTCAAATTTAACTCCTTTTATTGAAACAGTGAAACTTCTGGGGTGGACTTTGCCTTTAACTAGGACTATTAATGTATACATGTAGTTTACACTTCTATTGCACATACACTATATAACAATTGCCAGAGTAAATTGGATGCTTACATGCAGGCCTATGAATGTGCATATAAAATGTATTGTACATTACAGTTGCAGGAAAGACATACATTGTAGACTCTATGAGAACAAGTGATCATCAAAAATGAGAGGAAGCAGTGAGTAATGGTGATTAACTCCGCAGCAAATTGGCAACCCCGACGGGAACCATAAACAGTGACATCTCTGAAATCTGATCCGTTGCCTGGCAGCAGAGTACGGAGGAATTTAGGATTATTGCCATGTCAAAGGGAAGACTGAAATATCAACCTGGGCAGGAAGCTACATGTAGGTTTCTTAATTTGGGTTTCAAAACTAGGTGGGTGGACATGTATATAAAACCAACAAACATGTTTATCATGGTTACCAAACAAAAGCAGAGCCTATTTTAGAAGAAAATCAACAATGCTGCAGCCTTTTTTTTGATGTATTACATAAGCTGGAAAAATAATTTTCTAAGTAATCACCATTATCATGCATGGAAAGATTATCAAATGATGTATCACTGGGTTCAAATTGTTCACTGATAACAAGTGAAAGTGCTTTGGTACAATTATCATATAGTCATTTCCAATGAAGATGCTGAAAATATCCAATAACAATAACGAAACAATGACTACACTTAAATGTAAACAAAATAAAGTACAGAGTACATGCACGCAAACGATTTCAATAGAACATGTAGAAAACTCTATTATCTCTTCCTTTTTCTTTTGTTATTTGATAGGAAAAGCAAGTCATTGTCTTCATTTTGTTTCTGTTTCTGTCAGTATAACTACTCCTCCACTGATAAATCTGACTTCATTCAATAATTCACTCTACTCACCCACAATACGGTATCATAAAAAAATGCTAACCTCATTTTCTGGTTTCTAGAATAAAATCAAGGGTCTGTGTGGACAGTTCACATTGACAGAGTTAGTAGACGGTTACATGCAGGAGTGTTCTTTTTCATTCTTCTTTCTCTCAGAGATTTCAAATCAGGTTTCAAATCAGGGGCCCGCCTTTAATGTATAAAGAGTTGCGATTGATTCAAATCGATCGTAACTTTGAAATTGATCTCAACTGTGTTCTTAAGAGATACATGTAGGAGATGAGATCAATCTCAAAGCTGCAATCGATTTGAATCAATCATAACTCTTTTTACGACGGGGCCGAGATGTAAACACTCCAAACCTACCCGAGATCACTTTTAAGTGAACCTGTCTCTGACCAAATCGAGAGGTGGTCTCGGACAGGTTTGGGAGAGCCCCAAGATAGGGTTGACGCAGATGTAAACGGACACCTACCTCAAACCTATCCGAGATAGGTTTCCAACGCACATGCATAATTGCGAATTACGCCATCATTTATTTTGGCGCTCTTCAAACTAGCTCGGTCTGCAAGAATCGTAATCTCAAATGTTGCAAATCCCGACTGTGCACACAAATTTATGCATAGATCTAATGTCAGTTCTTTGGCTGCTTTATGGAAAAGAAAGAGAAATATTTCTGCACAATACTGATACAGATATCTTATTTCTTGTTTTGGATCATTACATCTTGGCTGAAATAGAAAGCTCATCACATGACGTACATGTATCCTTTTCAAGATCCAAATGCGACTACTGCAACTCGAAATGTATCTCAGGTACGTTTTGATCTCTGTTGTAAACAGATCGGCAGCTGCATATTGAGCTTACCACTTAAACAATGGTGCCTACCAAGTCGTGCATGATCATGATTACTGTGTCTTATGCAAAGTGAGATTGTGAACGATTAAATAATATGTGTTTTTGACGAGTAATAATCCAACATATCCTATCTTTCAATAATCAAAACAAACCAAATCTGGCACCCGACCATTTACTTTAGACTACTGGATTTCACTCACTGTAAATTCATCTGCTTGGAGGTAGGGGGACATTCTCTGTAATAAAAAGAATAATATGGTCTCACATGTAATTTCACAGCACGGCATAAAAGTATGTCAAA
>CM057169.1:15302323-15330323 GCA_029962745.1 Echinometra lucunter
GCTTTGATGCAGAGACCTATAAAAAACATACCAAATATGAGCTGAAAGAGTAAAAAAAATTCAGCACATACTGTGCCCAGTTTGGTTGCATCAGTATTTGTTGTTTGATGCTGGAAATATTTTACAAGAAAATAGGCTCTAAAATCAGTTGACAGTAAATTGGCAGCACAATAAAAAGTTCATAATCACTGCTTTTCTATGGAAATTGGCAAGTTTTTCACTTCTCAACACTGAACTTTGTCATTTCATATTTATTTCTGATACATGGTTCTTTTTATAAGAAAAATGTAGTAATAAAAGAAAAATACTGTTGTTGCCAATTCAAAGAAGAAAAACTGGTCAAATAAGGCTTATAAGAATTCCCGTCATGAATGGTTTGATCACATGTGATGCCAGTCTCATGGGCTGTTAGTCTCATGGGCTTTAGGCCCGGCGCACACTGCACGATCCGACTGCGACCTGATTTTCGAACAAATTGCATTTTGCATTTGATATGAAAGTTTAAACAAGTGAAATGATCTTATATGAAGTTCGGAACTTTGATCATTAAGATTACACACGTATGAATATTCATATCAAATGCTATAACATTTTTTTTTAAAAATCGGATCGCAGACAGATCGTATAGTGTGCACCGGGCTTTAGACTACATATTCCTTTCACTCTCAGACATAGGCATGTCATGAAAGTGCACAGTAGATTTATTTATCTATTGATGTATGAATTCATTCATTTGTCTTTTTTCAGCCGGGTGGCTTCATCAGTGATTAATCCGTTTTCCACGGAGGCCCTACAGATGTAGATAAATATATGCCCAAAAGAAAAAAAAAACCACAGGGGCAAATAAATACATGTAGATATAAAGTAATATAAATGTTAAGTAATCAGTCAAGAGTACTTCTGCTCAATTTTTGAGGTATTATAAAAGCGCGTCACACATCTATGCTTCTAAAAAAAAAAAATTCTCCTGATATAGTTGCAAAATGATCGAAGGGTGATGAAAAATAGAAATCTACAGAGTCACAAAGCACAAGATTAGGATAACAAACGTTGAAATGACTGCCCAAGAATAATACACATCGTCATTTTCTGCATCCTGGTTTCCTATAGTAGTTTTAGAGATGCTTTGATCCAAAAACAACTCCAGTTTTCTCTTTCGCATCCTTCGATACTAACGCGCCATTTTTGTACAATCGATTGAAATCTACAGCCCGTTTCGGTTTTCACGATCACCACGACAACATATAATCAGCTATACATCCACACGGTTTGTTGTCGACTCACAATACATTATATAGCAGATTAGCTTTGTACAGTTTGACTTTCCCACCAGTCTCTGACCCTCTCTCATAATTAACGCTTTCAAGTTTTATGTACAAAATCAGTGCTGAGAAATTACACCTTTTCAAATAAAAGCATACATTGTAATATCATACATACATACATACATAGATACATAAATAGTTCTGAGCAGAAATCATCTGCATTTAAAGCCGAACTGTTTTAGATTGTGACAAATTCTCTCAAGTTTCTGCTTGAAATAAATATGCTTGACAAAACTTATACAACTTCATGGTAAAAAAAAATAAGAAAAGAAAAAAAAGAAGCATACTCCTCACAAAAGTTAGTAAAAAATTCTCTAATGCAGCTATAACTCTAAACATAAATTCAACTCCAGGGTCGAAAACAAAACGAGTCTAATTGGTAAATTTTGTAAATGTGTGTGGAGTATTATAACGTATTTCAACATTTGCTATTTAGCTTGGTGCAAGTTTAATGGATAAAGTACGGGCAGATGGCAGTTTCTAGAATACTTTTAAAAATTAATCCTTAATCCTCAAGATCACTTACTTTCTATGTAATAAAAATGTTTTATAAGAATGCTTCAATAGTAATGCATGAAAAAACAGCAGCACCAGAAGAAATGTTCTACAAATTTATATAAACTTCTAAAAAGGACTTTTAAAAATGTGAAGCTAGTTCCAAATCACAGATTTAAACACTTTCTGTTTCTAAGACTGAAAATATCACATTACTGAACTATTTTCTTGGATTATCTGATCTAGTGTCAAATATACCTCTTTTGCATCAAGCTTTTATGCCAGATTCTACACTTAGAGTAACTCTCAGATGTATATAATATAAATTCAGCAATAGCTTTTGTACAAATAACTACGATACATGTTTTTCATCACGGCAGCAATTACTCCAATTGTTTGTTTTTTAAAAAATGATTCGAACATACGAATGCAGGAGCTTGACAACATTAGTTACAAATATAACTAATTATAATACATTGGAGGGAAGGTGAATATCGTTATGTTTTCTGCGAAATTGATTAAATAATACCTTAGCTCATCATAATCTCACACTCTATAGATAATACTTTGAAATTTGGCAATTATCATAATTTTCACAAATTCACCTCTCCAGATCCTCTCTCATTTTGTTAGAATTCATCATTTTCAGAGAGGTCAGTTGAGTAATTCATTCACAATTATCATACATTCTTTACAAAAATTAGTGTTTACTGTAATCCTACTGACCAAGTGACTTGTATACAATCTTTTGTGAATTAAAGATTACTGTTTTCTATCACAAAGTATCATACAATATTTTTTTTTTTAGATTGTGCATGAAAAGTTCACAAAATTTAGCCACAGAGCTTCTACATGGTTAAATACGTATAGAAATATATACCATCGATGCAAATATTCAAATGGTCCTTTAAAATCAGTTTGCATAAAAAATATCAGCACTGATTTTCGGGTGGAGATGATTCAAAGTTAAGCAAATCTAGACAGATTTTTATGTCACAATTTCGACATCAGACAGCACTGTTATAATGTAGCATAACAATCACATGTAGTCGCTGATCAGTTGTAGAAAATTGGCACCGCATCATAAATTTTCTTTTGCTATAGAGTTACTAACTGCATATAAAAAGCGTATTTTTCTATCCCACCTCTTGTGCCTTAGATAATCATTCAAATTACAGACAATGTATCATAGTCAGCGAGAAGACGCTACAAATACTCTATAAGCCACTGCTTTCACGAGGGCTCATTTTCACAGATTTACGGTATGTGAGCTGTATGAGGGTTGTAAAATTAGCAAGCTAATATCTACAGGATGTACCTAATACCTACATTCATCTTTCCTCAGTAATGATCACTTAATATGCAACATTCAATGTCACGTTTACCTCCTTTTCTTTCTTATATTTCCCAAACAAATCTCTTCATTTGAATAACCTGTTGACTACTGAATTCCCAAACTCCCATAGTCTTAGAACAGGGACCATCCGCTTCCCGTATGCAAGGGGGTAAATTTACAACGAGCACATGCTTTAATATTTGTCTGTAATTTGAATGATTAATTTTTTTAATCATTTATTTTCTAATTCTATTTGAAAAATTGGCAATTACAAGAAGTTGGAACATTTTTCAGACATCAAAATTTGTACACCCAGCTCATAAAAAAGACTCACTTTACATACTCTTTCTGTTTTTTCAAAGTACATATAATCAAAACATCTCTTTTTCAATCTGTACACAGTTCTCGTTGAAATGAAAGTGGTTCAACAAAGAAATGACTCACAACTGAGGGAAAATTACTGCAGTGAACAGAATACTGTCTTTTGAAAGGAAATGCAATCTCAAAAAAATTGAGTATGTGAAGAAACAAAGTAGACTTATATGTCAGTGACAAAAACATGGTCCAAAAAGCCTCTTAAGCCTAGCAACATCAAATAGATTTTTCAAGTTTAACAATGCTGTGTGTGTTTGTGTTACAATAGTTTCCATTAGGTTACATAGCTCCTGTGGGAAAAAAACCCCCAAAGTTAATAGACCCCGTGGCTCTCTGGATTTGATATCTGTTTCATGGGAAAGGGAAGGAAAAAAAAAATGCCTAAAATCTCATTAACCTTAGAATACAAAGGAGAAAAACAATATTTTGATTTAGATACGGAAACATACATTTCTATCTTCTTATACAGGTAGTTTTTACGGACTTGATGAGGAATTGAGAGACAAACTGGTTACTTTTTTACTTTTTGAAATCACAATATCATGAGAATCTGTTCATTTAGCAACCACATATAGTACAGAAATTGAAGGCTGGTTTATTTGTTTTGGGAGTTTTTTGGTCCATTTTTGGTTCATAAATAGCTGGACATATTTAAAAGGGGATGGGAGTCGATAGGGGTACAATCAAAAGGACATGTATCTTTGGAAAAATTAATCCAATTAAAAAAGCAGTACTGTATTGCCATTTGACTTTTAAAAAAAAAAATCTTCAGATGGCATCTTGAAGTATGTCCGTACCCATCGTTCAGGCTTGTTTGTAACCAAAAAAAAAAAAAAGGGATTGGGGGGATAACTCATCACTTAATCAAAAAATCACATTCTACATGGTTTTTACAAACAGCATTTTCATCAATTGTTGCATGTTTTGGTCAAATATTATTACATTCTGTGTGAAAAGGAGGCAGTTTCTTGTAACTTTTCTTCATGCTGGAATACCTGATTAATATGCAGCCTCATGAGGAAAACTGAGTTGGCCTTTCTGGTTATTATTCTTTGAGAAGTTCCCTTGAACGGGTACGGGGGGGGGGGGGGGGGGGGGGGGGGGGGGGCGGAGTAAACTTATCTTACTGAAGGGTATTATTATATCTTGGAAGACCAACTGATTTTACATCACCATTAATCTTTGGATTTTAAGGCCTTGTTCACACATGCCACAGTCAACCGCAGTGGTAAAACAAAATGACATACAGTGTAAACGCAGCATGCTTCTCAATTTGTTGTATCTTACAGTAAACAAGCTAAATAAGAATGCTTCAAGACCTCTCTCCTTCACACTACTAAATTTTTCACTTTCACTTGTCATAAATTTACAGGTAAAATGATTTTTCATATTTTGCTGCCAACTCTTTTATTCCTTTTAAAAGCGGGCTATCACATCACGTGTGAACAAGATTTCCTCTCAGTGAATTTCTTTCATCAAGAGTGTAGCATGCATAGATTAATAACTCAGAATTATCAAAATTTTATTTATTATTAACAACAGAACTCATTAGTACTATTTAGGGTAGATAAAATAATGCTCTAGGCATGGTCTGTCACTGTAATTTATTGAATAAAAATCTGCATATTTCTTTTTCAGATATAGAGGAAATGCCAGTGCTTTATACAAGTTCACAAATCAAAATTTTCTGATCATTGTTGATTAAATAACGATACACAAGAAAAATGAGACAGATACTAATATAAGGCACCTTAAGAAAAGTTGCAGCCAACAAAAAATGCAGTTTTGTTTTCATAGGATTTGTCTGGAGTCTACCTGTGGAGACACTCCGCTCCCTCCCTCTCTCTCTCTCTCTCTTGTGCGATCTTATCGTCAAGCAATTCCTGGTGAGATGGTCCGAAAAGAAACCTGCAGCTTTTGGAAGTCGAGACTTTTCGTAAGGAGTCCGAATGAGAAAAACATTAGAAAATCAGGATGATACAAAAAAATAAAAGTCTGGAACTATCACCATCTGAGGAGGAGGGATGCGACCGTTGCCATGGCAATGGAGAGGAGGAGTGATGCGTGTCTATGGATGGAGGGAGGAGCATCTCCCCCCACGGGCAATCTTGTCGGACGGTAGATGGGGTCTTCAAAGTCGGTGCTGAAGGGAAAGAGGTTTTCATTGGGATCGTAGCCCCCGTCGCCCGACCCGCTGCCGCTTCCAGAACCGCTTCCCTCTTCTAAACCCTCTGCGGTGACGAAAAGGGGACAGAGGATGAGGGCAATAAGAATGGAGAAGAAAGATATAAGGGCAAAATTAGAAGAGAAAGGGGAAAACAGGATGAGAAGACAAAGAAATAAAAATATTAAAGATTTATCTATGAATTTGAAGCTTTAAGGCATGAAACGTATTGTAATAAGCTGCTTAGTAAAAACTCAACTGATTTGATGATCAATTTGAGGATTCCCAAATTTCATACTAGATGCTTCTTTTTATGTAAACTAAGCTACATTTCCCGTTTGCTTGGGGACGGATTCTAACACATTGCAAATGCACAACAAGAACTCCAACTTTACCCTAAAAATCTAGGTGCTCCATAGAATACAAAATACTTACGGTGATCCACAAATGGAACATCATTTCCATTTTGTGCCTGTTGTAAAAAATCTGTGATTGTCTCTAGCCTTTCTTTTTGTATCCTGATGGCAGCGACAGGTTTGGTTAATGCTACCGTCATCTCGGGGTTGTTCCTCTGGTTGGCGATGCCATTACCAACAATGTCATTCTCATACCTGTGAGAGTGATATCAAGGATAAAATGTTAACCAAAAAGGTTTAAAATAAAAAAAAATAAACTAGATGAATCTTCAACCACATGTGGTCAAACTTTATGCCTCTGCCATTACCAAATCAGAAATAAATGGCACTTCATGTTGATTTATTTTCATTTATACAATAACATCTTTGACCTTGACCTTTGACCTTGTGACCCCCAAATCTAATGAGAGCATTGCCCTTTCCATATGCATACATGAGCCAAGTTTGTTGAACCGTCAAATGGTTACTGAGTTATCACAAGAACGAACCATTTCTATGTACACGATGACCTCTATGACCTTTGACCTTTGACCGTGAGACCCCAAAATCTAATCAGATCATTGTCCCTCCCATATGCATACCTGTGCCAAGTTTGAGGTTGATCAGTCAAATGGTTGTTGAGTTATGGTGAAAACGAACCATTTCTATGTACATAATGACCTCTATGACCTTTGACCTTTGACCTTGTGACCCCAAAATCTAATCAGATCATTGTCCCTTCCATGTGCATACATGAGCCAAGTTTGAAGCCAATCTGTCAAATGGTTTTTAAGTTATCGTGAGAACGAACCATTTTTATGAGTATTATTACCTGTATGACCTTGACCTTTGACCTTGAGACTCCAAAATCTATTCAGATCATTGTCCCTCCCATATGCATACACGAGTCAAAGTTTGAAGTTGATCTGTCAAACAGTTCTTAAGTTATCGCGGGAACGAAAACGGGATGGACGGACGGACAACCCGAAAACATAATGCCTCCGGCAACCACCTACGGTGGGCGGAGGCATAAAAAATACAATGTTACTCTAACTCCTAAAAGCAACTGAAGTGTATCCCCCGGGTCGCTGTAAAATCTCTGCCATATGATATAACCTCTCACAAAATAGAAGGGTCATTCCATGAAATACTACACAGTCCCCCCCCCCCCCCCCCTCCAAGCTGTTAGATGGGGTAAAAACATCTGCCTTAAGGAGGGTTAAATGATAATCTAAGACTGCTTATGACAAAACAACCATACTATGTGACGTGGCAGAGTAGAACTGCTGAATCCAAAGTATCCTCCGGTACTACGTACACGGGGGACACAATTAAACTGTATGTCCCTACAACAGAGATTAACCATTTCAGAATACCACCACATGTCATTAACTCTTCATAGAGTTATACAGGTTAACAACCTTCTAATTAAGAGGAGCATTTCATGAAGTGTCTTGTCAGTGATTTTCACCAACAACTGTTATAGGCTACTGAAATCCTTGATTTGATTGGCTGAGAACAAATTTGTCAGTACAAATCACTGACACGACACTTCATGACAATGCTCCCCAGATGAACAACAGACAAAAGTTCAGTTTCTAACAGAGATGATTAAGCTCTCACCTCCCGACCCTTTCTCCGTTCCAGCAGTTGTCTTCCACTGTGGATGAGACCGTCTCTGCGATATTGGTGTCGTCACAGATCATGTAGGGTACCACTGACCAGAATGGACGACTGTCTCGTAGCTTCTTGAGGACATCCTTGATAATACGATCAAGACTGGTGCCCGCAGCCGTTGTGGGGGGAGGGTACCTGTAACCACTCTGTGTATGAAAAAAAAGAGAGATGGTTTTATGACCAAATTTAACGTAAGGATAGGTAGTACGGCAATGCCAACCAGAAAGGGTGACTGTCTCTTAGCCTCTTAAGGACATCTTTGATAAGATGGTCAAGATTGGTGGCAGTTGTGGTGGGGGCAGTGTACCTGTAATGATTCTGGAAAATAATCGGTAAAGGATCAAATTAACCGATGGCTGGCTAGCTCGATGGTTAGATAGATGGATTGAGGGACAGCTGTTTATGCTTGTCTTGACAACAACGCATTTTGCATTTCCAAGCAATGCACTTGTACTCAGTATCATCATTTCCTGAAAAACCTTATGGGCAAAATAGTGAACACATTTTCGTTTCAACAGATTCTTGATCTACTTCTCGCATTCTCTTTCATCTTGACCCATCAAAGAACTTGTGAACTTGTAAATAGACCGATAAATGGATAGACAGATACATATTGATAGATGAATGGAGAAAGATAGAGGGATAGACAGAAAGCAGAGCAAAGACTAACCCTCCCCCCAATTCACAACACTAGAATCATCTCTTAAATTAAGAACAATGACCTAACCCTAATACTATGATGAACTTAAAACCCAAATGCTATCCTACCTCTTCCCTTAAACTGGACCCTACTCCATGTCCTCACTGTCTATTTCTGATAAAACACAACTCAGAGCAAATGTTGCCGGAGCAAATGTCAAGTCCCCCTCAAAGAAAAAAACCCCCACTTTTCAACTCTTCTTACCGCTCTTTCTCCTTGTCCCCTTCTCCCTTGCCTCCCGTTCAGACCTTTAGAAGACGTCGTTTGGGTTTCGTTACTCTTCTGGGCCTTGGTTGGTACCTCTGGAGCTGTAGGGCCTTCTGTTACCATCTCTCCTTCATCTTCCATCATGAGATCCTCATCAGCGGCAGTGGCAGCAGCAGCAGCAGGCTGTGATGCTTGGGCTCCGTCTTCTGTATCGGTCTCTCTACGATTCCTCGACAGAGGTGGAACGCCACAACCATTGAACACCTGAATGGGGGGGGGGAGAGAAAGTTTGAAATTTATTTTCAAAAGTTTTGCCAATTGGAATACAATATGGCTTATCTTGGGTTTTGGAAGATGAAATGAAACAGATGAATCTGACCTGGGGAACTGTCCAGAGAAAAGCCCAGAACAGACAAAAGTGGAAGACCTTCGATGCTGCCCTACATGCCAGGAGGCTTAACAGGCAGTAAGTAAGTAAGTAAGGAAGCATCTTGGGTTTGAAGTATTTGCTACAATTACTGTAAACAATTAAGTCCTTAGCTCACTCACCACCCACACACAGTTTCTGGTCGGGCTCCGCACATTTATATTTTAACAGGTGGTTTGGATGGATACTGTTAGGGTCTGCATATACACAGGGCCCCTGATTAGACTTCACAATTTTGGGAGTCTGGAATTGAAATTCCATAGCCCATGTGCCCTAGGGGCTCCTGGTAGTATCAAGCCTTTCTTCTGATACCACTATGGTCCAGAAATTTGTCAAAATTCTTTCATACTAGTTAAAAACCTCAGGATATCCCCACTCTCTATAAGAATAAGGTAATAAATAAATAAAAGTCAAAGAATACATAGCAAAATCTAGTAAATAAAGTCACACTGAAGTTCATAACTTCATAAATGCCCTCTTCTTTAACATTATACGTCTCCATGGTGAGAACAAAAATAAGTTCCGACGCACGTCATAGTGACTCTGAGTAACTACTTTAACCCACTGTGGTCAAACATAATGTTGGTACAATCATTTCTAATCTCTCAACATGTGATGTTCTGAAAAAAATATGAAACCAACCAGAGGGTATTGTTTAAACTAGCGACATTTCTGCGCATCTGTGATGTGACACGCAGAATACCTCATAAATTGGCCCTATTATTAGGTTTAAGAGTTGGTGCAAAACAAAATTCCATGTTCGGGGCTCATGTCAGCACCCAGGCTACAATAACACAAACAGGTGGTCTGGCAATTATGTGATTTATTTCACAAACAGATGCCAGCCCTACGGCCCTGTGGGGCACAACCATGTACCCCTTCAGGGTGCGCCATGTACACCCCTGCAATGTCTTCAGTACAAATGTGCAATGAAAATGAGGACACTTCTTGGCAATGACAGCTGTACCCTTTTCTAACATTTTGTAAAGTTACAAACGACTTTTACGAACAACTTGAATATGGCAAGCCAAATGGGATTCTCAATCATTATAAATCCCATCAGCTAAATGTCAAATATGCAGACTTAGATTAACATTACTATTGTTTACAAATATTTTAATTGGGAAGTATATTTTTCTGCCACAATTTAATTGAGATTATGGGATATGTAGTCACACTTTGTTTAAACATCAGGGAAAACTTTGGGAATCCCATTTGGCACTTCATATTCCAGTTGTTTGTAAAGTCATGCGTAACTTTATGAACAGCTTTATGAACCCCCCCCCGTCTTTCAGAGGATCAGCCATTATGTTTAAAAGTAAGATTTTCACGGAAAGGACATGAGAGCAACGTAGTTGGGCTGTATTGGTGAAATGAATAACCTTTTCAAATACCCGGTTGGTATTTCTTATGACTTTTTCAAGAAAATAGCACTAAAGCTGGGAACTCTATGAAATACGGAGTAGAATGATACATTTAATATCAGTATATGATTATATAAAATCCACAATACTTCGTAAAGGATGGGACATTGAATGACCAAATACCTTGGCCTTGCTGTCTCACAATATACTGTATGGATGTCCATGCAACAGGTCTCCCAAAAGAACAAGCAAGAGAGAGACAGAGAGAGACAGAGAATAACAGCAAGAGAAAGCAGGCAGAAACTTGTGTTTATTCAGTAGGAGCACAAATCAGTACAAGTTGTTTACATTTCATATCAAGTTCCGTATCATGATCAAATCGATGAAGGGATTCAATAGGCCATGCAGCGCTCCATTGTAAACTGGACAATCTTCTGTGTATAAATCAAACATGGACTCTATAGCATCCAGACATTTTTGACACGTACATAGAACATCGATGGCAAAAACTATATTTATTCTCTCATGTTTGCATTTTACCCTCCAGTGATGAGAAGCAAAAAGACATTAGGTGTCAACAAGGAGGTCCAATAACCTATTGCCTATGGGACCTGCATAGCTCCCACACTTAGTCTATGAGAAAAACAGAAATCAGTAAACAATGGGTTAATTTAGATAGCTTTTCTTTTTTTGCATTTTCAAGGGTATGAAATATTTGTGGCTGAAATCATGCAGTTTTAATAACACTGTGGTCTTTACCAACAAAATTTACAATACATGGTGTTAAAAATGTGTCTGCCTTTGAGATTTAGTATTTAGGCGAAAATTTAGGCTAGGGAATTTCTTTTTTTCCTTACAGTTCTGAATGCACACAGACGTGGCATGTGAGACAAAATAAATATAACACACATTTGATTTTTCTCAGTGGTCATTGTCATCAAATAGTCTGTAAGCGCAGACCCTACCTGACACTGGATTAATATGCATTTTGTCTTGAAAGAAGCCTAGCCTATGTGGCTTCTGGCTGTGTCAATACAGGAGCTGCTACAGTGTACATGACCCCACTGAGCTTGTTTAGTCTGCTATTCAGACCTCATATGATGTGTTCTGACTGACTAGGGTTTGCGCCTGCAAACTAGTCATCAACTGTCCAAGTGACGATAAAAATCATCTGCTGAAGTTGAAAAGCAGAAGGGCATTAACTCGTATCTTTCTAGACACTGAGATAAATGCCCTTTTTGCTCTAACAATACCATGAGTATGTATAGGTCCTTCTAGATTTCAACTTTTGATTGACAAAGTAAAAAAAAACTTGTTATTAGTAACAATTGCCACATTTCTATGACAAATTTGCTCTCGGCCAATCAGATGCAAGGATTTCAGTAGCTTATTACAGTTATTGCAACTTGTTATTGATAACAAGTTTTATGAAACGGGGCCCATGATAATCAGAACCAAACAAATATAAATGACTTCCTTTTTAATTCCAAATATGCTGACATGGGTGTTCTGCCATTGCAGAACTCCACAGAAAATGCCACAAATATCTACTACAATAAGATACCAGTGAAAGAAAAGATGGCATGAATTATCAACATCAATTTTGGGATCACGAGGGGTCCTGGTTCTGGTTGCTATGGAAACCGCATCCTACCTTTGGTAGACACTACGCACCCCCTACAAAGAAGCTAATGTAATTTCATGCTGTTGGGTTGAAGTCTCACTGGTAGCGGGAAGTGTTCCCCCATCTTCCCCTTTTCACCCCTCGTAATCTATCAAATTTGGAAGAACTGGAAATTGACAACAAAGGAGACATTTTCCACAAGAGGAAGATCTTTGTTGTTTTTTTCCTTTTCAATAGAGAGAACAGAGTAAGACAGAACTGACGTAAGCCTACATTTCATGACCTTTAAATCCAAATCAAAGTTAACAATGCAGAGAATATGTATCTCTTATCATTTCTGGCAAAAATACATGCCTAAGCTATGCAGTCCTTTCAAGTTGAAGGTAAATAAATATTTCCAACATTTTCAAATATCTTTTTGTTCCTTCAGTAATCTTATGAAGATACATGATTTGGAATCTGCAAAAGCTATACTGTTTGTCATAACATAACCTGAGCGCAAGTCACTAAATCCTGGGGGGAAAAAAACTGATCGAAAAATCTGTTAATACAACTTCGACCATTCATACAATATGTCAATACATACGCCATGCAATAACAGCCTTCTAGATTTTCACTCTAGATACGGCCTTTTAACCATCTATTGTAGATACAACAAATTCTATTTGACTTATATAGCCAGTGACCTTTTGAACCCGATTACAGCACCCACTGGTATGCAGCAATTCCTAATGTATTTCTACCCCAGAGCCATTGGTGTACCATTGGAAAATTGCTTTTCATATATCGAATAACTTTGTGATATGGATACGGACGAAAAAATGCATGGCTAAATTGAACACACTGATGAAGGAAAGACGTCCTTCGCATCACTCTCTTTCAGAGGCAGGTCGTATGTGGGCCCCACTATGACGTGGGTTTGGTTATTGGGGTAATGAAATGATTCCAACATCTATTGTTCTTTGTAAATGTACAAGTTGAGACTTCACTACAAGCGATTACCGGTATTGAATTAGTTTCTCTTGAAATGAAATCAGTATCATACCAACTAAATGTACAAAATGCAAAGTAGGTAAACAACATTTACATTTACATGAGTATTGAAATTAAATGCCCCCTCCCCTTTAACCCATTCATGACAGAGGTCCACATTTTGTGGTTTGACCTAATAACTTTTGAT
Organism: Echinometra lucunter; assembly: GCA_029962745.1. Classification (NCBI taxonomy): domain Eukaryota; kingdom Metazoa; phylum Echinodermata; class Echinoidea; order Camarodonta; family Echinometridae; genus Echinometra; species Echinometra lucunter. The sequence continues at coordinate 15,315,593 of CM057169.1, forward strand.
GCAGAGCCCTAAAAATTATACCAAATACATGAGCAGAAAGAGCAAAAAATTCTACACAAACTGTGCCCATTTTGGTTGCATCAATATTCATTGTTTGATGCTGAAGATTTTGTAAAGGAAAATAAGCAATAAAATCCTTAAATTGGCAATGTGATAGAAAGTTTAAAATCACTGTTTTCCCCTGCAAATTGGCAACTTTTTGACTTATCATAATTTCTGTCAATTTATCTTAATTTCTGATAAATGACAATTTATAAATAAAATGTAGCAATAAAATAAAAATGTTGGTGTTGCCAATTTGAAGAATAAAAGCTGATCAAATTAGGCTTTAAATAATTCCTGTCACGAATGGGTTAAAAAAAAAGGGGGTATTACATGTACAGGGGTGAACAGTGCAATTTTCTGTCTTTTCTGTCGAAATATGAGCCTATTTTGAACATTTTGTTGTTATTCCAGAGTGGCAATAAATACAATAGTTCATCACTATGCACTTAGGTAGTCATCTTATTAAAAGACATGCTATATGTGAATTCTTAGCAAAATGAAAAGACAACATAAAACATCTTAAGTCCTTTGTCATTTAACAATGATATACATTCACAACCTTGGATTCTTCCTTTAATCTTTTAAGTATTCCGTCTGAGGATTCATCCGATTCAACATTCATGACGCAGGAGCTGTGGTCTGAATTCCTTTACAGAATCACAGCATAGCACCCTTCCGTCCTTGATGCAAGCATGAGCACATTCTTTTTTGTTCCTTTCTTTCGATTTCTTCTTCTTCTTCTTCCTCTTCTTCCCAGTTCCCAATAAGGAGTACAAATAACAGTAGGTGAAACGGATCGCCTTGGGAATAGGGCGAGGAGGGAAGCTTAGGGATTTAACCCCTTCGTGATCAAGACATAGCCACCATGCGTCACAATTCCACATTCCTAGGTATACTGATGTTATGACATGAAGCAGTGTTGAGGTTAGAGAATTGATTTTCTTTTCATTTCTCTTTCTTTCTTTCTTTCTCTCTCTCTCTCTCTCTTTCTGTTTAGAAAATATGAATGTAAGATTTAACCCAATGCAGCCCAAGACCTCAAAAGAACTAAAATTCCTCAAATGCACCCAAAATAACATCACGACAAAATGATTGTTGGGGCTAGAAATGATTCGTTTCTTTCTCTTTCTCTTTCTCCCTCTTTCTCTTCCTCTTTTTCTTTCTCTATCCCTCTCTCCCTCTCTTGCCCATCTGGATTGTCCATAAAAAAGATAAAGTACATTTCACATCACAATATCAGCATAATTCAACATTCATCTACACATAGACCTCCATAATCTGTATCAGGTCGGTAGCATTATTGGGGTTAAAGAATTGAATCTCTCTTTCTCTCTGTCTCTCTCTCTCTCTCTCCATCTTTCTCTCTCCCTATCCGATCATGAATAAAAGGGTACTTGGATGGCAGGGGAAATGGGGCTGTATTTGAATGCAGCTTTATTGTGATGTGCGATTAGAGAAAAGACCCATTTCTTCTCCGAACAAAACGGGGTAGCTGAATCAGAACCTTTAGTAATTCTAGATGTTTATTCCTGCCTTTTCCCCAAGGGGGATTGTCTGGGGACAATGGGGGGCGGGTGAGGAAAGGAGGGGGTAAGAAGAGGGGGCGGGGGAGGGGGGCTGGAAGACATGAGACTGCATTTATGCACTCCAAGAGAATGCAGATTTTCAAAGCTGATTATAGCCAATCACTTATTGAGTCAATTTCGTATTCCCCATGGCTACATAATCTATGAAATCTAAGAAAAGTACAAAATGAGAATTCATCCTGGAATTATGTTATAAAATTGATATGGAGTATCTCCAACCTATAAATGCAGGATTACCTCACAGATCAAAGCGAGGATAGTTACAGGCCTAAATGAAAAGGTAAGATAACCACATTCCATCAAATATTTACAGTTAAACTGAAAGGAGAAATGGAGAGGCAATGAAAAGGAGATGAAATAATAAATGAACAAAAGGCTGTACGTTTTTTTTCAAATATCATCACCTCGATGCATTCATAGTATGGCATGCATGCAGGTAAAAAAAAATCATATGCACATTTTTGGCCATACAGAATGTTTGACTGCACGCACCTATGGAGCTTCAATAGGTATGCAACTCCATTATTCATTTGAAAGGGGAAGGAGGGGGAAAGGAAGAGAGAGAGAAAGAGAGAGAGAGAGAGAGAGAGAGAGATGAATAAACAAAACAAATTACATGGAGAAAGGGACAGAGACTGGCCTGATATTGTAAATGCAGAAATATTTGTGGTACATTAATATTTGCAGATTTCGCGCTATTTTCGGCAATCGCGAATTCTAGAACTCACGAAAATATTAGCATGATTTCATATGCACTGAAATATCAAATCAAATCTTGCAATTTTGCGAGGAATTGTGCAGCGCGAATTTAAGAACCTGCAAATTTGTTCATGGGTCACTCAGCGCAAAGATTAACTCATGCGAAAATAACAGCATTTACAGTAATAGATCAATAGGAAAAATATAGTAAAGGAGAGGAGTGAAGAGACAGAAAGGAGAAAGGTGAGTGAAAAATGAAGAAAAATAAAATTATGGTAATCTTTGTAAAAGACAATATTACAATATTACAGAATTGGAGAGAAAGTGAATGCTACAAACATTCAAAGCAGGAGAGGATCGACAGAAAGTAGGGGAAAGAGGGACAGAGAGGTGGAGAAAAGAATGGAAGACGAGAGAGAGAGAGGGGAAAGCATTACAAGACAGGGGAAAGAAGGGGTGCCTCAATGTTTTCACGGGGAGTCAATTTCGTTTCGACACTGCCGGGCACGGTTTTGGGTGAACTGAGCGGAGCAGAATCGATCACGTCGAGGGGCACCCCGATTGTCAACTCTGACACGTCTCGTCAAAATTGAACCTGCCGATTTTCTTTTGCCTTTGTGCACGGAGACAAAAGCGACAAAGACCCCTAAAATGGAGGAGGGAGAGAGCACTCTGCTGCGGTGAGGAAAGATTGCAAATATTTTGGACGGGACAATAGCCAAAATAAAATCACCTCGGTAGGATTTCCTTCATATGGCTGGGAGGGCAACGAGGTCAAAGGTCACAGGAATCTATTCTCTTCTCGCTTTACTTGCCAAATTCTCCCTTAACTCATGTTCTATAAGTTCCCTTTCAAAGCTGCCATCTTTTAACATACTAGTAATGCATTATCCACATTTCAGAATATCTTAAACATGGGGTTCGACCAGTTAAAGAGGTACATGGAGCCTTGCAGAGATCAATGCCATCAGATAGTATGAGAAGTTCACTTGGTGAATCTCCATCAGCTCACCAGCTTCAGTTTGAAGAATAGCCCACTAATTCTGATCCCGTGATCCCCGACCAAGGAATAGCGAGCTAAGTCTCTGATGAAGACAGAATTAGTCTGCTATTTTGCTCAAAAAAGTAAGCCACCCAAATCTCAGACTTCTTTGTAGAATAGCCCCCCTACATGTAATTCACGAAATGATGAACCTCGTCAGCTTCAGCTTCAAGAGCTGGCTTAATATTGATCCCATCATGCACGTGTGTCGTGTGCAACATCAGGCAATAGCTTGAGCTGATGCAAACACGACTGCACGCTTCGGCTAATACCTGAGATCCCATAATAGCGGGCTATTCTTCAAGCACGAGCTGATGAGGACTCACTTAGTGAGAATAAACTGTATCTTGCATCATCTCAGGTTATATTTAAATCTGAATGTAAGAGACTGGAAAAATGAAATAGTCCTAAATGATTACCAGACTATGACCATACTGAATGGCCCTCATATTATCATCCTCAAGCTAAAAACTGGAAAGGAATTAGACGATTACTAAAAAAAAATCTATTATTGAATTTCGATCTACAACAAACTTGGCATAGGAAAGCACAGAGACTATTTTGGATGCCTACTAAAGTTCAATGACCTTTGATCTGGAAGTTTGACCAGACTGGTCAGGTTTTAATGACATTTGGGACAATGGGCCTGCCATCATGGTTGGTTGACCATCTTTGGTTGAATGGCCAACCAATGGTCATCTGTCTGGCCAGGGCCAATTTACATCTCTAATGTCAAGTATGTGTCAGACAGGGTCAGACTGGGTTTCAGAAAACAGGTCTAAATTGGGTCATGATTTTGAAATTATTAAACATTTCTCTTCTTTCTGACCTGTTCTTCAAAAAGTGTTTCCCAACCAATCCCTGTTTGTATTCAGGCAATTCAATATTTCACATGTGCATTTGCACTAAAAAGTTCTACAACAGTTTTACATGACATGGAAGTCACCATCTTTGTCTTATTTTTGTTTGTGTTTTTCAGGATTTATCTATAAAAGAAATAATAGTATTAATTTCATCCAAAGCTTGAATTTTAAATGAAAATGGATATTTATAGAAGATCATTCCCCAAAAGGCAATGTGGAACACTGAACATTTCTAAAAACATAGCAAATATCTAGGTATGGATCTTTAATATGAGTGTGTCATATATTTCCACTCACTAATCCTCATGATTTTTTTAGGCCTGAATTTTGATAATGCCAATTCAACTACTGCATGCCCATGATTCTAATTTAACCTGTTGACTACTGAAATTTTATATTCCCATAGGCTTTATACAGGGACCTCCAGGATCCAGTAGCCAATGGATTGATAATAATTCTGGTCCAGAACGAGTCCAGTCCACTATTCCACAACTGGTCCAGAACTTATTTCTTTAAGATCCCTCTAATCTCTCTCTTCCTCTTCTTCCATCCCCCCCCCCCCCCCTCTTTCTTTCTCTCTGCTGGCATACCCAAACAAAGCAATAGAATTCATGCACTTGTACTTCCGACACTTGAATTTCCGACATCTTCACCCCTAATTGAATCCAAACCTTCCTTTTCTCCCTTCTGTACTTTCAGCAAGGAGCTGTCAATCTCAAAGCATAATTACGCTTCATCAGATCTATCACCAATCAAAACCAGATTGTCCCAAGAGACATCCAGGAAATGGATTGTATCCTTTGTCTTTCCTGTTTCCTTCAACGGTGTTGCTTTATAAAGGTTCTGAGCGAGTTTTGATAGTGATGTAAAAAGTACACTTTCTCACAGGAAAAAGAGACAAGGCTGCGATTCTAAAAGGGTCTTGGCGGATATGTTACAGTTAATTTCATACCCTATCAAACTGAAGCCCTGAATTCAACACTGGACTGAACACTAAGCCTAACCCTAAATTTGAACCTAAATCTAACCTATAACCAAATTACATTTATTGTCCTAACACGATGCTTTCAATGAAATAAAGTCATCAAAATGTCGGATCATAGGCTAAGCAGCCTAACATTTTGCCTGCCTAAACAACCTAACAATATATCTATTACTTTCAGTCAACTAAATTATGAATTGTACAGAATACCTTTGAAACAGTTTCAACTGAAAAGTAATTTTATCTTACAAAGCAAAGCTTCAGAGTATCTTTAAACAACTCACAAGAAGACAAAGCAGGCGGGTGCTAGATGCTGAGAGCTTGAGATGCTTTGGAATGTCACGTGTGGTTACTTTGTTGGGGGCAAAAATCATTCTTAAAAACATTCTTATTGGGATCTTAGAAATATTAATGACTACCATCTGGATAATATACAAGAGATGCCTGTTATCATGTTTGAAATTAAGAGGAATGGTAAGTTAGGGCTTTTTCCACAACAATATCTTATATTGGACCACTTAATGCTAGAGCTGTCTAGACTGTTACTTTCTGTGGAACAGTGTACATGTATTTCTATCACGTACCACACCAAAATTCTAGTTTGTAGAGTTTACTTTGGACTGATCACTTATTGCAAGAGAATTATATTAAAGACCAATTAGCAAATTTTTGATTTTGTAAAAGTACAAGCAAATTGAGATGACTACCACCATACTGATCCCCGCCCCCACCACCAACTCAACACCGAACCCTAGACAACTACCCTAACAAGAACTTCCATCCCTTGAGTACTAAACTAATATCCCCCCCCCCCCCCCGAAAATGTCCTCAAAATTGAGACAACTATATAGGGGTAACTGAATTCTAGATCTAGACTCTAAAACACTATGAATGTCCATGATGAAAGAAGACTATACGCAAATTATCAAGATAAGCTATCCCTCGTTGCCCTAGCACTCACCTCAGTTGCTTAACATTTATGAGATGATTTTGCTGATGAGCATGACAGTGCTATTGATAATTAGTCTACTTGAATGCCTATGATCATCATACCACCTGTTCCTTATCCCACTTCTCATCCTCAAGGCCGGTTTTCACGGGCATGCGAATGATTCGCGAAGGATACGAATTTCAAATATTTTATGTTCGGCACGCATGTGCCGGGGTTCGGAAGCGTCACCAATTGTTTGTTTGTTCTATGTCTAGTTGGAGATTCAAAGAAGTTTGAAATTTCTCGCAACGTATCCAGCATCTGGGGAACAAATGACGACACTTCTAAACCCCTGCACATGTTTGTCAAGCTTTTGGAGCCTTAACTACAAACTCTGCTCTTTGTCATTTTTTTTGACAGTCACATCCTTCATGAATTGTTCGGTGTGACCCATTATAACTGGCCTTTACAACCCTCCCATCAAAGGATGTGCCCTACACCTCAAAGATTTACCTACATTCTTGACCTTAAAACCTGGATCCAACAACCCATATACATGTCTTCACACACATATATGGGCCTACCGTTTTACCATACTACAGTTCTAAAGCCAGTTATTACTCTTCAACTTCCAGTGTCCAAACCTTTACTACCTACGTTTATCTTCAGAAACAAAAGCTCTAAAATCTATTCAAAATTGTGCCTTGTTTTTTTTTCTTCTAATTTTCTGTACATAGGTTATCGAATTCATTTGCATTTGGGACAACTCTAATATAGTGAAACATGGTGCATTCCATGCAATTGTTAGCTGTATGGACAGACCTACACAGAGCAATGCACTTTTTTCCATCTTACATGCCAATCCCAAAATCTAATCAATTATTTTTGTCACTCATCACTTCTACTACCCATTTAGCTATTCTTTGCAACCCCCATCCTGTTTAAGATGATTTCTGCGAAAGAAGCAATGCTCATCAATGGACAATTTTAGATTGTTATGCATATTTTTAAAAAAAAGACTTGGTAATTTAAAGGTAATAAGCAGTAGTGGGAAAGGTGGCGCTTTGAATATTTAACTACTTTGTCAGGTGGAATAAAAATTTCTACATGAACTGATGTAGAATGACTAATTTCGAACATAGTTGACGTTTTTTTGAAAAATATTTGTTTAGAAATGGCTAAAATATCAACAGAAGATACGTCGAGTTCTCAGCGCGGGCCCGCATCGAAAATTCACACACATGTAAACAGTGTGTGCGAACCGCTATATGAGCCGTTGAGCCGAGAGTGTTGGGGTAGGTGGTCCATAGCGAGGGTATAAGGTAACGGTTGATATACGATCATTTGAATTATTTCACTGAAAATCACCGGAAATCATGAATAGAATACTAGATTATCTCACTCGTGTATCTTTTCATGCAAGCCGAACAATATGAGACTATATTTGATCAGTTTCATGCCAACTTTCATTTTGCTACCACTACTGTTTATTACCTTTAACAGTGACATAGCTTGGGTCGAACCACTGCAAGGGGGGGGGGGGGGTGTCTTACCATGTGAATAAAATTCCAATCATCAAGCCCAGTGCTAAGGGAATAGGTGTTAAAGAGAATCCTTTCACCTTTACATGAGGTGATCAGTCATGTGACTGATCATGTGACTTTTCTTACCTTTGTCGATATCGAGAGGCCATTGTTTTGCATATTCATAATGCCGTTGGATATCTCAATTTCCAGCGTGAGAAGGAACGTTTCGATGTTTAGGAGCCCGTCCATTCGATTACCCAGTATCGTCATGGCATCTAGAAAAAACAAACATCGAAAACAATGTTTGAACAGGCGGAAGACTTTGTGGATAATTAGATTTTGGATAAAAGTCAACAAGCATGCAATAGCAATGTAGATTTATGAATCATCATCGTTCATATCTCATTAGCTGCCTTTCTATACTCTATCTCGAAAGAGTCAGTCGTACAGAAGAAAAATGACTCATATAGACAGAAGGTTGAACCACATAACACAGGTAATTTGTAAATTGGCAACTCCATAAGTCAATTTAACAGGCATAACAAGAATAGAATTAAGAGTACAGGAAAAAATGATAGCGCCAACATACGAGTAGGTAAACTTTTGAAAACATTCATATCCAAAGATAACATCAACATGGATGTCCTTTGGTTCCTTTTGTCCATATCATTAGATCAATAAACCTCTGATGCAAATGTTTAATGTCTTTTGTTCAGAGTGAAATGGGGGTGTCCACTTGAATCATTTTACCCCTCAACTACTCAACAGTTACCTTCTAGCAATCAATAGCATGAACATACAGAAATAAATCAGAGCAAGATATACTTGATTAGGTTTAAATAAAGACTGATACGTCTTAAACAATTCTTGATTGGTGACACACGCAAAACCATATTTCATTGCGTTTCAGACAAAAGACAAGGGGAGGGGATAGCAGGACCAATCATCAAGTATATATTGGATCCAATTATGTACACGTGAGGCTTTCTCCTGGTCCTATTATCCTTCTTCACATTTCCTTGTCTCTCCCTTTGCATGTCTCTGTCTGTATCTGTCTTTCTATCTCTTTCTCTTTCCCTCTATCTCTTTATCTCTCCCTTTCTCACTGTCTCTTTCTTTTTATTTCCTTTCTCACTCTTTCTATAACTCTTTCTCTCCCACACACTCTCTCCATCTTTCCCCCTCTCTCTCTTTACATCTCCTTTTCTCTCTGTTATTTCCTCACTCTTTCTATCACTCTTTCTCTCCCACTCTTCCTCTCTCCCTCCTCTCCTCTCCTCTCTTTTCTTCTCTTCTCTTCTCCTTTCTCTTCCATCTCCATCTCTCTATCCCTCGCAACCCACATCTCTCCTCTCTTTCTAACAAGTTACACAAACCAAAGACAGAAAATCAAGACGATGATGATGCATCATCCAGAATTTAGCTGTTGGAAGACTCAAACTGTTTTTCTCATTCTCGACCTGGATGAGTCATCCGTTACCGTGGAAACGAGTGTACAAAAAGGTAGAGGGAGGGAAACACATATGGGCAGGTTGATGGAGTTGTTTGGAGGTGTTTGGTGGCAATCACAAAGTGGTGGTGTAGTCTTTGAAATCCTACTCTAAAAAAAAAGGGGGGAACTGCTGTTTTGCTTCACTGACACAACCCATACTGCTGTCTGCACATGTAATGTACATGTGTACATCTATGAAAACTATCAAGTAGAGATGACTGAAGAAGTTATAAGCAAGATATTAATATTTAAGAGAGATAATGTAAGCTATAATGATGATGATGAAGATAAAGATAATGATGATGATGATGATGATGATGATGATGATGATGATGATGATGATGATGATGATGATAATGATGATGGTGATGATGATGGTGATGATGATGGTGATGGTAATATGATGATATTAATTGATGATGCTGATGATGTTGATGTTGATGGTGATGATGTTGATGAAGGTGATATGATGGTGGTGATGATGATTATGATGATGGTGATGATGGTGATAGTGATAGTAGTGGTAATGGTGGTATGATGATGATGATGGTGATGATGATGATGGTGATGATGATGATGGTGATGATGATGATGATGATGATGATGGTGATACGATGACAATATTAATTGTTGTTGATGTTGAAAATAATGATGATGATGATGGTGATACGATGACAATATTAATTGTTGTTGATGTTGAAAATAATGATGATGATGATGATGATGATGATGATGATGATGATGATGATGATGATGATGATGATGGTGATGATGATGATCATGATAATGAAGACAATGAAGAATGTGATAAAGATGCCTATCCAGTATTCTAAACTATATTACAACAAACAAACAAAAAACACAACAAAAATAAAAAGAAAGAACATTTTCTCCATAACCTTGCTACACATGGTCCTCCTCTCTAAAACAAACTAAGAACCCTACAAGGAATCCAGATCAGAACAAAGCATCGATGCACTCTCTTGAGCAAAACACATACAGCAAAACCAACAAGAACATTTGACATGGCCCTGACATACGGCATATCAGCTTGGATCCCAATTAGGCGAGTTGAAGTCATATCAGGTTTCATCCAAAGCAAATTGTATTCTCGCTAGATAAGTGCATCACGTCAAAAGTGGATTCTTCATATTGCTGATGTACATGCACCATGCTGTGATTACATTCAGTTCGGCATGGCTCTTTCGTCTTTCTTTCCACTGAGCTGGCATAAGTATTAATGAAGTCTTTCAAATTTGGATTACTGATGGTGAGACCATCACTATATGTGGGACTGAAAGGGGAATAAAATTGATTATAAGTAGTAGTAAGAAACATATATATATATACACCGTTACCATTGCATTGTTTATATAATGCTGTGTATTCTATTTGAGGCATTAAAAACTGCAAGGAATATAAAATTTCTATAAATTCACACATTACTGTATTTCTTTTCATGTGGGTTGAAAGAGATAATGTACATCTCCCTACCAAACTGAAATCCAATATTTGCATCCTGATTATTTAAACAGCTGATCTAATTTTGACATGCCATGTACTGGAACACTGAACCTTCTTTTCTGCACTTCAGTCTAAACCGAACTTTAAATTATGTTCATATGTCACCCTCATTCTTTTTTCTTTTTGTAAAAAAGATGAATAATATTAAAACAAAAAAGGAACTATTGCATGAAAACATTACATACATAATTACCTCATCCTTATTATTATTAGCAATGGCATCATCGTTATCTATGATCGTAAACCACATAATTCATAGTAAAATCTACTTTCATCAGGGTGAATTAAGGACAGATAATGATATAATGATTCCCCAAATACGATATAATATCTCCTAAAATGAGAGCCTCTGATTGACGGATAAATAATTTACAAATATAATCTGCTGTCATCACGCAGTCTCGGGTCAGACCGATGAGTGATACAAACGAGCAACGAGAATGTTTTTTTATAGAGGATATCCCCCTTTCATGGAAGCATTGGATGACTATATGACTCAGCCTGTCATTGTGACAACCGACGAAGGCTGAGCACCATGAATAATACATAGAGGGCTTTTTAATAGGCCATGGCAGGGCAAGTTCATGCAACAGTATCTACATGTAGCTATTATTGGAGAACCAATAAGTGTGATACATGCATGTATCTTTGCTCTGAATATAAAAAGCCTAATCCACATTCTCTGATTCGATAGATGATAGACAGAACGTTTTGCAAACATAGTATTTGTTATGGACAATTTCAGTTTTTCGACAATGTACTTTTCCAAACGCAATCTAAATATACCCATATATGTATTATTTCAAGACAGAGATTATTAATCCTTCCATCTACCTGTTCTGCTTTTAGAATTTAGGGATGTCATGGTCTAATAAATATGTCAGCGGACCATGGATCTCTTGGTCCGAGTTCAATGTCGGAGTTCTCTTTCTTGGTTTGAACACATCTATCCATCTCGTCAGAGGCCAGGAACCATCCTTTTGTATGATGATGGGGGAGTGATTTGAGTCGTGGAAATGGTGATCCTCATTTTTAAAAAAGTTTTTGTTCAATAAAATCCGAAAATATCTTTTTCACAACACGTCATGTCATCAAAATCAGTATGCGATATATGTTTTTTGTACAACATGACATTCACATGACAAGAAATCCTGATTTTTGGACTGGTTTTACTCAAAAAGATCAAACATCTCTTTTGTGATACGACACTTCTGACTAATATGACTTTCAGACTACAAAAAGTATGATTACTAATCGCACAACTATCTTGGTTGTCTGAAAGAGGGTATGTCTCTCGATGGGAGTTCTCTATCAGGAGTTTGAACGCATCCGTCCATTTTGTCACGGGCGAGGGACCATTCTTTAGTATGGTAATGAGGGAGTGATTTGAGTCGTGGCACTGACATAATTACTGTAATTCTCGGGCCAGGATTACTTAGCCAACTGCCAGAGTGTCTTCCGAGTCATTCCTCCGGAGTTTAAAGGGAGAAGTACATTGGTATAACCTCATCAACGCAAGTGACGTGCATAACATTGTCTCCGTTGTTTTCCAGCGAATGTTTCTTCGACAAGAAAGAGAAATGGCATCTGGACCCCTGGGACATCAATTTTGTCATATTATAAGAGTTCAAAATCTCTGCTGGTCACTGCCAATACGACAGAGACTCCAACCCAAAGCACCTCTTAAGCGGGAGATTCTCCTGCCGAGACCCCCTAGCAAATGGGGGACTCTGACTCAATGTGCGCGTAGCCCACAACACCAGCGCAAAGGACGAAATTTCTTGTGGCCAGGGGCCACTTTTAGGGTTATAGAAGCTCTCTGGTGCTATCTTAGGCTTATTTTTGAACTTACAATATGACAGCACTAAATGACGTAAAATCCAATGATTCAGATTCATTTTTTTCAAAAAGGTGAACCTTGGACGGGAGAAAAAAAGGAGAAACGCAGCTAGGGCGGGAGAAATTCAAACTCAAGCGGGTAGCAGGAGATTTTGTGAAAATGGACTCTACGCAGGAGATCTCCCACCGAAAACAGGAGTTGGAGTCTCTGATATGATTTTGTGGAAAAACTCCTCTGTCAAACCTTGAAGAATCTTTCTTATCAATGAAAGTTTTATGAAATATTGAATGAATTACAAAAGAATTACTACAGTCTAGACCTGGGCAGCGTTTCATCAAGTGTCTTGTCGGTGATTTTCACCGACAACTGTTATAAGCTACTGAAATCCTTGCATCTGATTGGCTGAGAGCAATTTGTCGGTAAAAATCACCGACAAGACACTTGATGAAACGCCCTCCAGGAGTCAATGGGTAATCTACTATGGGTCTACAGTCGGCATTTAAAAAAAAACTCTTTTGACATGTCAGGATTCATGAATGTTTCCAGTCTGCAAGAGACGGTGGATGTTGCTATCTGAGCACCTTATAGCACCCCTGAGGGCTGAACTTGGGTTGGATGAACATGATTCATTCATGGACCACTTAACATATAACCGTGCTTACATACCCATATACAATTTTTTTCTTTTTGGGGGAGGGGGGGGGGAGAGAACAGGCCCTTCCCCCCCCCCCCCCCCCCCAAGAATCTTCCAATGGATAAAGATATCTGAGCACCTTATAGCACCCCTGAGGGCTGAACTTGAGTTGGATGAATATGATTCATTCATAGACCATTCAACATACAAACTTGAAAGACTGATGGATTTTCCTTGGGGGGGGGGGCACAACAGGCACTAGTCTAGTTCTGGACGTATTTATTTATCTCCCTCCACCTCTCTGTTACCCGTACCCTCTGTGCGTCCGACCCGCGTGCAAGAGCCACTGATTCAAATTTACAATCTCGAAAAGAAAAGAAGTATGTTTAAGGAAAGTGAGTGAGTGGACGTCGCACCATCAACGCTCATTCGTATAGGGATTGGGTATGGTATGTGATTATGTGCATGCACGGGTCAGGAAAAAAAAAATAACTACATACGTCCACATCTTGACTAAACAGGAACATGTCCCTCTACCCCCTTAAATCCACCACTGGATGTACATGTAGGTATAAGGGCATCTGATGGCACCTCAGAAGCTGTTAATGGATTGCATGCAAGGTTCGTTTAGATCCTGTTCAAAATGTGACCTTGAAATACTGAGGAATTTTTTTCTTGGGAGGGGAATTAATGCCCATTTCCCCCTTCAATCAAAGACTGCATGCAGATATCCGATCATCTTATGGCACCCCTGAGGGCCGGACTTGGGATGGATGTACATGATTCATTCATGGAGGGTTCAGCATACGACCTTGCACCAGCGACCCATACTCATCCGTTTCTCTGAATTATACCGGCACCATCATCATTCATCTTTAATTCATCCTTCTATCATCTTTCACCTTTCATCCTTCCATCATCATCATTCAGACTCTCCAGTTTGTATTTCAAAGAACCTTTGTTTTTCATTACTTCAATGTTCGAAAAAAAAAATGTTTGATAAAATTCCTTTAAAAAAGTGTTTATTTAAATAATCTACCATTATATTACAAAAATGTTTTGGTATGTTTTTATTCTGAAGTATTTTCATGAACCCCCAATCAATGCAACAAAATACATGTATCACCTATATTCTGCAATGTCTAAATGAAGGACTCTCAGTTAAAAGGGGTGGATCCAAAGGGAGGGGGCAGGTGGGCATGAGCCCTCCCCTATAAAAACTTACTGATTTCTTTTTACAAAGTACATGTACCCCTTCCCTACCTCATCCCAGGCATTGCTTTAAAGTTACATTACTTTAAGGAGGGGGTGGGGTATGGACTTGTCAGATTATTTGAAATATATTTAAGTCCCCTCCTACCCCCCCCCAACAAAATGAGAATATATCAAGCTGGACCTACAATTGATTCCAGTTACCAGATAGGCACATTGAGCATGCCTACCAACCAACCTTATTATTTCTTTGATATAATGGACTTTGCATATCTCAATCAAAGTGTTTGATTTCTCAATCAAGTGTTTGATTTGTGAATCACTGAGTAACAGGAAAAGCTTCTCTTTGTATAGA
>CM057169.1:15330823-15525008 GCA_029962745.1 Echinometra lucunter
TGACCCTGTGCCCCTCCCACATAGCTCTGTGCTAATGCACAAATGTTATACAGCCATTCCCCCGCACTGTCCTCTACTTTTAGGGAATCTCATTTCAATAGCTCTCCCGATTCTATATTTCGCATTTTAAAAAAGATAATAAAATTGATTTTGAAAGCTTATTTCACAAGCATGCCTGCAAAGTTTGCACTTTCGAAAAAAAAAAACCCGAAAGAATATGGAGTGACCAATGTCGGTGCTGTAAATTTCTAGCACCATAACCCTCTCCAAAGGATGAGACTTTGGTTGATGAG
Source organism: Echinometra lucunter (assembly GCA_029962745.1). Lineage (NCBI taxonomy): Eukaryota > Metazoa > Echinodermata > Echinoidea > Camarodonta > Echinometridae > Echinometra > Echinometra lucunter. The sequence continues at coordinate 15,331,117 of CM057169.1, forward strand.
AGAGAGAGGGGGAGGGGAAAAAGCCCCCCCCCCCCCACACACACACACACACAGAGTCACACATGTACACACTTGCCTGAATTCAAAACTAATTACAAGTATGGACAATAGCTCACCCAGTTAATTTCTTTTTACAACCTAAATTTTGACCGAGAAAATTTTTCAAGGGAGGCCTGCGCCGGAAGCCCCCAAGACAGTTTGTCGGAATCTTGACTCTATTTAATAGTAAAAAGCAGTGTTTTTGTCCTGTCTCAATTGCGATTTTGCCGGTATACTCACCAATTCTGTTTGTTTGTTTGTTTGTCTGTTTATTGTAATTTAGTTTCTTTAGGGGGGGGGGGGGTGAGTGGGCTTTCAATTCCTAACAAATTAGACACGAAGTGAAGTAACTCTCTTTTTAAGAGAGATTTATAGAGAATCACATCACACGTTTCATGTGAAAGTTTCCACAGAAAAAAAAAAGATGAACAAAAATCATTTTGCTTGAAACTTCGAGGATATTATGCCTACATACATTTCCTATACAGGGTAAGCTTTGTATACATTATCAAACCACTTTCATTTTCACTAGAATATAATAGGTTTATGACGTTTATAAAAGGGGATGATGTGGGCTCTTGACGCGACGAGGCTTACCCGATCATTACCTTTTTAACTTTTAACTTTGACATTTTATCAAAGAAAAATATGACATTGTCATCAAAATATACCAGGAAATTATTGAAATTATTAGATATATAAAAGAAATGAGGCTGCCTCACCGACACCAACATTCAATCATGTAAAACTGTGCTACAAGTTCCACTCTATCAAGTTTCCATAATTATTAAACTGTTTAAATGGTCTTGTCTCTAAATTAGTTTCAAAATAGAAAATCAGCAACTCAGTGAATAGTTAGCTCAAAATTACTTTTTCTATAAATCTTCTTATTGGAGACTTCATTCAAAATACATCAATAAGCGTAAATCAGCGAATCCTCATTTCGTTTTCGTAACATAATTTCATAAATTGAAATAAATCAATGAGCAAAGAAAATAAGTGGAATGAAATCCTTATAAAAAGACAACATTCATACATAAGCCTAAACCCAAAGGCCCCCCCCCCAAAATATATATATATATATTTATTTATTTATTTATTTATTTATTTATTTATTTATTTATTTATTTATGTTGTTATTCTGCTTTATTCTTTAAAATACAGTTATTTTCCAATTACAGATTTAAAAAAAAAAACACACACACACAAGCACATAAACACAAACCAGAAAATGAAAGCAAACAAAACAAAACAAACTATTCAGCTTACTCATTTCTCTGTCCAAATAGAAAGACGAAGCAGACATAAAAAAAAAAAAAAAAGCATAGAGTGCTCCTAGAAGAAGTAGGCGGGAGAAAATATTCAAATATTCAGAAGAATTTTGAGAAAAAGGTGATAAGGAAGCAATAACAGAGAGGGAAGGGTCCTCCCCCGAACACAGTAGAGTCGTTATAGCTACGAGAGAGGGAGCAGGGGCGGCCTCAGGGTATTTTGATAGGGGCGAGGGAGCTGACGTCACACGTCGTGTTTAAACCTTGGCCCACAGGTGAGATTACGGTATAAATGGACAAATAGTTGCGTGAGTCTGCCCTTCTTCTTTTCTTCTTCTCCTTTTTTTTATCACTCGAAAAATGATAGGGCGGCCGCCTTTTGCTCCGCCCTGTAGCGCCGCCACTGAGAGAGAGAGAGAGAGAGAGAGAGAGAGAGAGAGAGATGTGGAGTGATAGCGAAAAAGTATAGGACCCAGAAACAAAGAGAAATACAGAGACCAGGGGAGCGTTTCATGGAAGGATAAAACAGACTTTATCGGATGCTTTATCCGACAAAGTCTGTTTTATCCGACAGTTGCCATAGTAACGATGCTTCTCAGCCAATCAAAATCAAGGAAAGATGTCAGATCTGACAACTTGTCAGACAACAAATGTTGATGAAACGCTCCCCAGAGAGCTATTAAGCTGGGGCGGGGTCTTGGGCGGGGTTGGGGGATTGTGCGGTGTGGGTGGACTTGTGATGAGAGTTTAAATGGCTTGCTATTTTACCTGACTGCTAAGAAAGCAGGTGTATGCTTGTTAGTAAGCAGCCAGGGGACCGACGGCAAGTTCCCTCCGAAGGACTGGTAATGAGGATTGTATTTTACTAAAGGGCATTAGCGCATCCGCTTGGTTTCGAACCCGGGTACTCCCGGTTACGAGACCACTGCTCTACCACTGAGCCACAGCGCCTCCTCATTGCCAACTCGAATAGGTGTTTGTAATGTTGATTGGTTTTCTTTCATTTAATTCTCCTATTTTTTGTTTGTTTGTGTGTTTGTTTTTAAATAGAGCTCGCGCGTATCAATAACTCTCTGGAACCTGCAGTGATTTCTTATGTTTATTGCATGGTGGGTGGCTTGTAACTGCAGGAATAGATTTTACAGACGCCTGGGTGGGGGGCTGTCCAACTTTGCTCTACACACGCGACCTGCAGATGTAAAGGGCAGTTTTTTTACAGGTGACGACACTTGACGCGTTCAGGGTGTCTTTTTGGCCCAAATCAAGAAAAACTGGTATCTTTATTGAGTTGAAGGCGGTATATTTCCGAGGAAATTATATTAAGGGGAATTTTTTTTTTTTTTGGGGGGGGGGGGGGGGGGGGGGGGGGGGAATGCTCTGGTGAAAACTCGAAAAGGTTATGATTTTGACCGATAAATAAAACTCGTACAGGGTGTTTTTTTTTTTAGAAAACCTGTGGTCCCGCGTAGGTACAGTAGTAAAGAGGGGCGACGCTACGGGGCCCCCTTTCATTTTTCAAGTAATGATTAAAAAAAAAAAAGAGGAGAAAAAGAAAAAAAAAAAGGAGGAAGAAAGAAGAGTATCGGGAAAGAGAGGGTTGGGTCATGCAACTACTTAATACTTCTATTTGTTCATTGAAAACGTAAAATAAACTCGCCTGTGGATCATCTTGTCCCCCCCCCCCCCCAATCAAAATACCCTGGCGCCACCTCTAGTAGTATAGCTGTGTTTTATATAGTACTGCTCCCCTTCCCCCGGGGACAGATGGGAAATGTAACCTTAAGTTGAAGCAAACATGTATAACTCACTATGAAAATATGCATAATAACAACAATTCACACCAAAAAAAAAAGCATAATAGAATGTTGTTTGCTCCAGGTTAAGACGTTTCAAAACTGTTGTGGCTGCTATTCTCCGTGCCCACGCAGTCATCATGATCTAACTCTATTGACTTTTGGGTTTTTCCTCGCCCTCACATGTGTATATCTATCACATAATTCAATTTGAACAGAATATAGAGCTTCAAGAAATGAAAAAAATAAATAAGTAAGAAATAAACACCCTATGGGTCTTCTTGGTGATTCAGAACAGCAAAGAGAAAGGGGAGAGATAAAAAGAGACTGAAGAGAAAGGAAGAGAGAAGAGAGAAAGAGAAGAAAACGAAGAGAAAACGAAAACAAAAGGAAAAGAAAACAAAGAAGGTAAGTTGTCATTGGGCTAGTTCCATGAGTGCTATAAGGGTATAGGAAAGGAAAAGAAAACAAGAGGAGGGGGAGTGACGAAGAAGAAAACAGATTTATAAAATTAAAGGAATTAGAAGAAGAAGAAGAAGAAGAAGAAGAAGAAGAAGAAGAAGAAGAAGAAGAAGAAGAAGAAGAAGAAGAAGAAGAAGAAGAAGAAAGAAGAAGAAGAAGAAGAAGAAGAAGAAGAAGAAGAAGAAGAAGAAGAAGAAGAAGAAGAAGAAGAAGAAGAAGAAGAAGAAGAAGAAGAAGAAGAAGAAGAAGAAGAAGAAGAAGATGTAGTCCGTTCAGGGAAGTAAATAGGAATATTGTAAGGGTATATCAGTGTTTAATAACTATCATAGTCCAAGAGAGGATAGTCTGGGGCTATATAAGGAGATAGAGACATAATTGATGCTACGTTGTCTGGGGCTCACGCTAGTTGTAAGGGTATAGTCCCACAAAGGCAAGTTGTCTGGAGCTATATAGTTGTACAAGTCTAAATGTAATAACTGTATAGTTCTAGGGAGGCAAGTTGTTTGGGGCTACTTAATAATTTGTATAAAGGTATATTTACCCAGGGTGGCAAGTTAATTGTCTGGGGCTAGTTGTATAAGGTATAGATGTTATATAGTTCTAGGAAGGCAAGTTGTCATAGGGCTAGTTTGTCATACTGGTGGCTGTATAGTTCCATGAAGGCTATAAGGGTATAGGAAAGGAAAAAAAAACAAAGAGGAGGGGGCAGACAAAGAAGAAACCAGATTGTATAGGGGCTATAAGGGTATAGATGTTGTCAGGGGCTAGTTGTGTAAGGGTAGAGTGTTATAGCTATATAGTCCCTAGGGAGGTAAATTGTCCAGAGGTATAGTCACTCAGATACCAATAAAAAGATACCATAGAAAAATTCATTTTTTTAAAGCAAGTTAACCACCACCTGTGCTTAGTATTTATTTATTTAACCATGGATATACGATAGAAAATAAGACACACAAATAACAATAACAAAGTAAATCAGTCTCAAGAGCAGGTGACTCCTAGGTATTCATTCATGTTGAACATTTTCACCAACTATGCATTTCAGCATATCCGATCACTGTACAAAAAAAAAAATGACCGTATAACGTTGATGGTTGTAAAGGATCTCAGATCGCACCAGAGGCGGATCCAGAATTGTGTAAAAGAGGGGACACAAATCTCACAAAAAAATTTCAGAACATTGTCTGACAAGCAAAAAAAAAAAAAGGGGGGGGGGGGTGGGGTGTAGTCACCACCCATTTGGAGTGTTTCTTCATCCTTCAAAAAAAAGGTCACTTTGGTTTCAAGGAAGTGGAAGTGCCCCCCCCTCCCCTAAATTTGCCACTGAATCACATTATCACAGAATTGGATTACATGTATTTTTTATGATAGTTGGTAATGCAAAGGAATAAAAAAAAATACTAAAAACCTTGAACTTGCCTTGATATGAATATTTTGTAACAATCACACACGGTCCATCAATCAAATTGACAAAATATCAAACCAAACATAATTACACTGCACAGTAGAAACTACATGTACATGGCTTAATATAATCATTTTTCACATTCTCTCAGTCAAATAACTGTATTTATAAAACGGGTTCATGGATGTAGCCAATAGCGAGTGCGTATGCATGTCACGTGTTCATGCTTTAATTCTACGCAACCTTGTGCAGCACTGTGCATTTTGGATGCATCACATTACCTCTAGCGCGTAAAAACTGAGACGCGCGCCATGAAATACACGTTCTTTCTACAAGTCTATAACAAGAATTTTGATGCGCTTTGATGCGCAGCACACTGGCTACGCTTGTGATGTCATAATAGAAAGCAAATGTTGCCTCTTTGCCTGTGCAATCTGAGGAAATTTGGAGTTTAAACAAATATTCAACTACAAAGTCATTCTGCCGACCCGTTTTATAAAACAAATAATGTACATATTTAAATTCGTGATGTGAGTGGCGATGCAGGCATCTCTGGTATTCACAATATTATGCAAAAGCACATTGTAAATACCCTCGAGTGCGCTGCATCGCCACTAACACACTCACATCTGTGCATTATTTGTATAATATTCACCAATTTAAACATGTAAACTTTAACATCATCGTAGTCAAAATAAGAATAATACAAATACTTCTACAAAGCACAGCCTACATTCACATTCTTGTATAATTTGCCAATTTACACAAATAAACTACAAATTTATTCAGTCACGAAATATAGATCATTAAGTGAAGTATCAATTCTGTCAAAAATAAAAAATCAGATGAAACAGAAAAAACATTTCATAATCCCTGAATATCAGTCACAACATTAATCTTTAAACAAAATCGAAATGCTACCATATCAGTTGTAATAATGACCTATATCTTAAAACATGTATTGTTTTACACTCAAAATCCAGCAACTGCATCTGACCATAACCCACATGGTTAAACTTAAAGCCAGAGCGAACTGGCACCCTTATATGGGATTTTGAAATAGTGCCCTCTCAGTCCTAAACTACTGATTTTGTCCCCTTTTTGCTCCCAGCATGCTCTATTCTGATCAATGAGAGCTTTATTTTTTGAGTAACATCTGTTACAATGTATTTGTATTCATACTAAGGAAATTCACGAGAAGCCACAAAGGATATAATGTTTCTAAGAGTCTCTGGTTTTGAGTAGCCGTAAGTTGGTGCTGTTGTAAATACATCATAATAAGGGTCAGTTCACTGTTGCTTTAATACTCTCACAAGACTCACTTGTTATATTCTTGATTTTCTCATTCCCTCAGTTATTTCATTAATATATCACAACCAAATTTGGTAAAATATACCAATTCTAAAAAATATACAGTCCGCACAAACAAATTACTCGTTGATGACACCTGAATTACCTGTTATACTTAAAATTCCTTCACTCTAATGACATTACATGACAATAAACATAGAGCATGTAAGCCTGGGGCCATATCAATAATAAGATAAATTGCAAATATATTTGTTTTGTAGAAAAAATTCCAATAAAACTTCATAGTACAATTTCAATTTCACATGAATTGACAATTTTCTGCACAAATTCTAAACACATTGGAGTATATCTGCATCTCTCCATCATAAGCTACATAACACATACTTCTAACATAAACCTTTAGCCTTTATCAATCATCTTAATTTTTCACACACATAATGAAAAAAATATAAATGAAAGACAAAGTCTCTTTTTATTGAGATTAAGGCTTCTCCAAATGGAATTCCAAGCAAGATAAAGAGAGTGAAAATCTGACTCAAATCACTATCCTCACATGGAAAGCATCTTTACATAATCAATTCTTTCCAAAAAATGGAAAAAGGTGTCAATTATTCTAAAGAAATAAAATGCAAGAAAAATTTATACTATGATACATGGAAAAATTACCTCTCCTTCCTGACAAACCAACGAACCAAGTTGAACCAACAAAAAAAACAAGCAGTAAACACAAGAAGGAAAGATGCATGTAAAATGAATTACAAACAAAATTCTAAAGAGCACCTATCTCTCTCTCTTTTTATTCATTTTTTTACATTGTTTTCCAAGGTGGAAAACAGAAGTCAGTGTATACATTAACATTTCTAAAAATGATGAAAATGAAAGGGTGACTGTACTTGACTCTTATTACCCATTTATTAAGATAACAAAAAATATATCAGACAAATTGGGGGGGGGGATGCATGAATTTGTGTTAACAATGTTAGTAAATGAAGTTAACATTGTTAGTAAACAGCCATAGTACATCCAGTGATAAATTTCCTGATAATAAAAAATAAATTGTGGGGTAAATAATACTTTAGATTATTTTGTGCTCATTTCTAGATGACATGCAAATGTGAAAATTGCTTGTGCAAATCAATTTTAGGCCTGAGCAAAAACAACACAAAAATCAGCCCAGCTTGATTGAGAAAGCATATTGTTGTTTTTTTTTTTACTTTTAAAAAATAATTTTTCTCTGAAAAAAGCAAGTTATCACAGCTATTTATGTCCTCGAGACTATGTTCAAAAGTCTCTTAAAGAAAAACCACCTAGATTTCTTTCACCCACATTCAACTAGGACTTATTCCTTTTGAACTTATGCAAAAAAGGAAGAAAAAAGATAATAATTTTGTAATGCTTGTTCAAAGGGTACTACCTGACCATATAAATGCATTTATAAGGTCAAATATCTATTATGTTTGTCTGGTGAACTTGTAAATAAAAGTTCCAGGAGATACATTTCAGGAAACTAACTTATGGCAGGACATGATTCAGAGGAAGTGTATGACAGCATTAAGTTATCAAAGAATCACGTTCCTGAATATTTTAGGAATGTCCACAAAAGCCAATAGATAATCTTAAAGTGGTGGCCAAACAAATTACTTTGATCTTTTTGCAACACTGGCATTAACAAGAATTTTAACAATTTGCTTTATATTTGAACCTGTTATACATTCGAGCCTCGATTCGGTTAAGCCAAACCTATTGTATCAGTTCTGAAGTATTGGATGCATGGACGGATGAACAACTCCACTGTATAATATCTTAAGATTTGGTCTGGAAGTACAGTGGGCCACACACACATTAATTTTAATTGCTAACTGCCAACATGTTTAACAAAATGGTACATATAGCATCAATCATATCTTCCAATTAATATTTGGGTACTTAATACTGTGAATCTTGGATACTGTTAAATCATAAACACTGTAATATAATTGGCAAGATAATGACTAAAAATCATAAAACTGAAAAATACTTTAATGTTGTTTTTTACAATATCACAGAAAGAAGGAACAGAAAAGTGACCAAAAATCACATTTTATGATTATTGGCAATATAACATAAAACAATGAAAGAAAAAAAATCACTGAAATGTAATTAAAAATTGTGAAAATTTTTATATCACTGGGAATGTTACTGACTGAAAAAATGAATTGTCTAAAGTTCTGAATTGTCTAAAATCACTGGTAATCAAAGTGACTGAAAATAGTGATTGAAAAGTGCTTGAAAAATAATGAACACTGTAATATCATTAGCAATATAATGATCTCTTAACACCAACTGTACAGTACAATTGTAATTACAACATATCTCCACCAAAATCAATGACTTTAACTGGCAGAGCAGATCTTGAGGGAGCTTGGTGGAATTGTGATGACCGTGACAAAATTTTGACAGTTAAAAATTTTGCCAAGATTACTCTGATTTGATGCCAAATCATGAGAGAGCGTGATTAAACGTGGGAATGGTAGTACAGCGTAGTACATGCCGCAACAGACTTTTACAGAGTGTAAAAGTCCTTATTGCGCCATCGTAGGGATCTTGGTAGGCAAGAAAAGGTCATGAAATATATTGTTTTGCTTTTTTTAATCGTAGAGATCATGCACATCGTGGCCCAGTGTAAACCCAGCATGAAAAAAAAAGGCTTAAATCACACTCATCAACAAGCAGTTATCTTTGTACAATATTCCCTTCACCCGATCACCGTCAGTTAAAAAACTAGCACTGACATGACATTGATTGTGTGAATGAGGTAGAATCTTTGGTCTATTTCTTCATGAAATTACTATGGCACCGATATGATCTTACAACACACTGCAGCAAGGTCAAACAGGAAATCAGAGAGCATGTCAAACTGATGACCTGGCAGGGTGATACACAACCCACTTGCCCCACATCTAGGCGCCATTATCTTTATATGTTACATCGCCCTCTTCATGGGATTATGTTACCAATTGTCTCGCCCCTTTCCAACTGCCATTTGTGTTGTAAGTTGCCTAATAAATTATGGTTACGTAAAGTCTGAATCTACTGTAACTAATGTCATAGTGGCAGCGGTGGGATTCAGAGCTTGACTTCTTCGCATTACCATGGGTTTTATGCTATCAGGGCCCTGTTTCATAAAACTTTTTATCAATAACAAGTTGCAATAACTGTTATAAGTTACTGAAACCTTGCATCTGATTGGCGGAGAGCAAATTTGTCACAGAAATGTGGCAGTTGTTACTCATAACAAGTTTTATGAAACGGGGCCCACTGAACAGTCAGTTGGTCAGCAAAGAATCAAGATTTTCCAGATGGGCGAGTGAATTTCAATACCAGTTGCCGAACAGGGTAACTTAAGGGTCTCAGAATTCCCAAACTGCTAATATTTTCTATTCAAAGACACCTTTCATCTAAAACAGTGTAAATCTGGATTGACCACCACCAATATCTGTACAAAGAGTTTATACATTGAGTTGATAAAAGATTTCCTTGCAAGAGGAAAATTGGTTATGACAAATTTACAGCATCTTGAATGCATTCATGCTTAGCATGAACAAACCTGGCAAGTGAACTTTGAGACTTGGAAAAGTAATGTCAAGATCCAGAGGGGAAGGTAGCAAAGAAAATTTTTCTGTACAACCATAATGAAAGAACTTGTAAGAAACAATTTGTGCATGCAGTATGACAGGCAGCATGGTCCATAAAAAATCAGAGAGCAATGTAAATCAGTACTGTAGTGCAGACAAGATATAGGATTATATTCATTTGTCTGAGCCTTACAAATTCCTCCTCAGTTACTGACAAGAATTCAATTTTTTTTTTTAATCAGCTTGGTCCATTCTTGAGGGAGAACTTAGCACCATAATTTGTCAGGATGAAGCTTCTGTTTCTTTGGTATTAACAAGAGCAATTAATCATTTTCTTGGTATTCTTTTTCAGTGAGGTCCACAAGCACATGAGAGAAGTACTGTGGTAAAGAAAAACAATGCACCTAGCACCATTAGTTTTTAAGGGCATTATAAATCATTACTGATAAAAAATTTGTAACTTCAAAGCTAATTGGAAATGATAGATCAGAAAATTCATGTAACTATGAATCTTTACATGACAAAAAATTAGAAATAACTTCAGCCCAATTTTCACAGCAAATCAATGCTTTGGTGAATAAAATTTCATTAAGAATTTGAGCTCCAGCATCTCCAGAGCATTAACCATTTGATAGCTACCGTCTCAATGACGTTTTCAGAGCAAATCAATACCCTTGTAAAGACCAGAAACCATTAAGAATGTAAGCTTCACTCAATTTTCAAAAAAATATCAATATTACTCTGTTGTTACAAGAAATGAATGAGAACTTCAGTTCCATTAACATAGCAAGTCAATATTGTGCTAAAATGAAGAAATCATTTAAATTCTATTCATTCCCATCAAATACTTTAATATCACTTACTCTTTAACTAAAAAGAAACCGAAGGAAACTTTCAGCTCTGTTCTTGTTCAACGACAGAGTAAATTATTATTTCAATATGAACAAGATCTAATTTTCCTTTCTAAAATTTAGGTATAATGAATGACATATCAGAAGGCATACTGAGGGCATATACCCAATCTTTATGGCATTCTTTTACCTATTTTTCTTATTGAAAAAAAAATCAAAGAGAACTTTAATTCTGACTATTTCATCAGTATAGCAAATTAAAACTGTACAGTTCATACTTATGATATGGAACATAACACAATAAATATCAAACTATCAAGACAAGAAATATGCAGAATTTTAGCTCCATACACTCTTGAGAGTACCATACATCAATACTGGGTATTTACCGGGTTACTCACAAGAAATGACCTACTTCAATTTTGGTTTATTTAAGACACCATAGTAACAAGATCTGTAAGCAAGGTTTTCAGCATTGAGAGAAACTACAGTTCTGTCCAATTTTTTTATTTTTTTGGCACGGTTCAACATTTATCAGAGAGCATATCAACGTGAAACTTTGGTATAAAAAAATAAATCAAAAGAGCTTGAAACTACAGTTCTGTCCAAATTTTTCTTTTTTTGGCATGGTTCAACATTTATCAGAGAGCATATCAATGTGAAACTTTGGTATAAAAAATAAATCAAAAGAGCTTGATTCAACAATTTTGAATCAGAGGGCACAGCAAATCAGTACATTTGGTAAGGCATGAGATTAAAGAGAGTCTAATCTCCATCCATTCTATAATTGGAGCATTTAATAAAAAATTACTCTTGTACCAAAAAGAAATCAAAAAGAAAATTTCTCTGCTGAACAGTACAATGAAGTATCATTGGAAAACTGAAGGAGCTCCACTAGTAGCCAGTTTCGGACGCACATTCCAGCTACAATTGTCCAGCAGTCAACATCCTACGTAAACTGAATTCATAACTCCACCCCTAACTTGAACCTTAGACACCATTCTGTACATAATTCTATCTCTAACTTTAACCTCAAACACAATTTTGTACATAACTCTACCCCTCACCTTATATACTTATCTTTGACAAATTTATGCTAGGAGCAATTATCACAAGAACAAATGTTGAAGCACCTGCAAGCATGGCCCATGATTCAAAGTGGAATGCATATCAGTGGTTTGGAATAAAAAGGAATGTTAAGCCATGAAGACAAGATACATTTGTATCAGAAAAGGAAAGTTATCCCTTTCCTTTCTCAAGAGCATCATAAATCATTACTCTGTTTCTGACAAGAAATCGATGAGAACTTTAGCTTGGTCCCTTCCACAGAGCATAGCACCATGAGTTGTGGAGAAGAAAGACGTGTGGAATGCTTCACCAGCGAAAAGCAGCACAGGAACCTGAATGAAAAAAAAAATAAAAGTAATAAAAAGTGCAGCAAAGAAATGAGATGGACATAAAATAGTTTTTTAGGTCACCAACAGAAGCACAAGAGAAAAGGGATGTGACTTAATTTATTCAGAATTTACCTTGCTCCATACTAATACCCTTAAAAGGGGTACACTGATGTAATATCCTTCTGACTTTCAATGAGCTATCAATACTTAATCAACACTTCTACAGGAAGTCAAATGGAAACTTCCAACTAAAGCTATGACGCAATGGTCAATTTATGGTCTTCTTATTTACTACATCACTCTTTCCAGAGAGCAGACCCATTCCCCAGTACAGAGTAAAAGTTATGCTGGACTAATATGGTCATTTTGTCACAGGCTCGAGGTAAACCAACTCCCAGCAGAGGGTTCACCCATTATAAAAGAAGTTCACAAAAGGTCTATCGCCATCAGTTTGGGGTGGAAGAATAGCCTGCTATTTCTAATCCCATGAATTAGCCAGATGAGAGAATAGCGAGCTAATTCTCAGATGAAGATCGATGGAATTAGCCCGCTATTTGGCTCTAAATCTTGGACTTATTTGCAGAAAATCCCACTAATTCTCAAAATAGCGGGCTATTTTCGACACGTCTTTGTCAGCTCAAGCTTTAAGAGCTGACTTGTCGATCCCATCGTAAATGATGCGCCAACATCGGGCTATAATGCAAGCTAGAACACACACAAACATTGTCCTAAGTGAGTATGTGAATGACCTTTCTTGCATGCAGAACCAGGGTTGTATGCACAGCAGAACTCTAATTTTTCCAGCTCCACATATTTACAGTTACCCCCCCCCCCAAAAAAAAGACTGTGGCAGTTTAAAACAATTAATATATGTTTGAACAATTCAAAGCCTTTAGATCATGATTTCAGATTGACCTCTGACCTTTTGTCCATGTCTTGTCCTGTTGCTGTAGACAGGCCTTTGGATGGCTTCACACTCTGTGCCTGTTGCCTGCACAGGAAGAAAGGCTCCATACGCTCCTCGTTGATACTTGTTGCTACGCCAACGGGTGCAGAGAATCTTCTCTGGTTCGGGAATTGAAGGGTCATTCATGAACTTTCGCAGTATGGAGGTGCAGCGCTGTAAAAATAGAAAAAAATTATAAACATATAGCTCATAAAGTGTATTTCAACAGAAATCTTTTAAAAAATACAAATAATCCAGGGGCCTGTTGCATAAAACTTACTATAATAGTAACTTTGCTATTATAGTAACTCTTCATGAAATACTGGATTTTGAGCGGCTGTTGAGCAACATGCAACGTACAGGCCCCAGCAATCTTGAAGATGGTGATAGTTTCAGAACCTTATGAAAAAATTGGCAGAAATATACATGTCTCAATCAATATGGCACTTCACACATGCTTGCAAAAATCCCACTGGGCAGCGCCATACCAATTCTGTGCGAGATACACATTTACCTCATGTTATTGAGATCGAGCATCACGTAAGAACCAGTCTAGTTGTAAATATGTGGACATACAGTATACCAACAATGCAAAAAATCACTGCAAGCACTAGCCGAACTGGCCTCAATATATTTGATTCGACATTGTGCTGCGACAGCGCTTTTCCTATTGGTTTGTGTGTGTGTGTGTGTAATGCATCGTACATCACATCACATCACAAGAGAGAGAGAGTGCGGGCTATGTACCCCAAAACTCTTTGATCACACCAAAAACCCTTCCGGAGGCTCGGAAACTGTCGTGGCACTGCACAGTGGGATTTTTCACAAGCAGTGCATGAAGCACCATCTATACACCAATTAGGGGCTAGTCCGGAGCAGAAATACATAGAACATGGGCATAAATACCTTCGGTAGAATAGTCTGTAAAGTTGTAATTAGTTTTACTCTGTAAACCTGTTAAGTGATCAGTGTATAAACTTTGACCCACCCCAAGTCTTAGGTGTCCCATTTGTCCATACATGTATAAAGTCTAAGGTGATTAATAGCAGTAACTCACAAAATTGAAGGAATGGCATTGTTTTACAAAGTCATCAAAAGTTTAAGTTCACCAATATCGCAGTGGAACATGTGCAATCAACCTTATCTAAGGGTTTAGTACCTTTGATGAGTGTATCATATTTACAGCCCTACTGGTGCCTGAATAAGACAAAATATCAAAATAAAAAGACATTTTACATCAGTTTGCTTCTACACTGTCATAATTCAATACTGCATAAGTAGCGTACCAATATTTTAGCGATTCGGGGCAGTTGGATTACTATTTTCATGTCCTAAATGATGTTTGTATGCTAAATACAAGCATTTATTGTGTGGAAATATTAGTTAGTGAGCACATAAGCAGGAAATTAGCAAAGGTTAAACCACAGCAAAAATTTCGGCTTATATAGCACTTGGTTTAAGGAAGTACCTTGGACTTGCCCTGATATCCATTTAGTTCACTCACAACCCTTACACCATGGCAGTACAGAGCTTTCTTAGGGTGTCATTTAATCAGCTTTTTCTCCTCAAATTGGCAACAATTATTTTTCTTTTGCACTTCTACATAGTATCTTTGACAAAATGAAAATGTATATAACGTAATCCCTTATGAATGGAAAGTGCAAGATTCAAAACAAAACTTGCCAATTTGCACATGAAAATAGTGATCATATATTTTACAACACAATGCCAATTCAGAGTTTCAGGATTAGCTAGAATCATATTGCTCTTATTTGAGAATGGCACAACATATTGCATTGGGATGTGGCTCACAATTTTCAGTGAATTTTGCTCTTTCTTGTCATATTAAGTATATCAAACCTAGTATTCTGGATAAAAAAATAAGAGTTAATGTGTTACTAAAAGGAGCTCTAATGCTATGGATTACTGGAAACTTGTAATCTGGTTCCTTCCTACCTGTCCAATTTCTTCATCAGTCAATGTCTCCATGTAATCTGCCCCACGGCCAAATGTCCAGCCAACAAGGATGTCATCATTCTTGTCCTCCACGTCAAATCCAGGAAGCATTCTGTAGAATTTCTCCTTTTTTTCCTCTTCCGATTCTTCCTTGTTGGGCAAAGGGGGATTCCACAGAGTCTGAAGTCCGAAATCACTCGATTTCCAAAATGGCTTCTTATACCTAAATTTTGAAAACAACAAAAATGGTTAACCAAAGAAGACTGAATGATGATTCATCTAGGACCAAATACAGGTAGATCTGTAAAAAAGCAACAAACTAATCCCTTGACTTTTTCTGGCCACGCATTGTTTGAAACCCTGGACAGCGACATTATCTCGGGTACATACGCACTCTGTACATGTATTGAAAGTCAACTGTGCGATCATTTATTTGTTCCAATGGCCAGCTAAAGCAGAGTTAACAAGCACTAGTATTTGAATACATCACTACAAATTTACTGTCTTTACAGACATATGTTAGCTTACTTTAAGAACATTTTGTTGACATTTCCATAGGGAAGTGTTGTTATTGCTTGAGCCACGTCCTCTGGCAAGGCTGGTTTGAAAAAGGTCTCCACATTTTCCTTGAGAAACCCAACAGATGCAGTCACGATAACGTGACTGCAGCAGAAAGTTCTCCCATCCTCACATGTCACCATGACGACAGTATCTTCTTCATCATCGACATGAGCAAAATCACCATCAGTAGCATCGCATCCTGAATACTGTATCCTTGCCACAGGGCTGTTGTAGTGGATGCTGTCTTTGGGGATATCATCAAGCAGTTTGTCCAAGACACCTTGGTAGCCCTCCTCCCCCAAGGTTGTGTAGTAGCACCCTCCCAGCTCCTCGTAATTGCCATAGGTCTTGAGCTGGGCATCCCTGAGCGTGTTGGACCCGATATCAAGACACTCCATCCTGCAGCAGTGCTCATACATCAACCAGTACTGGTGGTACTCCATGGTGTTGTTGACGACTCTGTGCTGCTTCAGCTCCTCGGCAAAACTCCCAGTGATGGCATCGCCTGCATTCTGGTTGCTGTCCACCTGCAGCAGATAATCATCATCACAGACCTGCTTGGCCAGAGCATCTGCAAACATTTTCTTGGCTCTCAGAACCAGTTTGGTGTCAATGCAGTCCCCAGACTCTGTTCTATACTGGTTTCCTTTGTTGTTGTTATTATGGTACCATTTTGCATCCTCATCATCATCGTCAATGAAGGAATAGATAGGTGGAGGTGATGAAGAAGTTGAAGATGAAGAAGATGATGAATCATCAGACATCTACATGTATGTAACATAAAACAAAGAGAGCATCAAATAATGATTAACACCGAAATACTTGTAAAGCCCAGCGCACACCTTATGATCTGACTGGCTCACGACTGGTCCACAACTGAGTGAGAGGAGATGTGACGTCACAGCTCTGGTCAGTCGTGAGTCGTAGACCAGTCAGAGGCCAGTCGGAAGGGCAGTCAGAAGGATTTGACATGTTGAATCTTCACAACTGGATCGCAAGAGATCGCAGGCTCAATCCATCTTCCAGCCAATCAGACAGCAGTATTGATATGACGTCAGAGTAGTCGGATGGGTCTGGAATCGCAAGGTGTGCGGTGTCGAGGCTTACGACTGCCCCACGACTCACCTCCTCTCACTCAGTCGTGGACCAGTCGTGAGCCAGTCAGATCGTAAGGTGTGCGCTGGGCTTAAGATACATAAAAGTCCAAGATACTTAGTAATTTGGTGTCCATACGTCATTGTGTACTTTAGAGTTTCAGTAATAAATCGTCAAAAACCAGTTGACTTCTATGTGGTATGATCTACGTTATAGCAGGCTTTCAACTTCATACCATGATCAAATATACTAGATATATCTGATATCCGAGAAGTGATTTGTAGGTGGGGGCATGTATTCTCCATGTTTTAATGACTTAACTTTGCGCTAATCTTGTTTACCTTTAAAGTTTACAATAAGCCTAAGTTCAGGTTCCAATTTACTCACCAGGTACATTTGTGAGGACAGAATAATTTTCTTTTTATATATGGGCAATTCCATGGTAAGGGTGTAATTCTGTTACCAACATTTTTAGACTTCCTGTGCCTCTTTTGTACTCTGCCTCTCTTCTCACCATTTAATACTCTGTAAATATGCCCATTCTTTCACGTGGGCTCTTTCATTCCAACAATTTTATTCTTACATTCATGATATTGTGGTACAACACCTTGGTAACGGAATTACCAGAAAAAAAAAGCACCAATTTTAAACTTCAAACATGTCTTTTAAAAATCAAACATGCATTATATCAACACATAACTAAGATTGAAGAATTCTTTGTTGTTTCAGCTTTTTTAATTCAAAGATTTGGCTATTCAGGGCTATCAAAGTGATTGTTTTTACCATAAATGTGAATTAAGATGACTGTTTTTCCGACGCGGAATTGCCTATATTGCCTTTGGTTCATATAATGTTCTTTCGGATATTTTCCATCTGACTGGTATTTTTTTTAATCAAACTTTATCTCAAGAATCCGGGTATATTTGTTTCAGTGTTTTAATAATGTAATAATTATGATATTTATTTATATGTATAATCATAATTATTACAATGCATCATTTCATTGTTAATTTCATTGTTAATTTGTTAATTTGTGAATATTTACACTGATACAAGCATTCCAAGCAATTTGGTCATTTGACTGCTGTTGCTAAGTTTTCAAGATAAAACCATTCAATTAATTCAAATTCAATAGCACAAGATGAATGCAACTGCATCTCTTCTATGCCTCCACCTAAATTCAGTTAAGTTCATGGCCCAAATTTTTATTGAAACATTGTGAAAACACAACAAAAAAACAATTACATAATAATTGATGTCTTTGACCTTTGACCTAACAACCTATAAGTCAGGACATTTTGTCTCTTCATAGTCAAGTAAACAGAATAGTTGAGACTGAGTGATAAAACAAGCCAATAGGAAGATTGTGTCTCGCCCACCGTGGCTAAATAACACGAAAGTTTCCCCAAGTACATCCCTTGCCCTAACCAAGTTTGATGTCACAAGAAAGTCTTGCAGGTCGTAAAGTTTGACCTAAAATGACCTTTCACCTTACCATGTGACCTGACAGCACAATAGCATGAATGTACCCCTAGTGCATCTATCACCCAAATTTGGTTGCTATTGCAGCAACATGTGCCAAGTTATGCGTCATAAGAGAGTCTTGCAGGTAAACTTTAACGTTTGAAATACAAGAAATGACAGAGGAAAAGCAAATTCAAGAATTTGAAAACATCTGTAACATATGACCTCCAATGACCTTTCACCTTATCATGTGAAGTCCAACAGAATGATAACATGCACTTCCCCTTAGTGATCTGCAACCCAAGTTTGACTGAAAAGTGTGACACGGTTGCAAAGTTTTGTGTCATAAGAGAGTCTTGCACGTAAACTTTAACCGTTCAACGTTTGACCTGTAATGACCTTTGACCTGACCATGTGACCTCTGACTGGACCATAACATGCAGGTCCCCTTAGTGCATCTACAACCCAAGTTTGATAGATAAGTGTCACACGGTTGCAGAGTTTTGTGTCATAAGAGAGTCTTACACGTAAACTTTAATGTTTGACCTGAAATGACCTTTGACCTTACCATGTGACCTATGACTGGACCATAACATGCAGGTCCCCTTAGTGCATCGACAACCCAAGTTTGATAGATAAGTGTCACACGGTTGCAGAGTTTTGAGTCATAAGAGAGTCTTGCACGTAAACTTCAACGTTTGACCTGAAATGACCTTTGACCTTACCATGTGACCTCTGACTGGACCATAACATGCAGGTCCCCTCAGTGCATCTACAACCCAAGTTTGGTTGAAAAGTGAGTCACGGTTGCAAAGTTATGTGTGATAAGAGAGTCTTGCACGTCAACTTTAACATTGACCTGAAATGACCTTTGACCTTACCATGTGACCTCTGACTGGACAATAAGATGCAGGTCCCCTTAGTGCAACTACAACCCAAGTTTGATTGAACAGTGTCACACAGTTGCAGAGTTTTGTGTCATAAGAGAGTCTTGCACGTAAATTTCAACGTTTGACCTAAAATGACCTTTGACCTTACCATGTGACCTCTGACTAGAGCATAACATGCAGGTCCGCTTAGGGCATCTACAACCCAAGTTTGGTTGAAAAGTGAGTCACGGTTGCAGAGTTTTGTGTCATAAGAGAGTCTTGCACGTAAACTTTAACGTTTGACCTGAAATGACCTTTGACCTTACCATGTGACCTCTGACTGGACCATAACATGCAGGTCCCCTTAGTGCATCTACAACCCAAGTTTGGTTGAAAAGTGAGTCACGGTTGCCAAGTTATCTTTCATAACGTTTGTGACGGACGGACGGACGGACGACGGACGGACGACGGACGGACGACGGACGGACGACATTTGGATCCCTTAGTCTCGCCTTCACCTCCGGTGGGCGAGACAAAAACTAATAAATCTATAATTTCATGCTTACTGATGTCTATGACCTCTGACCTTTGACCTATATACCCCAAAATATTTATTCAGATTGCCTTTCTATGGTGACACAAACTCACACCGAAATTGACATTCATACCTCAAATGGTTCTTTAGGTATCGTATTAAAAAAAAGCAGGATTGAATATGCGCAGGCCCTATGCTGTGTCACTCACCTAAAAATAAATCACATAAAAAGACCAGCCATGTGTGAGATTTTAATCAGGGAACCGTGAAATCACCAGGCATTGTGTATAATATGTATGGGGATAGGCTGTGATGTAGGCATGAGAAAGAGATTTTTTGGGATGAGCAAGAGCCCTCAATCCGGGAGTCTCACGCCTAATGCGTGAGACTTGACATGTCTGTTATGTAAGAATACAAAAAACATGGAATAGTCTTCACATTCACAATGAAGTTGTTTTTGCCCCAGTGTATGCAGTATTGTAGCTGCTACAGAGATGCTAGAAAAAACTGACTACAAATCTCCTGTCCCAGTACGTGATCCAGCTATCTTGAAGAGGAAGCAGAATCTAGACCTGGGCCCCCTCTCATAAAACTTGTTATCAGTTAACAACTGCCACATTTCTATGACAAATTTGCTCTCACTCAGCCAATCAGATGCAAGGATTTCAGTAGCTTATAACAGTTATTGCAACTTGTTATTGATAACAAGTTTTATGAAAAGGGGCCCGGAATACAGAGGCATAATGTGCCTATGTTCAGAATCTTCCCAGGGTAGGCCTAGGTAGCACTTACACAGAGTAGGTTGTATTTCTTTGCCAGGTCATAAACAGGGCTACCCTTTGTACCATGCAGCCAATTGGCTCCGAGCTCTATAGAATGAGAACCTGAAGAGGGAGAAAAAAAAAAGACACTATTAAATCACGATTTCAATTCAAGGGTCATCCAAGCTATTTTGTCCCATATGTTACAGACCAAATCAAAGACATTTAGTATTTCTGATGATTGTAGTAAGAAAATACCTTTACTACAGCTGGAAACTATGAAATATGAAGAAAAATAATACATTTTGTGTAAAAATATTATGTTCATAATGCTGAAATACTCTTATGGAATATTAAAATGACCAAATGCCTTGAACTTTCCCTCAAATAAAGACCTTAATTGGTTCGGTAAACAAGAAACATAGATCGATAGGTTAATTCCTAAAAAATACCTTTCATGCAAAATTGTTTCTATTTTCTGACAGAGGTGCAATTTTACTAACTGAAAAATCTCAACTTTTTAAAAATTTATATCAGTCTAAAACTAAGTGCTATGCTGACAACAGCTCATGCTTGTTTTGCAAATCTCGATATTCCTGCTCAAACAACATTCTACACCTTATATAAGTCTGATAAAATTTAGATGCTGACATTTCAAACTGAATCCTAATGTGATTTCTTGCCAATTCCAATCATAGTTGAGTTTTGAGAGTGCTATATGTCTACATTGGACAGATCCTAGATTTTGCAAAAGGGATACAACTCCAATGAATAATTTTCAAGAAACAAAAACAAAAAAAATCAAAAAATGAATAAAGAGATACAGAAAAGAGATACAGGTATGAAAAATTTTACAAACAGACTTTTGGATCTAACATATAAAGGGGTGGGGTGGGGTGGGGTGATAGTATTAGGTGGAGGTCATGCTCTTCAGTGTGTGATGTGTGGCTGTTGGTAGTACATAGTGGTCCAGAATTGTGTGATCTACTGTAGCATCAATACTCAACGCTGATCTCTGAAATTCGGGGAAATTTTTTTCAAATTTCCGATGATTATCAATGACTTATTCCAAATAAATTTTGGTTATTCACTAAAGGATATTTTAATTCAAACCAGTATGAAAATATCATACTGGCCTATGCTGAATACCACAGGAACAGTATCATCAATGTTGGTATAAAAATCATACTGACACATACCAGGTACATTAATAAAGACAGATCTTGGGGAGGGCACATTTTTGTGGTTGTGTAATTTATGCAAGTTAGTGCAAATGATGTACCCATCTCCCCCCCCCCCCCCCAGAAAAAAAAAGTTGGCCTGAGATCTCTTACCAAATCCTTTAAGAGTCTGTATCCTCCCGCCACACGTCCCCATGGCTTCCAAGATAATAACTTCAAATCGACCCGATCTGCTCAGTTCCGCCCCCGCAGACAACCCTGCAATTCCAGCTCCAACAATCACCACTGTGGGTTTTCTTGTTGCCATTGTGTCCGTTTTCAAAACCTGCAACAACAATGAAACAAACTTACATTTATTGTTCTAAACAATAACTAAATGTGGAACAGCTGATAAAAACCTGTCATTTCTGATCATCACCACTTTCGTATCTTTCATGGTCACCGTATCCGTTTCCCTACAATATGCAACTTTTTACTTATTGTTCCACATTACAAAAATGATATCATGTTATCTATCACACCAGCTTCGACATTTGCCACTTTTGCTATTCATTTCTTGCCATCATGTCTGCTTTCAAAACAACAAGCATTGACAAACAATGAAACAAATCAAAACTCACAGTTTTATTGGTCAAAGCTAATAGCTATCACATGAGAAGTCTTGGGTGTTGCTATAATACAGCTGTGGACAAGATGCCCATATCTCTACCCAACTAGTACCGTACCTGGCAATACCAGGGTAATCTTTATTACAGGGTCACTGGGAAAAAAAAAACCCCAGCTAGAATATACATATGAGGCTACCCTGGGTTAATACAAACTATCATTACTATCATTATTATATCTGTAATTTGACCTGAGATGACCTTGTTACCAATGGAATAAGATATATTTGGCAAAAAGGATTGCCTTTATAAGGATTCAGCTTGGGGATGTCAGGAAAAAAGCTCTTGAAAAGGGTGAAAATTCTGATGAAATATCACCTTTTGCTTTGGAAAATTCCAGCTATGAAAGGGGGCATATTTTGAAAACCATAAGCGGCTTATTCACAAATCAGAAGTTCCCTTGTAAGTTACATTTTTCTACTGACCTGTGGTTGCCAAATTCATCACCAGGAGAGCTTTTTTTAAATCAAGTTTTCAATGGTCAAATAAATCTATTGACTCTTGAGGGCAAGGACTTTGAGATTGATAAGCTTTCCTTTTTCAAAGGGGCATTAACAGAATTACTATTTAAAAATGAGGTAAATCTGAAATAATACAATGGTCAAGTTGGCCTCATCACTAGTATTAAAGGTTACAGACATGTACAGTTTTGGTAGGCCATCAAATACTGTTCATCAGATTTCTTTGTTTTTAGCTGCTAATTATTAAAGCAGCAGGGTAAAAGCAAATCTAAGATTTATACCATAGAGCAGCTGTTGCCAAATCATGCATTGTAGAATTTACTGTTCACCACTGATAGAAAGAAAGAAGAGAACAAAAGAGAGAGATACAGAGAGCACGTGGAATAATAAAGGAGAGTGGATACTCAGCAAAGTCAGCAACAGTACTGAAAACAATTTTTTTTTTAGTCATTTTGCCTATGAAAAATAAAAATGAAAGAGGAACTTCCCTTGAAATGCACACATTGCATACTTATTTCATGCTTCATCTCTCCTTCTTTTTAAAGAATTCTTTAAAGTATGTATGTGGCCAGTTCTTAAACACCTCTTCCAGCAACTATAGCTCCCTTGATAGTACCCTAACCCATTGTACAGTTTTTTTTTGTAACAAAAAGAAATTGGCGTAAAAGTGAAACTGATTATCAATTCAAATATGATTGCATTTTTCAAGTTATTCTTAAATCTATCCATGGTTAATTTTGGGCAATCATTTGTAGATTGTACAAGTAATCCACTTTAAATATACGACTTCATGAATTGTAAATTCAATATTTTTACAGTATTTCATTTTAAATTATGTAAATTTCTGCGGAATGCCACTGATCTGAAATCTAAATTAGATAGAATATCAAATACAAATCATTTCTATTTTTCAATTCTGTTAATTTTCCCAGTTCTCTATATATTATTCCTGTATTCCATTCCTTTATTCCATATTGTTCATGCTTTTTACTGTAAATGTAACAGATGTGGTCTTGCGACTATATTCACATATTAACATAATAAACAACTGAACCGAAGTGAACTGAAGTGAATTGAAGTGAATTGAATATATAGTCTCACATTACCGACCTTCCATAAAAATGTGAGACTATGTGATATTTAATTCAAAAATGAATAATTCATTTTGCAAGATGATTCCATGGGAGTAGCGTGCGTTTGTGCATGTTTTAAAACATCACGCCCATCAGCTAAAAACATGCGCAATAAATGCACAATAAGTGCGCAACAAATGCGCATTAAATCAAAGTGTCACAATAAAATTGATACGCGCAATAGATATGAGTAATGCAACAATAATGGGTGCTTAGGTCAGCCTTCAAATGATCCGAAAGAGGCGGGGCCTAATGTCATTTGTGTAATGATATCCGCGCGTGCTGCTTTTCGTCTAGTAAATTTATTATATGTCTATGGTTAATATTCAGCTTGAAGAGGAAAGAACTACACAGCATCTTGAATAGTTCTGCTTTTACCTTGCTGCTGAGCAGCTAAAAGGAAAGAATCTAACAAACAGTTTTTGAGGGCCTACATAAAACTGTACATAATCTTCAGCACTGCAGCACTTACAGAACCTTGCATTGTCCCATTGACAAATTCAAGCAACTCTGTTGAATGAGTTTCATAGTACACAAAGAAAGTACATTACTGCTTTATGAGGAAACCTATAGAGGTGCTTCCCATTTGATATGTCTATAGTTTGGAAATTGACCTCGGTTTCTTCATCATCAGGTAGAGCATACAAAAAAAGTACCCCAGATCAAGGAAAAGTCAGTTTTGAAACAAATCAAAGTTGCTTCCTTTTGACATTGGATGGCAATACACATCAACAGTGTATACTTAACCCATTCGTGACAGGAATTATTTAAAGCCTAATTTGATCAGCTTTTATTCTCCAAATTGGCAACAGCAACATTTTTATTTTATTGCTACATTTTTCTTATAAAACATCATGTATCTGAAATGAATATAAATTGACAGAAATTATGATGAGAAGTCAAAAAGTTGCCAATTTGCAGGGGAAAATGGTGATTTTAAACTTTCTATCACATTGCCAATTTAAGGATTTTAATGCTTATTTTCCTTTGAAAAATTTTCAGCATCAAACAACAAATATTGACGTAACCAAAATGGGCACAGTTTGTGTAGAATTTTTTGCTCTTTCTGCTCATGTATTTGGTATGATTTTTAGGGCTTTGCATCAGAAGATATTAGGCCAAACCACAAAATGTGGACCACTGTCATGAATGGGTTAAACCTCCATACATTGTGTTTTTTCAGTTAGAAATGCTTTGATGTACTTTGATGTTGTCACCATGTCCAGAAAGAGTGTAAGCGTCAACTCTCTTCTGAAAGAGCTTCATTGGCTATGCGTTGAACAGAGGATTGAGTACAAGATCAGTTTGCCCGTCGACAAGGCAAAGAATGGCAGTTCTTCATTGTATTTATGTAATCTTGTATGTCCCAGCAAGAGAAAACCTACGCTCTGCAGACAAATATCTGCTGCTCGAACACAGAGTGCATAACTCCTGGGGAGCTCGTTATTCCGCGTGGCTGCTGCAAGGGTATGGAATGGCCTTCCACGATTTATCCGCACAGCCCCCCCCCCCCAAAAAAAAAATAAACTTGGAGATTTATCTCTTGGGGGGGGGGGGGTGGTGCTGCTTCATTTATAGACAAACCTTTTAACCCATTCGTGACAGAGGTCCACATTTTGTGGTTTGGCCTAACATCTTTTGATGCAAAGCCCTAAAAATCATACCAAATACATGAGCAGAAAGAGCAAAAAATTCTACACAAACTGTGCTCATTTTGGTTGCGTCAATATTTGTTGTTTGATGCTGAAAATTTTTTAAAGGAAAATAAGCATTAAAATCCTTAAATTGGCAATGTGATAGAAAGTTTAAAATCACCGTTTTCCCCTGCAAATTGGCAACTTTTTGACTTCTCATCATAATTTCTGTCAATTTATATTCGTTTCAGATACACGACGTTTTATAAGAAAAATGTAGCAATAAAATAAAAATGTTGGTGTTGCCAATTTGAAGAACAAAAGCTGATCAAATTAGGCTTTAAATAATTCCTGTCATGAATGGGTTTAAACAGCTCTCAAGACCAATCTCTCCAATTTGAACAACTAGCCCATTTGATGACATGTATGATTGAACATTGTAGACAATAACTTTTTGGAACCATTTAATTTCATTTTAACTGTAAATACCAGAGCGGTAGACCCATGGAATTTAACTGAATTAAATGTATGTATATTTTGGAGCAAGTGCCATGAGCACCAGAGTTGGCGGATACTTGCACTACAGAAGACTTCATTATCATTATTTATCATTATTTCTTTTTAAATAGGTATGTCTAGGTAATTATTATCTGAGATGCAGCAAACACCTTGACTGTTTGACTAGCCTATATGGGATTCTCCTTTTCAAAGAATGCTTGCTGGTATCATCAGCCGTCAACAATAATCTACTGATATCGGGAGTGGCTATTGTTCATTGAAAGAAAAAAGAAAAAACAAAACGTAAGCACACAAACAAACAAAGAAAACTGGTGCATATACATGCAACAGTGTCACTGAAAAAGTTGCTTGACTCTTTATTGCCAGGAAGAGGACTAAAGTCCATGTGTGTGCACACTATTTAACCTTTGTCAGCAAATTTCTTTCAACCCATTCTTGATAGAGAGTCCACCTTGTTTGGTTTGGCCAATAACTTTGAATACAGAGCCCTGAATATCAAACCTAATATACATACATGTCATGAACAAAATGGCTTTGCGCCTATTGTCCCAGAGAGAATGCTCAACATTAACCCATTCGTGACAGGAATTATTTAAAGCCTAATTTGATCAGCTTTTATTCTTCAAATTGGTAACACCAACATTTTTATTTTATTGCTACATTTTTCTTATAAAACGTCGTGTATATGAAACGAATATAAATTGACAGAAATTACGATAAGTCAAAAAATTGCCAATTTGCAGGGGAAAACGGTGATTTCAAACTTTCTATCACATTGCCAATTTAAGGATTTTGATGCTTATTTTCCTATAAAAAATTTTCAGCATCAAACAACGAATATTGACGCAACCAAAATGGGCACAGTTTGTGTAGAATTTTTTGCTCTTTCTGCTCATGTATTTGGTATGATTTTTAGGGCTTTGCATCAAAAGATATTAGGCCAAACCACAAAATGTAGACCTCTGTCATGAATGGGTTAATACCGCAATGTGTGGGGCTTGCCATAATATGTGAAAGTGAGAACTCAAGTAAACTTAAGTCAAT
The DNA here is from genome assembly GCA_029962745.1 of Echinometra lucunter. Classification (NCBI taxonomy): domain Eukaryota; kingdom Metazoa; phylum Echinodermata; class Echinoidea; order Camarodonta; family Echinometridae; genus Echinometra; species Echinometra lucunter. The sequence goes on from CM057169.1 coordinate 15,358,084, forward strand.
TACTTCTACTTCTTCTTCTAGGAAGATACGCAGTAAGATAGGTTTGGATGTGCATGGTGCTAAGGAATTGAACTAAGGGCCAAGGTGCTCATCAGCAATGCGTGCTTGCTGCTGGTGCGATAAAGTGCAGGCTGATGTAAATTAACCGTTAGAGCTAGCTAGATACTAGACCGAAAGCGTCAGTGTCTAGTATCGGTGGTTGTTACGCTGCAACTATGGCTGGCTCCACTGACTGCCTCCATTTTAGAGACTGAAGTCGATGTGTGGCTTGCAGTAAGGATAGTTCGACCGTATATGATGTTGGTTATTTGCAGCCACAGGCCGGAATATGAGCAAGGCAATAGCCAAACGACGGCGCGAGACTGAAAGTGAATTGTAATGGCACTAAATAAAGAAGACCAGACACGTCAAGTCTCACGCATTAGGAGTGAGACTCCCGCATTGGGGGTCCTTGCTCATCCCCCAAAATTTCTTTCTCACGCCTACATCACAGCCGATCCCCATATATATTGTACACAATGCCTGGCGATTTCACGGTTCCCTGCCCCAAATCTCACGCATTGCTGGTCTTTGACCTTGGCGTTGCGCGTGTCTGCATGGACATGCTCGAAATATTGAATTTAGAGCATAAAATTCTTGTCTACCATGATATGCAACTCGACAGCATCACTCCAAGCAATGTCATTTAATTTGCTGCCCTCTTGTGCTCTGACCACATGCAAGTACCGAGCCCGAGGCAGTGTACAAAGCGCAAAATTGGTGGCAGAATCAATATGTGACAACTGACGAGTCATAGAGGGCTCACTTCTTAAAGTGCGATTAATTTTGCCATAGAACACATATTGATTTCGCAGGATGAGGTAACTTCATTAACTGAGTACACAGGCGAGTGGTTATTTGTAAATTGTTTTTATAACAGGTGTTGCACACCTGTAATTTCATTTGTGTAATTTTTGGAGCCGTCTACTCGTAAATTACTCCAAAAATGAAAATGCCCAGATTCCGGGGATTTTGGGTGGTTTGTCCCTCATGTAGTGCGAGGTACATGGTTTCTGTCTGACTGTGTATGACTATGGGGAAGGATGACAAATGTTATTTTATAGAGAATTTCCCATAACACAAATTCATGAAGTTATTAGATCTAACGTTAATTAACTTTAAGTTTATACATATAGACCTATAGGTCTATAGATCTAACTGTTAGACGGATTTTTCTGTCTAGCTTAATTAATGTTGAAGAACATGAAGAAAGATACCATAGATCTAGTCTACTCACGTTTTGCAAAGCCAAGCCACAAAGTCGACGAAAGGAAGATATGTACAACAATTTAGTACTCGACATATGCTGAAAATTCACAACGTTTTTAGGCATCAAATCCCACCAAACAAGTTAGAAACGTACACATGCATGCAACTGCTACTAGTATAGTAGGCACAATTAAGTCAATGCAGCACAGTGGTGCGTCGACAAACTCGTGTCCTGCCGGCCTGCAGCACAGTACAGTGTGGACAGGTGCATTTATTTATTGCGCAATGCAATGACAGAGTGTGTGTCAGCTGATTTACCACAACAAAGCCACACACAAGGTTCAGGAAGGAGTCGAGTGAAGATGAAGGGGCGTGGCCAGAGAGTTCAATCCCCACCCCCACCCCCTCCCCCCTCTTCACCATTCGGCCATTCGTTATTTGGTGATATGATACGGACACCTGTTCGGTTAGGGTGCTGTTTTTTAAATGTTAATTTCTATTTCAGGAACAACTGGGGAGCTTATTCATACTAGTAGCTGATTTATACACTGAAATAGCAATGCACCTGACTAATTCCATAACCCAGCGAATCATCTTGTCTATTTTGGAAGCTCCGCAGTTATAGTTACAGTCAGTGTTTTGAAAATGAATGTAACTTGAGGTTGTGTTTTTAATCAATATATGCTTCTCCTCAAATTATTTGTACAACGGCGAACCTATCTTGACAAATTTATTTGCTTTCTGATCTGGATAACACTACCTTGGCACCAAACTTGTTTTCTTGTAAATATTTTATAAGGCGAGTTACAATATCTTTCATTGTCCCTTGTAACGGTGTGTACTGGGGTTTTTTTTTTTTTTTGTTTTTTTGTTTTTTCTCGCTGATCGTATTCCATAATCTCTCCCTTTACATTCATCTCGCACCCCTTGATTTCTCCTTTCTCTCCCACAAAAGAATTTTATGCTGTACCTTTTTTTTTCCTACAAGCGGGGCCTATATGTTTACAAGGCAGCGTAGCTTATTCTAGGTCTCTCCACTAGGCTTGCAAATGTTTTCCTTTTCCCCTTGTATATTACAACGTAGGTCCCCTATAGGTTTGCAGATTACGTTTTTACCATTATATGTATTGAACTTATAATGTACTATGTATTTGTATGTTTCCTTAAAAGAGTAAACTGAAATGAACTGAACTACATTCTGTCCTTCCATGATTGAAAATGTTATTAACGATCTGCTCTTTTGTAAATATACCGGTAGATCCATGGTCACAGTGGAAGGGGGGGGGGGGGGGTGAGCAGCGCACGGGTGTGGCAGAAATCGATATACATGTACCTAAGATTTGGTGTATTTTTCTGGTTCATACAATTTTTTTTTTTCTTGAGTTTTTTCCCTTTTCATGATATTATTTTCAAATGATCGTATTTCAATATGGTGTCACGTTCGTTCTGTTATACCATATGCTGTATGTTTTCTTTTAATTAATAACATATGTATAGATATGATAGATTTATATATTTGAAATTTATATATTCATATGGTGTCATGTTTCTTTTTTCCCATTCACTTTATGCAGAAATTCGTTTTCCGGTCGGTCCGTGTGTTGTGTGGGTTGTTAGGCAGGAGTCCTCCACTCTCTCTCCCCCTTTTCTTCCCCCCCCCCCTCTCTCTCTCTCTCTCTCTCTCTCTCTCTCTCTCTCTCTCTCTCTTTCCCCCTCTCTTTCTATCTCTTTCTCTCTCGTTTCTCTTCTCCTTTCCTTCATTTTCCTTTCACTCACTTTATGTTATGTATATGTTTGTACTAGTTTGTGTCTTTTTTTTTTTTTAATTTTACTGTTTAACTATTTTTACAACAGTTACTCTTAAGTTATAGGGGGCTGCAATCTACAAGCTCGGCTTTTCAGCAGACCCCTCCATCACCAACCTTTTTCAGGCTCTTGTGCACGGGATCTATTTATATTTACGAATCCACTGTTAAGTTTCATTTTTTTACCTTGTACGATGCTTACTTTGTATTCTGTTTATATTATGTTGGAAATGGAAAATAAACGAAATGAAATGAAACGAAATGAAATGTTGGTTCCGTTGTACCATATGTTGTTTTTTTTTTCTTTTAATGTATAGACATGATAGATTTATATATTTGAAATTTATATAATTTGAAAATTATTCTCTTCACAGTGGTCACAGGCACTATGCAAACATATCTGGGGAGCATTTTATGAAGAGTCTTGTCAGTGACTTTTACTGACAAAGTTGTTCTCAGCCAATCATATGCAAGGATTGATCAGTAGCTTATAACAGTTGTCAGTGAAAATCACTGACAAGACTATTCATGAAACACTCCCCTGCCGCGGCACTAATGTCCTTTGGCAAGATATGAATCTACATAATTTGCCACGTCTTTCGGATGGTGACGTTAAAGGTCGGTCCCAGACGTAAATAATCATATTTGATTGATACACGTCTGTAAAAACCTAATTCAACAACAACAACAACAACAACAACAACAACAACAACAACAAAACAACAACAACCCTGCACTCCTTTCAGATGCATTATTTATTAAAAGAGGCGTGGTCTGAATCGATATCCAAAGAATATTCTGATAAGCTTAAAGAAGATGAAAAAAAAAATCAAGTTATGAATTGGTATTCAGGAAAAGCAAGTTCCCCACTCCACCACATGATTGGTATACTCTGCAGCAGTGGTTCTTTTATACGTACGATAAAGTCGCGTATGATTCTTAAGAGCTGGAGCCTACTTGTAAAGTGCCTCTTTTGAGCTCTTACAAGGACACACCTGAGGTTTTTTTTACTAGCTGCAAAGTGGTAAAGGGGGCATCAGAAGTGATTTGGCTTAGAGGTGGAAAAGGGCCTTTCAGAAAGCAAAAAGGTTTAATGTAATGAGCATTTCGCTGTACTCACAAAAATTCAGGCTGCTCCATTCCTCCATTGTCTGGCTGTGTTTACCCCCCCCCCCCCCAAAAAAAAAACAAAACAAAACAAAACAAAACAAAACAAACATATATGCAGGTCCTATTGTATATGTAGTCGCACAGTTCATCAGACACTCTGCCTAGCGTTCGGACCTTTTGTTTCGACCTTTCAATCAGGTTTCAATTGACATTCCTGCAAACTTCTGCCCCCCCCCCCCCCCTTCCCCGGAAGCGCGCCCCACGCCCCCGGACAGTGGTCATCACAGGCAGGTCAGTCACATGCACACCCACCCGTAGACAAAAATGCATAATTGATTGTTCTAATTTGACGTCACGGAGTATGAATATTCATACGGATTCACCTGGTGAATAGTCAACGCATGTGCATTGACGTTGTGCGGTAAATTCTAACTTTATTCTAAGTAACCCGTATTAAATGATCGATGAAATGAAAATTTTACGTCTGTTTGTAGTAGGATTTGAAAAATACTGTGCAGTATTGAAAAGACCTGGTAGATGCAGAGATATTTTCATCATTTTTACACGTCATTTTTAGTTACCAGTCCCACATATTGCATACGGTGTAAGTAGGTCAGGTCTCGACAGTCATGGACAGGTAGTTCGAAAAAATCACCCCAGTCAGCATGCAGTACTGGTCAGAATGTGTGCTACCATCAGGGGCGGATCCAGCATTCTCCAATAGGGGGGGCCGAATTTTTTTTAAAACCGCTCGAACCGATTAGAAACGTATGTTTTAAGGCTGCGCGTAAATGAATGGAAATATGTTGTGGGTCCCCCCACAGTGCACACAGAGGTAGATGCACCTATAGATCTATATCTTGAAATAGTTATTTTTAATTGAGGAATGATACGCTTTCAAAGACCATCCTAAATCTTGATATTATATGAGCGAGCGCAGTGAGCGAGGAAAAAAATATACTTTTCCCGTAGAAGTGATAATTTTTCATCCAAATACACTGTCTGAAGAATTAACTATGAGATATCTTACTTATATACATTATCTTGGTCACCTCCCTTGCTGAATTCGTTTAGGTGTATGTTATTGCTAAAAAATTTTCTGTGTATGCATCAGATGTCAGATCACACAATTTCACCTTGAAAAAAACAACAACAAAAACCAATGTGGGATTTTTTTTCAAACACTTGCATACATTGGCATTCAAATGCCTATAACAGTTGGCATGTTCATATATTTTATAGGTGATAAAAGAGCAATGTAAATAAAATGCCTTGCTCAGGGGCATAAGTGCCGTGTCGGGGATCGAACCCTCGACTCTTGCGTCTCCAGTCAAGCACCACCCGACCATGGCAGGGTTCCCACCTCCCACACTCTCCCCCGCTCCCTCCTTTTGCTTGGTCAAGTTTGGTCACTTCACTTCTCAAGCTCTCTACTGTTTAATATGCTGTTATCCAATGTTGGCAGCCCTGCTTCTTACCTTCGACAGAAAAATATGTCTCTAGTTTCTGTTAGCCTCTACTGGAATAGGGTCGGCCCCTAGTTGCAGATTTTTCAGTTTATCCCCCCCCCCCCCAGCTTGGAAAGGAAATTAAAGTAAAAGCTCTGTCATGTCGGTAAATAACCTAGCTGTTTGGAAAGCATATTTCTCTTAACTTTTTAGTCAAGCTCTGATGCACCTACATCCCTTTCACACTATTCATGCTCCTGTTCTTTGAATGAAGTGAAATATCTTCTCCCCCCCCCCCCCAGCTTGGAAAGGAAATTAAAGTAAAAGCTCTGTCATGTCTGTAAAATAACCTAGCTGTTTGGAAAGCATATTTCTCTTAACTTTTTAGTCAAGCTCTGATGCACCTACATCCCTTTCACACTATTCATGCTCCTGTTCTTTGAATGAAGTGAAATATCTTCTCTCCCCCCCCCCCCCCAGCTTGGAAAGGAAATTAAAGTAAAAGCTCTGTCATGTCGGTAAAATAACCTAGCTGTTTGGAAAGCATATTTCTCTTAACTTTTTAGTGAAGCTCTGATGCACCTATATCCCTTTCACACTATTCATGCTCCTGTTCTTTGAATGAAGTGAAATATCTTCTCTCTCTTTTTTTTTTTTTGCAGATCTATTTCTTTTTAAACAGATGGTTTCATGGCAATTGATATGAAATAACAATGGGACTGGCAGACTTTTTAGCAACATTGAAAGACAACCCCTATTTTGGGGCTGGTTTTGGACTCGTCGGGGTCGGAGCTCTTCTGGCCGTATCAAAGAAAGGTCTCCAGTATGGGAGCATCGCTGCACGGCGCCATCTGTTGATGACCCTCGAGGTACCGAGCAAGGATAAGAGCTACCACTGGTTGCTGCAGTGGATAACGACCAATGCACGACACACGCAGCATCTCAGCGTCGAGACAACTTTCACACAGAGCGAGAGCGGGAAGATCGATACCCAGTTTGACTTTGTCCCCAGCCCTGGTAACCATTACTTCAGGTAGGTCTGTAGTTCATACTGCAAAATATGTATGACTCATGCTCTGGTAACAGTTGTTAACCCATTCGTGACAGAGGTCCACATTTTGTGGTTTGGCCTAATATCTTTTAATGCAAAGCCCTAAAAATCATACCGAATACATGAGCAGAAAGAACAAAAAATTCTACACAAACTGTGCCCATTTTGGTTGCATGAATATTCATTGTTTGATGCTGAAATTTTTTAAAAGGAAAATAAGCATTAAAATCCTTAAATTGGCAATGTGATAGAAAGTTTAAAATCACCGTTTTCCCCTGCAAAGTGGCAACTTTTCGACTTATCATCATAATTTCTGTCAATTTATATTCATTTCTGATACATGACGTTTTATAGATAAAATGTAGCAATAAAATAAAAATGTTGGTGTTGCCAATTTGATGAATAAAAGCTGATCGAATTAGGCTTTAAATAATTCCAGTCACGAATGGGTTAAGCTGTAAAATTTCTGATCTTGCTTAATCCCTACCTTCAACCTGAGGATGAAACACTACTCCTAACCCCTTTACTTACATTCAACTTATCCTAAAATCCACTAATAACCCAAATTCTACTTTCTACTTTGACAAAACTAAAGGTGGAATAATTTTCACTGGATCAAATGTTGGATGACCACTTCAGTCAGTGATTCAAAATCTGCTGAAGCTTTAAGGTTCTTGCTTGATTTTGTCAAAGACATAAGGATAAGAATTCAGTTGCAGTTGTGTAAGGTTGTGTATGTAAGGTTTAAGGCTGCAACAATTTGATTGGCTGTTGAGCAATGTTGCCATGGTAGTTACCATCGATGGCAGAGTTACCATTAATGGTAAGTTTTTTTTTGCAACAGGGCCCAGATCTAGATTTCCTGGTTTTAGAAATGTGACATTACTCATAACCTGGTCTGTTCTTTCCATTTGTATATGTGACACCACTGTAGCAAGAGATGACATACAGGTACACTTTTGAGTCCTTGTGCATTGCATCACAAATCACTTGAAGTAACTGAAAATGTTGAAGTTAGCAGTATGCATACTAATCTCTCTTCCACCCCCTCCTTGCCTACATGCAGTGAAACCTATAGCCTGCCCAGAAGTTAGATATATATACATGGGTTGGATGAAAAATTTATGATGATGATGAGGAGGAGGAATCCATTCTTCTGAAGTACATAAGAGATGGGCCTTATGCAAGACCTGTTTCGTCATAAAAGTAAAGTCCATTCTCAGTTAATTTTGGGCAAATGTTGAATAATGTCCCCTGACAATACATGATTGTATATTTGCATGTCTTCAACTGTGCCTTTATATTTTTTTTCCCCCTCTCATTTCTACCACAGATATAAAAATACCTGGATCTTTGTAGAGAGGAACCGAGAGAAACAGATGGTGGACCTCCATACTGGAACTCCCTGGGAGACGGTGACCTTGACAGCAGTCGGTAGGAACAAGGAACTCTTCTATGAGATTCTCAATCAAGGTATTACAGTCAACCTAACAGTAATCAGGATACAAGCAAAACTAAGATGTTGTGAACTTTTTTTTTCCTCCTCAGGTTAAATATCAAACAGATGAAAGGCAAAACAGTTTTGATGTATGCATGCATATGTAAGGTGAATGATGGTTATCACTTTTATAGTGGACACCCTGGTCCGTTCGTGTTTTGGTGTTGTGGGGGGGGGGGACTTGTGGTTACCGCTAACGCATATGATTTTGATACTTCATTATTACATGTACGCAACTTTTCTTTAGGAACAAATTCATGCAGATACTCCCGGGGGGGGGGGGGCATTAGTCACAGGTTATCGGTCATCAATTATTTTGTGCAATATGGGGTATGGGTAATAGAGGAGGGCATTTATGACATAAATCTTTTCTTTTGTCTCTTACTTTTACATAAGTTGTATTTTGCATATGTCTTTCTCAGGTATTCATTTTGTATTTGTAGCACCCTATTTGTGTATACTGTACATGTCAAAGATGTTTTTGTTGTTATTGTATTTTATAAAGAGTCCGAAAACAATTTTTGTGTTCTTAAAACATGACAATAAAGAAAATTGAATTGAATTGATCATGGGACAGGGACAAAAACCTCCAGCGTCAAAGCGCATCACGCCTGTAAGACCCATGAGGGCACTAGCCCACGATGAGCATAATGAAGCTCTGTGATCGTTGTGCAGGGAGCAGGTGGAATGCATACATGCAGAGCTGCCAACTAGTAGGACTTTATCCTATTTAGTAGGATTTTTGAGGGAAATATGACACTGAATAGGATTTTTCCCATTGAAATATGATTTTTGAAACTTGTAAGAATGATTCTTTATACTGTTGGATGTTTTGAAATTTGAAAAAAATAGGATTTGGGGCTTGAAAATAGGAAAAAAAAGAAATAAAGAATAGGATTTTTTCCCAATTGGGGTTGGCAGCTCTGTACATGTATCTAAGCATAGGGCAGAGCGTTGCCATTATCTCAAATATTTACGTTAAAATGCACTCGAAATCATGCTTGGAATACCACATGATCTCACACATATCTTTTAGTGAAAGGCAGACATTATTTGTGAGACTATTTGACCAGATGTACTCCAATTTTCATATTGCTGCCAGAACTGTACGTGAACTTTAAAGGAGAATGCAGCCCAGGCATCAGTGTGCTTTTAGTGAATAGAGATGAACAAGAAAGATAAACAGTGAAAGTTTGAACAAAATCGGACTATCTGTTGAAGAGTTATGAATTTTGAAAGTTTAAGTAAATCCCTATTATAGGGATCCTTAAGTTGGCAACTTTGCCAGTATCTGTGATGTCACCGTGGACAACTCTCCATTCATTTTGTGTATGATTTTTCAAAAGAATTGATTTATATGAAATTTGGAGTCAGGAATCGACATAATTCTTCCCTAAATGCTTGCAGAATTGATGTAGCCATGTCATACTCAAACAGTAAATCAAAATAATTTCTATTTTTCTTGAAAATGAAGAAAATGTTAAATTATGTGCACAAAATGAATGGAGAGTTGTCCACAATGACATCACAGATGATGGCAAAGTTGCCAACTCAAGGATCCCTATATTAGGGATTAGCTTAAACTTTCAAAATTCATAACTCTTGAACAGATTGTCCAATTTTGCTCAAACTTTCACAGTTTATCTGTCTTGTCCATCTCTATTCACTAAAAGCACACTGATGCCTGGGTTGCATTCTCCTTTAATACAGGATCTGCAATAAAAACTTTATGACAGCCTAATCTTTACATTCAATATAATGATGCTATAATGCAGTCAACTCTGCCTAAGTCAAATTTCTTGGGAATGAGGAAAATGCTTTGACTTAGAGAAAATTCGACTTATGAGGAGTCAAAAACAATAGAAAATAAAGGAATGGGACCCAGTACAGACCTTCGACTTAGGCGATTATTCGACTTATGCGACTTCGACTTATGCAGAGTTGACTGTATATTGATGCACATATTAGCAGCTCAAATGTCATGAACATTACTTCATTCTGCTTCTGTTCACAAACTCCTTAACTGTCCCCAATATACTTCAATTATGAGTGTTTGAGGGTTTATGAAAGGGCTGTTGAGACAAGGTTATGAAATTTAGGTAAAATACTTTGCATGAAAAAAAATTACACATTCTCTTCCAATCCTGTTCAGCTAGAGAGATGGCGCTACAGAAGCAGGAGGGCAAGACCATCATGTACACAGCTATGGGCGCTGAGTGGAGACAGTTCGGTTACCCGCGGAAAAGAAGACCTATTGATTCCGTCATCCTAGACCGAGGAATCACGGAGAGCATAGTCAAGGACGTGAAGGAGTTTATCAACAATCCAAAGTGGTACTTTGATAGAGGTAGGGTGATTGTTGTTTGTTCATTAACTATCCTTTATGATGCAGTGGCTTTACTCTGCAGGCACGGACCCTAATTGACACCTTCCTAAATTACATTTGGGTCTTGAGAGAAGCCTAGGCCATGTGCCTAGTGTACATGATCCCCATTGACCTGCTTTAGTCTACTACTCAAGACCTCTGTAACGTGTTTTGACCAGGGTTTGTGCCTGCAAACTACAATGGCTCAGTTGGTAGAGCAGTGGTCTTAAAATCTGTTGACCCATGTTCGAAATCATGTTGATGCATTAGTGCCCTTTGGTAAGGAATAATTCTCATTACCAGGTCCCTCAGATAGGACTTAAAGCCATCTGTCCTCTGATTGCTTAGTTAAAATCAGTCGTGATTTCTTAGCAGTCAGGTATAACAAACAAAAACCAAAACTGTTGATATCACTGTGAAAATAATTACCTATTTGTATTTTAAGCCTGAATTGATTTTTTAATTTGTTTATTATGTGATGGCAGTCATTTTTACAGTGATTAAGATGTTGATATATAGTGTTAATATGCCTGTGAACGGTAATCAATTTTAAGCCAGCTTTAACTTTTAGATCTCCCAAAAGAATATGAACCAAACAGTTAGTATCGATTTGAATATGTAGATATATATATTTTTTGCTTTTTGACTGATTCTTCAGTACTGATTATCTTTTTTTATAAAGAAAACTACACTCTATTGTAATTATAATTATGCTTATTTGATCTATCCTTTAGGCATTCCATATAGGAGAGGATATCTACTGTATGGGCCACCAGGTTGTGGAAAGAGTAGTTTTATGTAAGTAAAGGATGGAAAAGTCGGGCCACTAGTGGAACACTTCTTTACACATTCTTTACAGTTGTAAATTTCTTTTCTCGTTTAAGGAATGCCTTTGCTTGTTGAATTCTGTACAACACCCAGGTAAATGGGGCAAACACACGATTAGTTATTTGATGTAAAATGTTGAATAAACCATCTCTCCTAGGAAATTTTTTGATAAGAATACTACTTTTCAGGTTTCTCATTTTATTTTGATATAGAATGGTCCTAGCAGGAGTCTTGCAATAAACTTGAACAGTAATTTTTTGGTGAAAAAAATGTTTTTTCTCCGTACCGGCAATCATTGTTTATGTAGAATGACCAGTGCAGAAGAGTGGCAGTATATATTTTGTATGCTGAAACATTGCATTTTTGGAAAAGTTATTTCCTCCCCCCCCCCTCCCCATTTCTATAGATTCTTTAGAATGGCCTAGTGCTAGCAGGAGAGTTGTAATGCATGTTATGTATGATGAAACTTCACGGATTTGAAAAAGAATGACTGTTTTGTCTCCATTTATCATTTAGAATGGCCCTGGCAGGAGAGTTGCAATACAGTATATGCATGATGAATCTTAGCGAGCGTAGCCTATCGGACGATCGTCTCAATCATCTCATGAATGTTGCCCCTCAGCAGAGCATCATTCTCTTAGAGGACATTGATGCAGCGTTCGTCAGTCGGGAGGAGGCTGATGATCGTAAGATTACTTTGATTTTGGGCAGTAAATTTGCTTCGCCAACAAGGGTTGGTCAGACCTTACTGATAATGGTTATGATAATAAGATTTTCATTTAAAGATAAACTGGAGTTCTCGGCCCCATAACACAAAGATTTGCGATCAATTGCAAATTTCAAATAACGATTGTGATTGGTTGGTAGTGGGTGTGTTGGACAATAGCGCATGCAACAATGATCTTGATTGGCCATTGCCATTTTGCGATTGATTGCAAACCTTTGTGTTATGGAGCCCAGGTCATGCAAACATAATGTGAAAGAAACTGTTCCAAAGCAACTGGGAGAGTTAGATCAGATGTGTGTAAACACAGGTTTCTAGTGTGAGATTTGGAGATTATCGAATCGATAAGAATTTCTCTTACTTTCCCCAAAGGTACTTGCACTGCATAAAGAAATGAGTATATGGGACCACATACAAATCTGACATGAATGTTACCCCCAAACTTTTCAGCTTTTTCTTGTCATATTTCTAGTAGGGCATTTGAAGAGCAATCCTTTCTAGGGGACTATGATATTCTTCCTAACTGACATGGAAAGAATGAGAAAGCTCAAAAATTATTTTTCACCTTTCCCAGAACTCAAGCTTCCCTTTAATGCTCTGTCTGGTTTGGTAGCAGTTAAGAGCATTGCTTTCACTACAGTTATTGGTAAGAACTGACTAGCACTGCCTGCAGGAAGATTAGCCACAAAGTCACTTCCTAATTTTAGCCTTGGACCTAATAATATACCTAAGGTAAATCTATCCTTAACTCTCCATATTTGAGGGATATGATTTGTCGTGACAAAGTTTGAACTTCAACATTCCATTGATGAGTGCACATATGATGTGCTGTAATTTAAAACTGCTTTTCAGAATTCCACCCCTGGGCCGGTATTCTGAAAATTGTATTATCTTTTATCTTATCTTCACTGTGTTAACTGTCATAACAAATTTGAAAGGCATTCTTGTGATTGGCTTGAACTGCACAAATGACCAGCACACAAGACAAAAGTGCGCGATGTGAGTCAATGGCGGACGCTATTTCTGATTGCTGTGGCAATTAAAATAAGATAAAACATAAAACAATTTTCAGAATACCGGCCCTGGTTACTATTTGTGATTTTTTTTTTGCCTTGTTTATTTTTTATTTTTTGCCTTGTTTATTTATTTATTTTTTTATTCCTTCACTTCTTGTTTCAGTAAACAATGTTTTGTATTTTCCACAGCTCGTTTTCAAGGCATGGGGAGGGTCACTCTGAGTGGTCTTCTAAACACCCTGGATGGTGTCGCATCAACAGAAGCTAGAATAGTATTCATGACTACCAACTATATAGAGAGGTAGGTTGCTTTGAAAAGAAAACAAAACAAAACATGCAGTAGTAAGAAAATATGAAGAACATTTTGATTATTTCATTTGACTTGCTGGAGCAAGTTCTTTCAAAGTGTTGTGACCACTGAAATACATATATATATATATACCAGCGTATTTAATTTCTTTGAGAGATATGTTCAAATATCTAAATAGTTTTCAAAATTTCACTTTCAATGTATTCTATGCTGTTATAAAAGATGTGTTACTGTTATATTTATTATAGGCAACTCACTCAAATAAAGCTATGCTTTCCAGTAGGTTCCCAATTCAATTCAACTTACAATTATATGCTTTGTAAATTATCTTGTATTTGTTATTGGAAATGGAATAAACTTTGCATCAATCAGTCAATTCATCAATTCATCAATCAATCATCACCAATGTGGCTTTATGAAAAGATTAGTGTACCATAGATTTATTTCAGTTTATGTATGTTTCGGTCCAGAATCCGTGGTCACCAATTATTTAATTAATCTGTTATGCTCAGTAGCATCTCTGAAGATGGCATTCACTTTTCATTAGTTGTTTCTTTGTCAGGAAAGCCTTTGGCAGGCTTGATGTCAGGAGAAACTTGGCCCCCTTTCAGAAAACTTTTTATCAGTAACAACTGCCACATTTCTATGAAAAATTTACTCTCAGCCAATCAGATGCAAGGATTTCAGTAGCATGTAACACTTATTGCAACTTGCTATTGATAACAAGTTTGATGAAACAGGGCCCTTATGTCCATGAAGTATGCATGAACTTAGTAAACAAATTCACTGATCATATCCTGCACTTCTCCACCTCACTTTCCTGCCCTCTCTCCTACCCCCCCCCTTCCTCTCCAAACCACTCACCAACCCCCACTCCTTTAGATTGGATCCAGCTCTCATTCGACCTGGGCGAGTGGACTACAAGCAGCTAATCGGCCACGCCAGCAAGCATCAGCTAGTCCAGATGTACCACCGGTTCTACCCGGAGCTAGGACCGGACGAGGCCGAGAGGTTTGCCACCAAGGCGCTGTCTTTCAAGAGACCAATCAGTGTCGCAGCGGTGCAGGGCTTCTTTATGGTTTACAAGAACGATGGACGTGCTGTTATAGAAAATATAGAAGCACTATGGCAAAGGTGATGATTGTGGCTGATCTACTCAAACCTTTGAGAACCTTCCAACACCAGAATCTGCCCCTTGGGCAGCTCGCAAGAAGTGCAAGGAAATGCCCCTGCACATGAATTCAAGATATTGCAGTTAATATGAGGTCCTCCTGTGTGGTCTACAGGAATAATGGATGTTCCATTCCATAGTATGTTAAAGCATTGTGACATATGGGATTAATCCTTTTTGCATTTGAACCATTAGAACATTTAATGTCTTCTTTAAGCTTGCAAAGCTACCCTTGTTTCTTAGTTAATCTGCTATGGCATTGAAAGTGAAGGAGTTTTGCTTTTGCATGGTTTACAAGAGACATGGCATTGCTGTTCATAATGGGAAGCATTATAGCAGTGGTAATAACGGCTCATTTACATGGACACCTGGAAACTTGGCTTGTTATAAACCACCTTTCCAGTTGCTTCTTGAAAGAGCCTGAACTGCCTTATTGCTTTTAATCAGCTACACCTTTAAAAGTATGGGGTCTTGTGCAATGATGCTATGTTGGAAACAGTATGTGATCGTCGAGCTACTCAATGATTATGTACAAGTGATATGTACTGGTATTATACTGTTTCTTTCAGAAATAGCTCCAAGACACTTTTTTAGGAGCTTACGGGATCGTCTCCTTCCATAGTTTGGCTCTTGATAGATGGATCTCAATAGCAATTCCAGTTTTGTGGCAGGCATGTATTAGTTATAAGAGTATACTCAGGGACTCTTATGTGGTGTTGCTATGCTGTCTGATGCACTCGAAAGGACGGAATTCACAAAGGTGGTTTAAATTTAGACCATGGTTGAGGCAAATTTCATGGTATAAGTGCGCTTGATTTAGCGCATGCGCTAAGAAAGGTTCAATAATGAACGCGCGCGTGTGGCAAAGGCGCTAAATTCACGTTTGTTGCCATGGTTTAGACCACGGTTTATGTAAATTTACGCATGGTTAATTTAATTTACATAAACCGTGGTCTAAACCATGGCAACTAGCGTGAATTTAGCACCCTTTGCCACTTACATGTTCATCCTCGGACCTTTCTCCGTGTACGCGCTAAATTAAGCGCACTTATACCACAAAATTTGCCTAAACCGTGGTCTAAATTTAAACCACCTTTTTTAATTCCGGCCAAAGACAGCAAAGGCTACAAGAGAAGAAGAGCGACTTTGCTGATTGAAGTTGTTACCATTACCTGGGGGTGTTTCATGAAGCTGTTTGTAAATTTACGAATGAGTTTACGAATGACTAGAATATGGTAAACCAAATGGGATTCTCAGACATCATAAATCGCATCAGCTAAAGATGAAATATGCAGACGTAGATTAACATTATTATTGTCTACAAACATTTTCATTGCAAAGTATATTATTTACCAAAATTTAATGGAGATAATGGAAAATGCAGTCACACTTTGTTAAATGTCGGGAGAAAAAATTTAGGCATCCCACTTGGCAGTTCATATTCAATTCATTCGTAAAGTTATGTGTAACTTTACGAACAGCTTTATGAAACAACCCCAGAATTCATTTGTAGCTTTATTAAAATTGCACCAAATGATCAAAGAGATCTTTATTTGTCTGTCTAGTTTTTTTAAGAAGCGAAATTGCATTCAGTATATGTTGTTTTGAAGGATTGCAAAACCAACAAAATATAATGTGTTTTACTGTACAGAATTTTGACATGAGTGAAAATAAATTTCACAAGATCAAACATGATTACACCCACACTATGCACCTAGATAGACTTATAAATTAAAAGGTATGATAATGAAAATCTTGATGTTAAATGTGATATAAATGAATTATATGTTGCATTTTTAATCAAATGAATAAAAGAATTGGAAAAAAAATAATGACAAGTATACAATTATGACCAATATATTCAATTCTTTTTTAGATGGTCTTTATTATAAAAATGAAAGATTGTAAATTCATCCATGATTATCATGCAAAAGATGTATTTCATACATTCTTTTTACATACCAGTACTGCAAATATGCAAATGCATAATGATCCCTTCCACCTTGTATCAATTACGAACAATGAAAAACAGTCCACAAGAAACCATTATATCGTTGTTGTTTGACTCATTTTTACAAACCCGTGAATCTTTATTCAATGCCCAGAAACCTGAATTGGAGGAAAACACATTAATAAATTTAGGTGTTCTTAAATAATAGAATTTTTCCTTGCATAATTTCATGTATCAATATATACACTGAAAGAAAGATTATGACTTAAATTTTAAAAGGGTGTATATTGCCATGTACATTAATACAGAATAAGGAAGCACTGGCTATTCAAACACAATTCAATGGTTCGTAAAAACGTTTTCTCCAACGCACGTTTCTGCGCACATGCGCGGATTTGCCGGTTCATAAAACGATATACTAGAGACTGCTCAAATATTAACTATCATTTTAAATTACATAGTACATGAGTTGGTAAATAATATTAATCACATCTTGTTGTTAGGGAAAAAAGGTCAATGGAATCTTATGTTGTGGCAATTAAAGGAAATATTTTTCATAATTCAAGAGAAACTTACCATCAATATTCAACAGTTTGAGTAAAAAGAAAAGAAAGATTTATAAGCAAGTTAAGCTGACAGTCACAATCAGTAATGCTCTGTCTTGTGTGCAAGACATAATAATACCGTAAATTCACATTCAACTACTTCATTTATCATGAAGCCACCAAACCATATCACTGAGTTTCATAAACAATTCAGAATAACCTTATGTTTTCTGATACTGATACACAATTCCATAATCAAAACTCCATAAGTACCTTTTATACTAAATGCAGCCCTGTTTAGTAAAGTTTACATGCTCCAATACCTCCAATACTTTGTTACACAGCAAACATGCTATTATACTTGATATAAAAATAAATCAACAACGGACACACGCAACTCTTTATCAATGGGCATGCAATAGCTACTCTGTAAATGTTTAGAAATTTCATTAATACAATAATACTACATAATGCATGGAATACCAGATGAGCAAATACCTTGGACTTGCTCTGAAGCAAACACCAGTTCATAAGTAAAAGTTTAATGCCATTTACATTTACATCCGGGAACCATAAAAAACTGCAAGCTCATTATCTGACAAATACAAGTTTTTGGTTCATGCTCTAGTACTAAATGAAAAATAATGTTCCGCCATTATTTCCAGTGGTGGTTTGGCAGACATATTCATGTACACAAAATTCGCCTAGTCTTGGGAAGGTCTCTCCACAGTCCACACAATCTATACCATAGCTTGTAATTTGCCTATTCCTATATTTGCAATAAAATATGAAATGTAATCAGATGTTCCTGCAATGTCACATGATTTTTGCTATACAAAATCAAGGATGCCAGTTGGAATTGATCAGAGGGCCTGAAAATCACCTAGAATGAGATATTTTGCACACAAAAATATACAAACTATGGCCTGAAATAACTTTCCAGAAAACTGGCACCCCTGCAAAATTTATTTGATTATTTCAATAAAAAAAAAAAAATGGTATAGAAAATGCAATTAGACAATTTGATTTGGCAATAAAAACTCAAACAAGAAAACAGTTCTAATAAAGAGAATTATGTATTTACAGCCCTGAAATACATGCTTGGCACAACAAACACACAACTAGAGCTTTCCACTTTCAATAGAGCTTGATAGATTTTTCTAGCATCGTACAGAAGCATGCTAGTACTGATACACGTTCAAAATTATTTCAGTAGGTGATTAATATGAATGTTCTACATTCAACCTGATATATGATTTTACACAACCTGAAAGTTTAGAGCCTTACAGACCTTTCACTACTTCTTTATAGGAGAAAGAGAAAAAAGAAAGAAAAAAACATGAAAAAAAAAGAAAGAGGCCATGAGTTCCTTTACATACTGTAATAATACAAAAATACCCTGGAGATTTACATCAGCTCCTGATGAGCCACAAGGCTTGCCAACATTTATAGTAAAATAATCAGTAAAGGGTCAAATTTCATATCAGAATTTGGTTTGAAACATCTTTTGAGAGAAAAATCTTTACAGTACAAGGGATAAAGTGTCTTTTATTGGTTTCTTGTACCAAAGCACGGAAAAGGTTGCTTGTGCAACTTTCTTCATGAAAGTGTGTACCAGATTCCAAAATACTGTATGAGGACCCTGAGGAGTTATCAAGTCAAGGTGGCAATCAGTCCATTACTTTGTTAAAACATGGTTTATCACTCCCAAATCTTCACGATTGAAAGAAAGCTTTGAAATATTCAAAAGGTAACTTACAAAAAGGACCTTTTCAGGAACAATATGAAAGAGGGGTGGTATTCTTAGGAAAATACGTTTTAACTTAAGAGCTTTACAATCCAGTTAAGGTGTAATAATGTCTTTTCAACTAATAGAATATTAACACCAGAAAAAAGTATAAAACTACCAACAAGCTTTTCAGTGACAATGGAAAGGGAATCAGTATATAATTCTCTTTTTTCATTCACCCATAACATTTGCAAACTTTTTAATCAACATTCCTAAATAAAGCTGTTTTCAACATGCAATTACATGTATCATAGACAATTTCAGAGAAACAGCAATAAAATCACAAAAATGTTAATGATACAAAATTATAAACAGATGAATTTGTTCACAGATTAGTTCCCTTAGATTTCTGTTTTTGAATGTTGCTGTACTTCTCTATATCGTCAGCTCCAACATGTCGTACTAGTTGCACCTTATACATATTCAGTGCAAAGAGAGCCGGAATACGATCCATAATGCCCAATCGGGAATAACTGCGATCCTTCTCGTGACTGCAAACATAGCTCGGGAAAAGATCGGGTGGGTTATCGAGGTTCACATGGGGGGCAAAACTCTTCACAAACTTGTATGTGAACTTGACGTTAATCCGACAGAAGAGGGCATCAATGGATGCCGGGGCTATGACATATATCTCTTTCTTGTATGATGGTTCCGTGGATGATTTGTTGGATGACCTGTCGTCCCTAAGGAGTGATCCGATTGTTTGATGCATGTCAAAGCGGTCCATCGCCCCGAGGTCATGGATGAGGAATTGATGGGATGGGTGATGCGATGTGATGCTTGGGGGTGGCATGGCCAGGAGGTATTGGGGCGGAGTAGGGGTGTGGTAGAATACAAAGTGGTAGAAGATGGGTTTATCCACGACAGGTACTGTGACTGTGGATTTAATGTCTGTGAGGGCAGGAACAATCCCACCCTGCAGGACACGTCCGAATATTAATCCAAACAAAAGGTTCCAGACTATCCAAGGAGCATTGGGCATACCTGTGACTGGATAGATAACATACTCTGCATAAAGAATAACAAGGGGGATGATGAGGGGGAGTAGGAGCTTAGGGTCTTGGTCCGGTAAGAGTGAGAAGACCAACAGAGGGGTGGTGAAAATCAGAGCAAAGAAAGCACGGCTTGTCGATGTCGAGAACGTCTTCCTCCCTTGGCTCTCTGCTCCGCTGTACACCATGTAGATCTCGGACAAAAAGCTGAT
Organism: Echinometra lucunter; assembly: GCA_029962745.1. Taxonomy (NCBI): domain Eukaryota; kingdom Metazoa; phylum Echinodermata; class Echinoidea; order Camarodonta; family Echinometridae; genus Echinometra; species Echinometra lucunter. Next base: position 15,378,147 of record CM057169.1, read on the forward strand.
GACAAGAGGAAAGAAGAGAAGGGGTATGTTGAAAAGGAGATGGGTTGTTTTAGGTCTAATTTCAAGAGGGGCATCCAGGAAATTGTACTGCAGGAAATTGAGGGGTGCAACAGTCAGGTTCTGCACCAACGCAGAGTTCAGGTTCTCGAGCAGCAGTTGAGGGTTGATGAGAATGTCTGCATCCAGGGTGCCATAGAACGTGGAATCAAGGATGAGGAGGAACGCTGCCATGGTAATAATACCGGGCAACAAGGATGTGAGGTTGTAGAGTGCTGTTTTGAGTGCTCCTGAACCAAACTGGGAGGCAGATCCCGTGAGCCAGAATGCCATTGGGATGAGGTAGTAGATGAAAAAGGATGGATGGTTGAAGACTCCTTCCAAGACAAAGACACCCAACCAAAAGCCATGGTTTGGGTCACTGACCACCTTGCTCTTCTTTGTCTTGCTCTCTTTCCGATCCTTGGATGCTGTCTTAGGGACCAACTGACTCTTGCGAGAATCCACCACCAGAAGCAGCAACAGAGCGAAGGTGCAAGTGCTGATGACGTGGGTCATGTTTCGGGTCAAGAACACAAGGGTCACAAAGGAACTTGCGAAGATGACCATACAAGCTCCTGCGTCCTGGCCCAGGATGGTTGCTATGTTGTACACACAAGCATCGCACAGCAAGGACACTGCTGTGATCACCAATCGTGGCGCTACAAGTAGAGTACGTTCATTGACAGAGACAAGTCCAAACTCACCGAGTTTCCTGAGGATGTGGAAGCCAAATCCAGCGGTGATGTATGGGAAGAAGATGGTGGTCTGGGGTTTGGGTGTGTCATAGCCAGGTGCAGCGGTGCTTGGGAACCCAAATATACGAGCTGAAAAATAGCACACACACATTCAAGGCAATGAGTTCCCCTACAACAGCACTTACAATACATCACTTGCTCCATAAAAATCTAACAGGAAAGATAATTTTAGCAATTATCCTGATGCTGAACAGGCTTTGATGAGGACCAGCACTAATGTAGAAATACGAGGGGAACGTGCATCTCAAATGAAAACTGGCTTCAATGGCTTCAGGAGCAGTTCTATCAGGGGCTTTGGGGGGTCAAGCCTAAGTTTTTGCTCTAGAAGTCTAGAACTGTGCCTGTTTCAATGAATAACTTCAAAGTCATGGATCAAGGAGAACTAAAATACTGATCAAAAGTTAGTGAAATATGATGCCATCGACACTGTGCATACACAATGGGTTGCTACTTTAAGGAGAAAATATTGTAATTATACTCACAGGCTAGTTTGTCTGTCCCCTCAAAGAACTCTGCAGGATCCACATAGCTTGCCTGGGGCCAAGCACACCAGATAAAGCGTAGCAACACCAGGCCAAACCAAGCTTTGTAAACATGACCCATCCTGAATAGCACCTTGCAAATTCAGCTCTGTAAAAGAATAAAAAGGAAAATGTAATGATAAATGAAGTGATCCCTAGAATACTACCATACACCCCCCCCCCCCATACAAAAAAAGAAAAACTTGTCACTCACCACACAAGTCCTGAATTCACCCACCAAAAAATCCATCTAAAATCATCAGAATGTATTGTCGTTTGTTACCACAGCAATCAAAATGATCAATAGCATGAGCGGAAATTTTCAGAAGTGAGCCCTCTACACTGTAATTGATTTATCTTGTATCTCGCTGATCAAGAGATGTACACATTCTTTTTTGAAAAATGGCAACAAAATTGATGGTACATATATAGATTTTGTTTAAGGAATTATCTTTTCCAAAATTGGCGAGTTGAATTTTCTGTATTTCATCGATATTTTGGTGCAAGTATTTGTAAATCAAATGCCAATTATGAGTGAATACCGTATTTGGTGTTGGCAAGTGTTGCTGTGTATGACTATGTGCGTTCCTACACACAAAGTATAGATAGGCCGCTATGAGCGGCGTTCCTCCTCACTAAATATAACCAAATTTTGAATTAGAAACGACCAAAACCAATACCAGACTGGACAATTTTCACTTGCACCTTATCATGTAAACACAACATCCAGCACTTTTGTGACACACACACCACTCTCATCTGCAAGAATCTTCAAGTGTGAAAAAGAAGAAGAAAGAAGAAAGAAGAAGAAGAAGAAGAAGAAGAAGGAGGAGGAGGAAAGAAGAAGGAGGAGGAAAGAAGAAGAAGAGGGAAGAAGAAGAAGAGGGAAGAAGACATAGCTGTACACAGCAGGGGCTTGCCACATCCCTGACATTTTCAAATCTTTAATACTTGCAAAATTTCAAAAAATTCTACCCGAACGAAGACTCAACCAGATCCACTCATAGGGCCAAACGCGTGTAGGACTGTAGCGAACATTCACCGTTGAAGCAGTAAAGAAACAGACAACAAAACTGCCCTAAGCAAGATTTAATTTTTAAATTTACTAGATTATCTGATTCAGGGACTCTTCAACTCTTAATATGCCACAAATTTGGGGATTCAGAGTTGAAAATGGAATTTTAAATAATTATTTTCCTCTCATGTGTGATTTTCTACCAAGCCAAAATGCCTGGGAATACACACAAAAGCTACTGAAGCTTTTCCCCTGCAATGACTACTATGGAATACAGTACAAGCTTATGTCAGATAAGCTTGTACATGTATAACTGAACTAGATTGATCATTTAAATTTTAACACTAGATCTAGTCCAGATATGCAATGCCAATGCAATCATAGCTCCCTCGTTTGACCTCGTCCTGCAAAAGCGACAAGACTGTACCAAAACTGAATAGCATGCTTTTGTGTGTGTTACTCGACAAGCTGTCTACCTATGAGTCCGATAAGCGTCAGTTTTTTTCTTAAAATTCACCATTTTCAGTTCATTCATCAGATATGAAGCAGAAAGGGGAAAACTGAGAGCCTCAGGAACATTGCTGGTAAGTAAAATCAAAACTTTTCTTCTCTATTATAGAAGATCTAAGTCAATCAATGTAGACCTCTATTTCCCGTTTGCGTCAGCAATTAGTTTCGCTATTCAAATTTCAAAATGCCATTTTGACCTACGGGTGGGGGATACCACGTAACTCCAACACCCTCCCTTGCAAGTTCCCTCGAATATTTAACATATTCTTGCCCGGCATAATCGTGTTTCAGGCCCCACTCAATTAATGCATGGTGAGTGGGGCTGATGCCCACATACATCATGATCGATTATCTCTCCTGACCTAACTTAGACCACAGCTAACTAGGACAGAAATAGAAAACGACGGACTTTCACAATTTTTTTAAAAGAATGGGTTGATCGATCAAAACGTTTAATCATCATTATCTTCTTTTAAAACTCTCTTATATATACTCGTGTTAACGGCCCCACCAAACGCGATTCAAATATGATTAATACAGCATCGGGGCTGATGAGCACAGTATATATACTCGTGTTTACGGCCCCACCAAACGGGATCCAAACGTGATTAACACGGCAGTGGGGCTGATGGGCATCAGCCCCACTGCCGTGATAATCAATTCATAATCCCGTTTGGTGGGGCCGTAAACACGAGTATATATTAGGGAGTGGTCAATCGAGTAATGTTAAAAATGTTGAAATGTAAAAATGAGTTTCATGATCGATCAACTATTGAACGAATAATAAAATGTAGACCTAACTAGTACTTCGTGGGGAATCAGCCCCACATTCAAACTATATTAGAGGTGGGGCCTGAAACACGATATTGCCTCTTGCCCTGCCCCCCTCCCCGGAAAAAATTCGTGCCTACGCAACTACTACGGCCGTTCTTGAAGTTGAAAGTTGGAAGAACACGCGATCGAATCAAGGGCAGTTTACTAAGAGACTTACACCAAAACATGTACGAAGGACTGAGCTGCAAAAAGTTGGCAACAAATCTGTTTTATTTCCCTGGTATCAAAAATTTTGTATATCGTCGGATGCAAAAATAGCAAAAGTAAATCAATAAGACAACAGTTCTAGTGAATATTGAGGAACTGGGTAAAGAGAGAATTAAATATAACCAATTACCATTCAAAAAACGAGAGTCAATTCCCAGGTCCGTTCAATCAGTCAATCGTCTGCTAAAGACAGATTACTAGCGCCATCTACGTTAGTTCTATCGATTGCGCGATGATGCGATATGCGGTACTCTCTCAATCCATCCATCGTTCTCAGCTCCCCAGTAATATTTCTCTTCTTCCCCTCCCCCCGCCCTTTCTTTTCTCTATCTTTCTCTCTCTCTATTTCCCTTCATCTCGATCTATCCATTGTTCTAACTTTTTTCTTTCTCTCTTCCCCTTCTCCCTCCCCTACCCCTCCCCCCTCTCTCTCTCTCCCCCCCCCTCATCTTTTCTTGCCCATTTTCTCTTTTCTTATCTCTCTCTTTGCTTCTCTTTCCTCCTCTTCTAATATCCATTACAACGCTAAATGCAAATGAGTCTTCAGCAACTAGTTTTTCAGATCAGGGCCCCGTTTCATAAAACTTGTTATCAATATCATGTTGGGATAACTGTTATAAGCTATTGAAATTTTTGCATCTGATTGGTTGAGAGCAAATTTGTCACAGAAATGTGGCAGTTGTTACCGATAACAAGTTTTATGAAAACAGGACCCAATGGTATCTAATAACTCAGGGACCAATTCTCTAGGCTAGCTTCAAACAGGGCCAGATCCAGAATTTTTCAAAAGGGGGGGGGGGGGGGGGGGGGGGGGGGGGGGGGCTGGTCGGCTTTTCAGGTGTCTGTTTTACTCGAAAAAAGGGTCCTCTGCATTTTCACATGTATTTTACCGTAAAATTTTGCATTAAACAGGGGGCCACAGCCAATCCCCCCCCCCCCCCCCCCCCCCCCGTTCTGCACAACACTTCCTCGGTCACAAACCTCCAGCGTAACTTTATACAATTACACCTATATGTAAAAAAAAAGAAGAAGAAAACTTTTCACAAGCCATTTTGTTGTTGACATAACCATTTGGTTTATTCTGTAAAATTCCGAGCACTTACATTTGGCATACAAGAGAGGAGTAATAACAATAACAAGAATAATAGAAAGTGGGCGAATCACAAAATGAAGAAAATTATACCTTTTCAATAACAGTTATTTGTGTTGGGTTTTTTTTTCTTCAGATATATCTGCAAGGAAGTCATAGACATACAATAAGAACATACAGCTAGTAAAGCAAACAGACATTACATACAAATATATATTTATCACAAGTATATTCACAATAAAGTTAGAAAAATTTACATATTCTTAAAAGTACAGCTAAAAGAGTCTCCATTTTTTTTCTTTTTTCTTTTTTTTGTTTTGTTGCTAACTTCAATCATACAGTAAACTTTGTACATCATTATTTTCGCACGGTCAAACTAAAAAACTCATATAGGTGTAAAAGGGAATTTATATTTAAAAAATCTAAACATTTGAAAAATTTAGATGAAAAAAAGAAACAACAACATGGTATTGCTGATGTAAAAGTTGAAAATTTCCTCACAACAGAGAAGGAGATCAATGTTTAAGAATAAAAGTCCCTTGTTTAATGTTTGAAATGAAACAGCAACATCGTATCAGTAATAGGTATGCATGAGAGAAGACATATTATGATGAAACTCTATAATTCAAATATCGATGTCTGTTCATTAATGTCGAACCCTTACCTGAAAAGAAAAAAAGGAAAGGAATAGAAGAAAGATAAGCATTTTTCTATTAAATGGAAACAAATAATCCTGTGTTTTGTATACTACGTTACTTCTTTTTGTTCTACGTTCTTCTTTGGGAATAATGCTACAGCTCTCTTTCCACCACCCAAATAAATATGAAAATACTGAATTGTCAGAAGCAGAAATCAAATAAATTAAATAAAATAGAAACTTCAAAATCTTTACGAGTATGGCAGCGGGCGAGCGTCCCATATGCTGCCAACAATATCAAAGATATGAGTATATGCGATGACTGTTACAAGTAGTTAGTCCTGCTACAGCTCAGCTCAGACAAACTATCAAGATAACGAAAAGATTGATGTTTATTACATTCATAATTCCATGAAACATGGAAACCTGTGGTACACATAATAACAAAATGACCTTGGACTTGCACTGATACAGAAGTGCAGTCTGAAATGTTCTTTCACTTTGGTACATCCCTCGCAGCGGGTAAGTGTCACTGCTTTGAGAGAAAAAAGCAGGGAATTTTTGGGAACATCCCACTAGACTTATCATGAGACCAACAACCAACAAGACCATCAATTATTGGTCCCAGAACCCTCACATAACTTTGTTTAAATCCATCCATGACAGAATTCCATATTGTGTGGTCTGGCCCAATAGCTTTGATGCTGAGACCTATAAAAAACATACCAAATATGAGCTGAAAGAGTAAAAAATTTCAGCACATACTGTGCCCAGTTTGGTTGCATCAGTATTTGTTGTTTGATGCTGGAAATCTTTTAAAAGAAAATAGGCTCTAAAATCAGTTGACAGTAAATTGGCAGCACAATAAAAAGTTCATAATTACTGCTTTTCTATGGAAATTGGCAAGTTTTTCACTTCTCAACACTGTACTTTGTCATTTCATATTTATTTCTGATACATGGTTCTTTTTATAAGAAAAATGTAGCAATAAAAGAAAAATACTGTTGTTGCCAATTCAAAGAAGAAAAACTGGTCAAATAAGGCTTATAAGAATTCCCGTCATGAATGGTTTGATCACATGTGATGCCGGTCTCATGGGCTGTTAGTCTCATGGGCTTTAGGCCCGGCGCACACTGCACGATCCGACTGCGACCCGATTTTCCAACAAATTGCATTTTGCATTTGATATGAAAGTTTAAACAAGTAAAATGATCTTATATGAAGTTCAGAATAATGATAGGAATACTAAAATAAAAATTTTAGTGAACTTCAAGCCTTTTTGGTCAGAGTAAAGGCCAATCGGCTTCAAATCGTAGACGATCCCTGGGCTGCCATGATGTCAGTATGATTCAGAACATGACTCTGCTTTTATTCCTACAATAAGACTCGCAATAGCCAGGGGGATTTCAATTTTAGTATTTATACGACTATTTGGAACTTTGATCATTAAGATTACACACGTATGAATATTCATATCAAATGCTATAACATTTTCTTTTTAAATCGGATCGCAGACAGATCGTATAGTGTGCGCCGGGCTTTAGACTACATATTCCTTTCACTCTCAGACATAGGCATGTCATGAAAGTACACAGTATATTTATTTATCTATTGATGTATGAATTCATTCATTTGTCTTTTCTCAGCCGGGTGGCTTCATCAGTGATTAATCCGTTTTCCTCGGAGGCCCTACAGATGTAGATAAATATATGCCCAAAAGAAAAAAAAACCCAAAGGGGCAAATAAATACATGTAGATATAAAGTAATATAAATGTTAAATAATCAGTCAAGAGTACTTCCGCTCAATTTTTGAGGTATTATAAAAGCGCGTCACACATCTATGCTTCTAAAAAAAAAAATTCTCCTGATATAGTTGCAAAATGATCGAAGGGTGATGAAAAATAGAAATCTACAGAGTCACAAAGCACAAGATTAGGATAAACAAACGTTGAAATGACTGCCCAAGAATAATACACATTGTCATTTTCTGCATCCTGGTTTCCTATAATAGTTTTAGAGATACTTTGATCCAAAAACAACTCCAGTTTTCTCTTTCGCATCCTTCGATACTAACGCGCCATTTTTGTACAATCGATTGAAATCTACAGCCCGTTTCGGTTTTCACGATCACCACGACAACATATAATCAGCTATACATCCACACGGTTTGTTGTCGACTCACAATACATTATATAGCAGATTAGCTTTGTACAGTTTGACTTTCCCACCAGTCTCTGACCCTCTCTCATAATTAACGCTTTCAAGTTTTATGTACAAAATCAGTGCTGAGAAATTACACCTTTTCAAATAAAAGCATACATTGTAATATCATACATACATACATAGATACATACATAGTTCTGAGCAGAAATCATCTGCATTTAAAGCCGAACTGTTTTAGATTGTGACAAATTCTCTCAAGTTTCTGCTTGAAATAAATATGCTTGACAAAACTTATACAATTTCATGGTAAAAAAAAAATAAGAAAAGAAAAAAAAGAAGCATACTCCTCACAAAAGTTAGTAAAAAATTCTCTAATGCAGCTATAACTCTAAACATAAATTCAACTCCAGGGTCGAAAACAAAATGAGTCTTATTGGTAAATTTTGTAAATGTGTGTGGAGTATTACGATGTATTTCAACATTTGCTATTTAGCTTGGTGCAAGTTTAATGGATAAAGTATGGGCAGATGGCAGTTTCTAGAATACTTTTAAAAATTAATCCTTAATCCTCAAGATCACTTACTTTCTATGTAATAAAAATATTTCATAAGAATGCTTCAATAGTAATGCATGAAAAAACAGCAGCACCAGAAGAAATGTTCTACAAATTTATATAAACTTCTAAAAAGGACTTTTAAAAATGTGAAGCTAGTTCCAAATCACAGATTTAAACACTTTCTGTTTCTAAGACTGAAAATATCACATTACTGAACTATTTTCTTGGATTATCTGATGTAGTGTCAAGTATACCTCTTTTTCATCAAGCTTTTATGGCAGATTCTACACTTAGAGTACCTCTCAGATGTATATAATATAAATTCAGCAATAGCTTTTGTACAAATAACTACCATACATGTTTTTCATCACGGCAGCAATTACTCCAATTGTTTGTTTTTAAAAAAATGATTCGAACATACGAATGCAGGAGCTTGACAACGTTAGTTACAAATATAACTAATTATAATACATTGGAGGGAAGGTGAACATCGTTATGTTTTCTGCGAAATTGATTAAATAATACCTTAGCTCATCATAATCTCACACTCTATAGATAATACTTTGAAATTTGGCAATTATCATAATTTTCACAAATTCACCTCTCCAGATTCTCTCTCATTTTGTTAGAATTCATCATTTTCAGAGAGGTCAGTTGAGTAATTCATTCACAATTATCATACATTCTTTACAAAAATTAGTGTTTACTGTAATCCTACTGACCAAGTGACATTTATACAATCTTTTGTGAATTAAAGATTACTGTTTTCTATCACAAAGTATCATATAATATTTTTTTTTTAGATTGTGCATGAAAAGTTCACAAAATTTAGCCACAAAGCTTCTACATGGTTAAATACGTATAGAAATATATACCATCGATGCAAATATTCAAATGGTCCTTTAAAATCAGTTTGCATAAAAAATATCAGCACTGATTTTCAGGTGGAGATGATTCAAAGTTAAGCAAATCTAGACAGATTTTATGTCACAATTTCGACATCAGACAGCACTGTTATAATGTAGCATAACAATCACATGTAGTCGCTGATCAGTTGTAGAAAATTGGCACCGCATCATAAATTTTCTTTTGCTATAGAGTTACTAACTGCATATAAAAAGCTTATTTTTCTATCCCACCTCTTGTGCCTTAGATAATCATTCAAATTACAGACAATGTTTAATAGTCAGCGTGAAGACTCTACAAATACTCTATAAGCCACTGCTTTCACGAGGGCTCATTTTCACAGATTTACGGTATGTGAGCTGTATGAGGGTTGTAAAATTAGCAAGCTAATATCTGGGGGATGTACCTAATACCTACATTCATCTTTCCTCAGTAATGATCACTTACTATGCAACATTCAATGTCACGTTTACCTCCTTTTCTTTCTTATATTTCCCAAACAAATCTCTTCATTTGAATAACCTGTTGATTACTGAATTCTCAAGCTCCCATAGTCTTAGAACAGGGACCATCCGCTTCCCGTATGCAAAGGGGTAAATTCACAACAAGCACATGCTTTAATATTTGTCTGTAATTTGAATGATTAATTTTTTTAATCATATATTTTCTAATTCTATTTGAAAAATTGGCAATTACAAGAAGTTGGAACATTTTTCAGACATCAAAATTTGTACACCCAGCTCATAAAAAAGACTCACTTTACATACTCTTTCTGTTTTTTCAAAGTACATATAATCAAAACATCTCTTTTTCAATCTGTCCACAGTTCTCGTTGAAATGAAAGTGGTTCAACAAAGAAATGACTCACAACTGAGGGAAAATTACTGCAGTGAACAGAATACTGTCTTTTGAAAGGAAATGCAATCTCAAAAAAATTGAGTATGTGAAGAAACAAAGTAGACTTATATGTCAGTGACAAAAACATGGTCCAAAAAGCCTCTTAAGCCTAGCAACATCAAATAGATTTTTCAAGTTTAACAATGCTGTGTGTGTGTGTGTTACAATAGTTTCCATTAGGTTACATAGCTCCTGTGGGAAAAAAACCCCAAAAGTTAATAGACCCCGTGGCTCTTTGGATTTGATATCTGTTTCATGGGAAAGGGAAGGGAAAAAAAATGCCTAAAATCTCATTAACCTTAGAATACAAAGGAGAAAAACAATATTTTGATTTAGATACGGAAACATAATTCCTATCTTCTTATACAGGTAGTTTTTACGGACTTGATGAGGAATTGAGAGACAAACTGGTCACTTTTTACTTTTTGAAATCACAATATCATGAGAATCTGTTCATTTAGCAACCACATATAGTACAGAAATTGAAGGCTGGTTTATTTGTTTTGGGAGTTTTTTGGTCCATATTTCCAGGGGTTCATAAATAGCTGGACATATTTAAAAGGGGATGGGAGTCGATAGGGGTACAATCAAAAGGACATGTATCTTTGGAAAAATTAATCCAATTAAAAAAGCAGTACTGTATTGCCATTTGACTTAAAAAAAAAAAATATCTTCAGATGGCATCTTGAAGTATGTCCGTACCCATCGTTCAGGCTTGTTTGTAACAAAAAAAAAAAAAAAGGAAAGGGATTGGGGGGATAACTCATCACTTAATCAAAAAATCACAATCTACATGGTTTTTACAAACAACATTTTCATCAATTGTTGCATGTTTTGGTCAAATATTATTACATTCTGTATGAAAAGGAGGCAGTTTTTTGTAACTTTTCTTCATGCTGGAATACCTGATTAATATGCAGCCTCAGGAGGAAAACTGAGTTGGCCTTTCTGGTTATTATTCTTTGAGAAGTTCCCTTGAACGGGTACGTGGGGGGGGGGGGGCGGAGTAAACTTATCTTACCAAAGGGTATTATTATATCTTGGAAGACCAACTGATTTTACATCACCATTAATCTTTGGATTAAGGCCTTGTTCACACATGCCACAGTCAACCGCAGCGGTAAAACAAAATGACATACAGTGTAAACGCAGCATGCTTCTCAATTTGTTGTATCTTACAGTAAACAAGCTAAATAAGAATGCTTCAAGACCTCTCTCCTTCACACTACTAAATTTTTCACTTTCACTTGTCATTAATTTACAGGTAAAATGATTCTTCATATTTTGCTGCCGACTCTTTTATTCCTTTTAAAAGCGGGTTATCGCATCACGTGTGAACAAGATTTCCTCTCAGTGAATTTCTTTCATCAAGAGTGTAGCATGCATAGATTAATAACTCAGAATTATCAAAATTTTATTTATTATTAACAACAAAACTCATTAGTACTATTTAGGGTAGATAAAATAATGCTCTAGGCATGGTCTGTCACTGTAATTTACTGAATAAAAATCTACATATTTCTTTTTCAGATATAGAGGAAATGCCAGTGCTTTATACAAGTTCACAAATCAAAATTTTCTGATCATTGTTGATTAAATAACGATACACAAGAAAAATGAGACAGATACTAATATAAGGCACCTTAAGAAAAGTTGCAGCCAACAAAAAATGCAGTTTTGTTTTCATAGGATTTGTCTGGAGTCAACTGGTGGAGACACTCCGCTCCCTCTCTCTCTCTCTCTCTCTCTTGTGCGATCTTATCGTCAAGCAATTCCTGGTGAGATGGTCCGAAAAGAAACCTGCAGCTTTTGGAAGTCGAGACTTTTCGTAAGGAGTCCGAATGAGAAAAACATTAGAAAATCAGGATGATACAAAAAAATAAAAGTCTGGAACTATCACCATCTGAGGAGGAGGGATGCAACCGTTGCCATGGCAATGGAGAGGAGGAGTGATGCGTGTCTATGGATGGAGGGAGGAGCATCTCCCCCCACGGGCAATCTTGTCGGACGGTAGATGGGGTCTTCAAAGTCGGTGCTGAAGGGAAAGAGGTTTTCATTGGGATCGTAGCCCCCGTCGCCCGACCCGCTGCCGCTTCCAGAACCACTTCCCTCTTCTAAACCCTCTGCGGTGGAGAAAAGGGGACAGAGGATGAGGGCAATAAGAATTGAGAAGAAAGATATAAGGGCAAAATTAGAAAAGAAAGGGGAAAACAGGATGAGAAGACAAAGAAATAAAAATATTAAAGATTTATCTATGAATTTGAAGCTTTAAGGCATGAGACGTATTGTAATAAGCTGCTTAGTAAAAACTCAACTGATTTGATGATCAATTTGAGGATTCCCAAATTTCATACTAGACGCTTCTTTTTATGTAAACTAATCTACCTTTCCCTTTTGCTTGGGGACGGATTCTAACACATTGCAAATGCACAACAAGAACTCCAACTTTACCCTAAAAATCTAGGTGTTCCATAGAATACAAAATAGGCCTACTTACGGTGATCCACAAATGGAACATCATTTCCATTTTGTGCCTGTTGTAAAAAATCTGTGATTGTCTCTAGCCTTTCTTTTTGTATCCTGATGGCAGCAACAGGTTTGGTTAAAGCTACCGTCATCTCAGGGTTGTTCCTCTGGTTGGTGATGCCGTTACCGACAATGTCATTCTCATACCTGTGAGAGTGATATCAAGGATGAAATGTTAACCAAGGTTTAAAATTCAAAAAATTTTAAAAATACAATGTTACTCTAACTCCTAAAAGCAACTGAAGTGCATCCCCCGGGTCGTTCGTAAACTCTCTGCCATATGATATAACCTCTCACAAAATAGAAGGGTCATTCCATGAAATACTACACAGCCCCCCCCCCCCTCCAAGCTGTTAGATGGGGTCAAAACATCTGCCTTATGGAGGGTTAAATGATAGATCTAAGACTGCCTATGACAAAACAACCATACTATGTGACGTGGCGGCGTAGAACTGCTGAATCCAAAGTATCCTCCGGTACTACGTACACGGGGACACAATTAAAATGTATGTCCCTACAACAGAGATTAACCATTTCAGAATACCACCACATGTCATTAACTCTTCATAGAGTTATACAAGTTAACCCATTCGTGACAGGAATTATTTAAAGCCTAATTTGATCAGCTTTTATTCTTCAAATTGGCAACACAGCATTCTTATTTTATTGCTACATTTTTCTTTAAAAACTTCATGTATCTGAAATGAATATGAATTGACAGAAATTATGAGAAGTCAAAAAGTTGCCAATTTGCAGGGGAAAACGGTGATTTTAAACCTTCTATCACATTGCCAATTTAAGGATTTTAATGCTTATTTTCCTTTAAAAAATTTTCAGCATCAAACAACGAATATTGACGCAACCAAAATGGGCACAGTTTGTGTAGAATTTTTTGCTCTTTCTCCTCATGTATTTGGTATGATTTTTAGGGCTTTGCATCAAAAGATATTAGGCCAAACCACAAAATGTGGACCTCTGTCATGAATGGGTTAACAACCTTCTAATTAAGGAGCATTTCATGAAGTGTCTTGTCAGTGATTTTCACCAACAACTGTTATAAGCTACTGAAATCCTTGCATTTGATTGGCTGAGAGCAAATTTGTCAGTACAAATCACTGACATGACACTTCATGACAATGCTCCCCAGATGAACAACAGACAAAAGTTCAGTTTCTAACAGAGATGATTAAGCTCTCACCTCCCGACCCTTTCTCCGTTCCAGCAGTTGTCTTCCACTGTGGATGAGACCGTCTCTGCGATATTGGTGTCGTCACAGATCATGTAGGGTACCACGGACCAGAATGGACGACTGTCTCGTAGCTTCTTGAGGACATCCTTGATAATACGATCAAGACTGGTGCCTGCAGCCGTCGTGGGGGGAGGGTACCTGTAACCACTCTGTGTGTATGAAAAAAAAGAGAGATGGTTTTATGACCAAATTTAACGTAAGGATAGGTAGTAGGGCAATGCCAACCAGAAAGGGTGACTGTCTCTTAGCCTCTTAAGGACATCTTTGATAAGATGGTCAAGATTGGTGGTGGCAGTTGTGGTGGGGGCAGTGTACCTGTAATGATTCTGAAAAATAATCGGTAAAGGATCAAATTAACCGATGGCTGGCTAGCTCGATGGTTGGATAGATGGATTGAGGGACAGCTGTTTATGCTTGTCTTGACAATGACGCATTTTGCATTTCCAAGCAATCCACTTGTACTCAGTATCATCATTTCCTGAAAAACCTTATGGGCAAAATAGTGAACACGTTTTCGTTTCCACAGATTCTATATCTACTTCTTGCATTCTCTTTCATCTTGACCCATCAAAGAACTTGTGAACTTGTAAATAGACCGATAAATGGATAGACAGATACATATTGATAGATGGATGGAGAAAGATAGAGGGATAGATAGATAGCAGAGCAAAGACTAAGGAGAAACCCTCCCCCCAATTCACGACACTAGAATTATCTCTTAAATTAAGAACAATGACCTAACCCTAATACTAAGCTGAACTTAAAACCCAAATGCTATCCTACCTCTTCCCTTAAACAGGACCCTACTCCATGTTCTCACTGTCTATTTCTGATAAAACACAACTCAGAGCAAATGTCGCCGGAGCAAATGTCAAGTCCCCCTCAAAGAAAAAAACCCCACTTTTCAACTTTTCTTACCGCTCTTTCTCCTTGTCCCCTTCTCCCTTGCCTCCCGTTCAGACCTTTTGAAGACGTCGTTTGGGTTTCGTTACTCTTCTGGGCCTTGGTTGGTACCTCTGGAGCTGTAGGGCCTTCTGTTACCATCTCTCCTTCATCTTCCATCATGAGATCCTCATCAGTGGCAGTGGCAGCAGCAGCAGGCTGTGATGCTTGGGCATCATCTTCTGTATCGGTCTCTCTACGATTCCTCGACAGAGGTGGAACGCCACAACCATTGAACACCTGAATGGGGGGGGGAGAGAGAAAGTTTGAAATTTATTTTCAAAAGTTTTGCCAATTGGAATACAATATGGCTTATCTTGGGTTTTGGAAGATGAAATGAAATGGATGAATCTGACCTGGGGAACTGTCCAGAGAAGAGCCCAGAACAGACAAAAGTGGAAGACCTTCGATGCTGCCCTACATGCCAGGAGGCTTAACAGGCAGTAAGTAAGTAAGTAAGGAAGCATCTTGGGTTTGAAGTATTTGCTACGATTACTGTAAACAATTAAGTCCTTAGCTCACTCACCACCCACACACAGTTTCTGGTCAGGCTCCGCACATTTATATTTTAACAGGTGGTTTGGATGGATACTGTTAGGGTCTGCATATACACAGGGCCCCTGATTAGATTTTACAATTTTGGGAGTCTGGAATTGAAATTCCATAGCCCATGTGCCCTAGGGGCTCCTGGTAGTATCAGGCCTTTCTTCTGATACCACTATGGTCCAGAAATTTGCCAAAATTCTTTCATACTAGTTAAAAACCTCGGGATACCCCCACTCTCTATAAGAATAAGGTAATAAATAAATAAAAGTCAAAGAATACATAGCAAAATCTAGTAAATAAGTCACACTGAAGTTCATAACTTCATAAATGCCCTCTTCTTTTACATTATACGTCTCCATGGTGAGAACAAAAATAAGTTCCGACGCACGTCATAGTGACACTGAGAAACTACTTTAACCCACTGTGGTCAAACATAATGTTGGTATAATCATTTCTAATCTCTCAACATGTGATGTTCTGAAAAAAATATGAAACCAACCAGAGGGTATTGTTTAAACTAGCGACATTTCTGCGCATCTGTGATGTGACACGCAGAATACCTCATAAATTGGCCCTATTATTAGGTTTAAGAGTATATGGTGCAAAACAAAATTCCATGTTCGGGGCTCATGTCAGCACCCAGGCTACAATAACACAAACAGGTGGTCTGGCAATTATGTGATTTATTTCACAAACAGATGCCAGCCCTACGGCCCTGTGGGGCACAACCATGTACCCCTTCAGGGTGCGCCATGTACACCCCTGCAATGTCTTCAGTACAAATGTGCAATGAAAATGAGGACACTTCTTGGCAATGACAGCTGTACCCTTTTCTAACCTTTCGTAAAGTTACAAACGACTTTTACGGACAACTTGAATATGGCAAGCCAAATGGGATTCTCAATCATTATAAATCACATCAGCTAAATGTCAAATATGCAGACTTAGATTAACAATACTATTGTTTACAAATATTTTTATTGGAAAGTATATTTTTTTGCCACAATTTAATTGAGATTATGGGATATGTAGTCACACTTTGTTTAAACATCAGGGAAAACTTTGGGCTTTGGGAATCCCATTTGGGTCTTCATATTCCAGTTGTTTGTAAAGTCATGCGTAACTTTAAGAACAGCTTTATGAAACGCCCCCCATCTTTCAGAGGATCAGCCATTATATTTAAAAGTAAGATTTTCACGGAAAGGACATGAGAGCAATGTAGTTGGGATGCATTGGTGAAATGAATAAAATTTTCATGTACCGAGTTGGTATTTCTCATGACTTTTTCAAGAAAATACCACTAAAGCTGGGAACTGAAAAGAGTAGAATGATACATTTGATGTCAGTATATGATTATAACTCCACAATACTTCGTAATGGATGGGATATTGTATGACCAAATGCCTCGGCCTTGCCCGAACACAACTGTTAGATGTGTCCCAATATATGGATGTCCATGCAACAGGTCTCCCCAAAGAATGAGCAAGCGAGAGAGAGAGAGAGAGGAGAGAGAGAGAGAGAGAGAGAGAGAGACAGCGACAGAGACAGGGACAGAGAGAGACAGAGAGACAGAGAGAGACAGAGAGAGAATAACAGCAAGAGAAAGCAGGCAGAAATTTGTGTTTATTCAGTAGGAGCACAAATCAGTACAAGTTGTTTACATTTCATATCAAGTTCCGTATCATGATCAAATCGATGAAGGGATTCAATAGGCCATGCAGCGCTCCATTGTGAACTGGACAATCTTCTGTGTATAAATCAAACATGGACTCTATAGCATCCAGACATTTTTGACACGTACATAGAACATGGATGGCAAAAACTATATTTATTCTCTCATGTTTGCATTTTACCCTCCAGCGATGAGAAGCAAAAAGACATTAGGTGTCAACAAGGAGGTCCATCAACCTATTGCCTATGTGACCTGCATAGCTCCCACACATAGTCAATGAGAAAAACAGAAATCAGTAAACAATGGGTTAATTTTGATAGCTTTTCTTTTTTTTTGCATTATCAAGGGTATGAAATATTTGTGGCTGAAATCATGCAGTTTTTATAACACTGTGGTCTTTACCAACAGAATTTTTAATACATGGTGTTAAAAATGTGTCTGCCTTTGAGATTTAGTATTTAGGCGAAAATTTAGGCTAGGGAATTTCTTTTTTTCCTTAAAGTTCTGAATTTGCAAGAAGAATGCATACAGACATGGCATGTGAGACAAAATAAATTTAAAACACATTTGATTTTTCTCAATGGTCATTGTCATCAAATAGTCTGTAAGCGCAGACCCTACCTGACACTGGATTAATATGCATTTTGTCTTGAAAGAAGCCTAGCCTATGTGGCTTCTGGCTGTGTCAATACAGGAGCTGCTACAGTGTACATGACCCCACTAAGCTTGTTTAGTCTACTATTCAGACCTCATATGATGTTTTGACTGACTAGGGTTTGTGCCTGCAAACTAGTCATCAACTGTCTAAGTGACGATAAAAATCATCTGCTGAAGTTGAAAAGCAGAAGGGCACTAACTCGTATCTTTCTAGACACTGAGATAAATGCCCTTTTTGCTCTAACAATACCATGAGTATGTATAGGTCCTTCTAGATTTCAACTTTTGATTGACAAAGTACAGGGCCCCGTTTCATAAAACTTGTTATTAGTAACAATTGCCACATTTCTATGACAAATTTGCTCTCGGCCAATCAGATGCAAGGATTTCAGTAGCTTATAACAGTTATTGCAACTTGTTATTGATAACAAGTTTTATGAAACGGGGCCCATGATAATCAGAACCAAACAAATATAAATGACTTCCTTTTTAATTCCAAATATGCTGACATGGGTGTTCTGCCATCGCAGAACTCCACAGAAAATGCCACAAATATCTACTACAATAAGATGCCAGTGAAAGAAAAGATGGCATGAATTATCAACATCAATTTTGGGATCACGAGGGGTCCTGGTTCTGGTTGCTATGGAAACTGCATCCTACCTTTGGTAGACACTACGCACCCCCTACAAAGAAGCTAATGTAATTTCATGCTGTTGGGTTGAAGTCTCACTGGTAGCGGGAAGTGTTCCCCCATCTTCCCCTTTTCACCCCTCGTAATCTATCAAATTTGGAAGAACTGGAAATTGACAACAAAGGAGACATTTTCCACAAAGGGAAGATCTTTGTGTTTTTTTTTCCTTTTTCAATAGAGAGAACAGACTAAGACAGAACTGACGTAAGCCTACATTTCATGACCTTTAAATCCAAATCAAAGTTAACAATGCAGAGAATATGTAGCTCTTATCATTTCTGGCAAAAATACATGCCTAAGCTATGTAGTCCTTTCAAGTTGAAGGTAAATAAATATTTCCATCATTTTCAAATATCTTTTTGTTCCTTCAGTAATCTTACGAAGATTCATGATTTGGAATCTGCAAAAGCTATACTGTTTGTCATAACATAACCTGAGCTCCAGTCACTGAATCCTGGAGGAAAAAAAACTGATCAAAAAATCTGTTAATACAACTTCGACCATTCATACAATATGTCAATACATACGCCATGCAATAACAGCCTTCTAGATTTTCACTCTAGATACGGCCTTTTAACCATCTATTGTAGATACAACAAATTCTATTTGACTTATATAGCCAGTGACCTTTTGACCCCGATTACAGTACCCACTGGTATGCAGCAATTCCTAATGTATTTCTACCCCAGAGCCATTGGTGTACCATTGGAAAATTGCTTTTCATATATCGAATAACTTTGTGATATGGATACGGACGAAAAAATGCATGGCTAAATTGAGTACACTGATGAAGGAAAGACGTCCTTCGCATCACTCTCCTTCAGAGGCAGGTCGTATGTGGGCCCCACTATGACGTGGGTTTGGTTATTGGGGTAATGAAATGATTCCAACATCTATTGTTCTTTGTAAATGTACAAGTTGAGACTTCACTACAAGCGATTACCGGTATTGAATTAGTTTCTCTTGAAATGAAATTAGTATCATACCAATTAAATGTACAAAATGCAAAGTAGGTAAACAACATTTACATGAGTATTGAAATTAAATGCCCCCTCCCCTTTAAAAAAAAAAGGGTATTACATGTACAGGGGTGAATAGTGCAATTTTCTGTCTTTTCTGTCTAAATATGAGCCTATTTTGAACATTTTGTTGTTATTCCAGAGTGGCAATAAATACAATAGTTCATCACTATGCACTTAGGTAGTCATCTTATTAAAAGACATGCTATATGTGAATTCTTAGCAAAATGAAAAGACAACATAAAACATCTTTAAGTCCTTTGTCATTTAACAATGATATACAATCAACCTTGGATTCTTCCTTTAATCTTTTAAGTATTCCGTCTGAGGATTCATCCGATTCAACATTCATGACGCAGGAGCTGCGGTCTGAATTCCTTTACAGAAGCACAGCATAGTACGGACCTTTCCGTCCTTGATGCAAGCATGAGCACATTCTTTTTTGTTCCTTTCTTTCGTTTTCTTCTTCTTCTTCTTCTTCCCAGTTCCCAATAAGGAGTACAAATAACAGTAGGTGAAACGGATCGCCTTGGGAATAGGGCAAGGAGGGAAGCTTAGGGATTTAACCCCTTCGTGATCAAGACATAGCCACCATGCGTCACAATTCCACATTCCTAGGTATACTGATGTTATGACATGAAGCAGTGTTGAGGTTAGAGAATTGATTTTCTTTTCATTTCTCTTTCTTTCTTTCTTTCTCTCTCTCTCTCTCTCTCTCTCTTTCTGTTTAGAAAATATGAATGTAAGATTTAACCCAATGCAGCCCAAGACCTCAAAAGAACTAAAATTCCTCAAATGCACCCAAAATAACATCACGACAAAATGATTGTTGGGGCTAGAAATGATTCGTTTCTTTCTCTTTCTCTCTCTCCCTCTTTCTCTTCCTCTTTTTCTTTCTCTATCCCTCTCTCCCTCTCTTGCCCATCTGGATTGTCCATAAAAAAGATAAAGTACATTTCACATCACAATATCAGCATAATTCAACATTCATCAACACATAGACCTCCATAATCTGTATCAGGTCGGTAGCATTATTGGGGTTAAAGAATTGAATCTCTCTATTTCTCTCTCTCTCTCTCTCTCTCTCTATCTATCTTTCTCTCTCCCTATCCGATCATGAATAAAAGGGTACTTGGATGGCAGGGGAAATGGGGCTGTATTTGAATGCAGCTTTATTGTGATGTGCGATTAGAGAAAAGACCCATTTCTTCTCCGAACAAAACGGGGTAGCTGAATCAGAACCTTTAGTAATTCTAGATGTTTATTCCTGCCTTTTCCCCAAGGGGGATTGTCTGGGGACAATGGGGGGCGGGTGAGGAAAGGAGGGGGTAAGAAGAGGGGGCGGGGGAGGGGGGCTGGAAGACATAAGACTGCATTTACCTGCTCCAAGAGAATGCAGATTTTCAAAGCTGATTATAGCCAATCACTTATTGAGTCAATTTCATATTCCCCATGGCTACATAATCTATGAAATCTAAGAAAAGTACAAAATGAGAATTCATCCTGGAATTATGTTATAAAATTGATATGGAGTATCTCCAACCTATAAATGCAGGATTACCTCACAGATCAAAGCGAGGATAGTTACAGGCCTATATGAAAAGGCAAGATAACCACATTCCATCAAATATTTACAGTTAAACTGAAAGGAGAAATGGAGAGGCAATGAAAAGGAGATGAAATAATAAATGAACAAAAGGCTGTACGTTTTTTTTCAAATATCATCACCTCGATGCATTCATAGTATGGCATGCATGCAGGTAAAAAAAAATCATATGCACAATTTTGGCCATACAGAATGTTTGACTGCACGCACCTATGGGGCTTCAATAGGTATGCAACTCCATTATTCATTTGAAAGGGGAAGGAGGGGGAAAGGAAGAGAGAGAGAGATGAATAGACAAAATGAATTACATGGAGAAAGGGACAGAGACTGGCCTGATACTGTAAATGCAGAAATATTTGTGGTACATTAATTTTTGCAGATTTCACGCTATTTTCGGCAATCGCGAATTCTAGAACTCACAAAAATATTAGCGTGATTTCATATGCACTGAAATATCAAATCAAATCTTGCACTTTTGCGAGTAATTGTGCAGGGCGAATTTAAGAACCTGCAAATTTGTTCATGGGTCACTCAGCGCAAAGATTAACTCATGCGAAAATAACAGCATTTACAGTAATAGATCAACAGGAAAAATATAGTAAAGGAGAGGTGTGAAGAGACAGAAAGGAGAAAGGTGAGTGAAAAATGAAGAAAAATAAAATTATGGTAATCTTTGTAAAAGACAATATTACAGTATTACAGAATTGGAGAGAAAGTGAATGCTACAAACATTCAAAGTAGGAGAGGATCGACAGAAAGTAGGGGAAAGAGGGACAGAGAGGTGGAGAAAGGAATGGAAGACGAGAGAGAGAGGGGGGAAAGCATTACAAGACAGGGGGAAAAAGGGGTGCCTCAATGTTTTCACGGGGAGTCAATTTCGTTTCGACACTGCCGGGCACGGTTTTGGGTGAACTGAGCGGAGCAGAATCGATCACGTCGAGGGGCACCCCGATTGTCAACTCTGACACGTCTCGTCAAAATTGAACCTGCCGATTTTCTTTTGCCTTTGTGCACGGAGACAAAAGCGACAAAGACCCCTAAAATGGAGGAGGGAGAGAGCACTCTGCTGCGGTGAGGAAAGATTGCAAATATTTTGGACGGGACAATAGCCAAAATAAAATCACCTCGGTAGGATTTCCTTCGTATGGCTGGGAGGGCAACGAGGTCAAAGGTCACAGGAATCTATTCTCTTCTCGCTTTACTTGCCAAATTCTCCCTTAACTCATGTTCTATAAGTTCCCTTTCAAAGCTGCCATCTTTTAACATACCAGTAATGCATTATCCACATTTCAGAATATCTTAAACATGGGGTTGGACCAGTTAAGATGTACATGGAGCCTTGCAGAGATCAATGCCATCAGATAGTATGAGAAGTTCACTTGGTGAATCTCCATCAGCTCACCAGCTTCAGTTTGAAGAATAGCCCATTAATTCTGATCCCGTGATCCCCGACCAAGGAATAGCGAGCTAAGTCTCTGATGAAGACAGAATTAGTCTGCTATTTTGCTCGAAAAAGTAAGCCACCCAAATCTCAGACTTCGTTGCAGAATAGCCCCCTACATGTAATTCACGAAATGATGAACCTCGTCAGCTTCAGCTTCAAGAGCTGGCTTAATATTGATCCCATCATGCACGTGTGTCGTGTGCAACATCAGGCAATGGCTTGAGCTGATGTGAACACGACTGCACGCTTCGGCTAATATCTGAGATCCCATAATAGCGGGCTATTCTTCAAGCACGAGCTGATTGAGGACTCACTTAGTGAGAATAAACTGTATCTTGCATCATCTCAGGTTATATTTAAATCTGAATGTAAGAGACTGGAAAGATGAAATCGTCCTAAATGATTACCAGGAATTTCTGTAAGGGGATGACCATACTGAATGGCCCTCATATTATCATCCTCAAGCTAAAAACTGGAAAGGAATTAGACAATTACTAAAAAAATCTGTTATCGAATTTCAATCTACAACAAACTTGGCACAGGAAAGCACAGAGACTATTTTGGATGCCTGTTAAAGTTCAATGACCTTTGATCTGGAAGTTTGACCAGACTGGTCAGGTATTTAATGACATTTGGGACAATGGGCCTGCCATCATGGTTGGTTGACCATCTTTGGTTGAGTGGCCAACCAATGGTCATCTGTCTGGCCAGGGCCAATTTACATCTCTAATGTCAAGTATGTGTCGGACAGGGTCAGACTGGGTTTCAGAAAACAGGTCTAAATTGGGTCATGATTTTGAAATTATCAAACATTTCTCTTCTTTCTGACCTGTTCTTCAAAAAGTGTTTCCCAACCAATCCCTGTTTGTATCTAGGCAATTCAATATTTCACATGTGTGTTTGCACTAAAAAGTTCTACAACAGTTTTACATGATATGGAAGTCACCATCTTTGTCTTATTTTCGTTCGTGTTTTTCAGGATTTATTTATAAAAGAATTAATAGTATTCAATTTCATCCAAAGCTTGAATTCTAAATGAAATGGGTATTTATAGAAGATCATTCCCCAAAAGGCAATGTGAAACACTGAACATTTCTAAAACCCATTGTGAATATCTAGGTATGGATCTTTAGTATGAGTGTGTCATATATATTTCCACTCACTAATCCTTATGATTTTTTTAGGCCTGAATTTTGATAATGCCAATTCAACTACTGCATGCACATGATTCTAATTTAACCTGTTGACTACTGAAATGTTATATTCCCATAGGCTTTATACAGGGACTTCCAGGATCCAGTAGCCAATGGAATGATAATAATTCTGGTCCAGAACAAGTCCAGTCCAATATTCCACAACTGGTCCAGAACTTATTTCTTTAAGATCCCTCTAATCTCTCTCTTCCTCTTCTTCCACCCCCCCCCCCCCCTCTTTCTTTCTCTCTGCTGGCATACCCAAACAAAGCAATAGAATTCATGCACTTGTACTTCCGACACTTGAATTTCTGACATCTTCACCCCTAATTGAATCCAAACCTTCCTTTCCCCCCTTCTGTACTTTCAGCAAGGAGCTGTCAATCTCAAAGCATAATAACGCTTCATCAGATCTATCACCAATCAAAACCAGATTGTCCCAAGAGACATCCAGGAAATGGATTGTATCCTTTGTCTTTCCTGTTTCCTTCAACGGTGTTGCTTTATAAAGGTTCTGAGCGAGTTTTGATAATGATGTAAAAAGTATACTTTCTCACAGGAAAAAGAGACAAGGCTGCGATTCCAAAAGGGTCTTGGCGGATATGTTACAGTTAATTTCATACCCTATCAAACTGAAGCCCTAAATTCAACTCTGGACTGAACACTAAGCCTAACCCTAAATTTGAACCTAAATCTAACCTATAACCAAATTACATTTATTGTCCTAACACGATGCTTTCAATGAAATAAAGTCATCAAAATGTCGGATCATAGGCTAAGCAGCCTAACATTTTGCCTGCCTAAACAACCTAACAATATATCTATTACTTTCAGTCAACTAAATTATGAATCGTACAGAATACCTTTGAAACAGTTTCAACTGAAAAGTAATTTTATCTTACAAAGCAAAGCTTTAGAGTATCTTTAAACAACTCACAAGAAGACAAAGCAGGCGGGTGCTAGATGCTGAGAGCTTGAGATGCTTTGGAATGTCACGTGTGGCTACTTTGTTGGGGGCAAAAATCATTCTTAAAAACATTCTTATTGGGATCTTAGAAATATTAATGACTACCATCTGGACAATATACAAGAGACGCCTGTTATCAAGTTTGAAATTAAGAGGAATGGTAAGTTAGGGCTTTTTTTCATAACAATATCTTATATTGGACCACTTCATGCTAGAACTGTCTAGACTGTTACTTTCTGTGCAACAGTTTACATGTATTTCTATCACCACACCAAAATTCCAGTTAGTAGAGTTTACTTTGGACTGATCGCTTATTGCAAGAGAATTATATTAAAGACCAATTAGCAATTTTGATTTTGTCAAAGTACAAGCAAATTGAGATGACTACCACCATACTAATCCCCACCCCCACCACCAACCCAACACCGAACCCTTAACAACTACCCTAACAAGAACTTCCATCCCTTGAGTACTTCATCTTCCTTAAACTAATACCCCCCCCCCCCCCCGACGAAAATGTTCTCAAAATTAAGATAACTATATAGGGGTAAGTGAATTCTAGATCTAGACTCTAAAACACTATGAATGTCCATGATGAAAGAAGACTATACGCAAATTATCAAGATAGGCTATCCCTCGTTGCCCTAGCACTCACCTCAGTTGCTTAACATTTATGAGATGATTTTGCTGATGAGCATGACAGTGCTATTGATAATTAGTCTACTTGAATGCCTATGATCATCATACCACCTGTTCCTTATCCCACTTCTCATCCTCAAGGCCGGTTTTCACGGGCATGCGAATGATTCGCGAAGGATACGAATTTCAAAGTCAAACATTAATATTTTATGTTCGGCACGCATGTGTCGGGGTTCGGAAGCGTCACCAACTGTTTGTTTGTTCTATGTCTAGTTGGAGATTCAAAGAAGTTTGAAATTTCTCGCAAACGTATCCAGCATCTGGGAAACAAATGACGACACTTCTAAACCCCTGCACATGTTTGTCAAACTTTTGGAGCCTTAACTACAAACTCTGCTCTTTGTAATTTTTTTTGACAGTCACATCCTTCATGAATTGTTCGTGTGACCCATTAAAACTGGCCTTTACAACCCTCCCACCAAAAGATGTGCTCTACACCTCAAAGATTTACCTATATTCTTGACCTTAAAACCTGGATCCAACAACCCATATACATGTCTTCACACACATATATAGGCCTACCGTTTTACCATACTACAGTTCTAAAGCCAGTTATTACTCTTCAACTTCCAGTGTCCAAACCTTTACTACCTACGTTTATCTTCAGAAACAAAAAGCTCTTAAATCTATTCAAAATTGTGCCTTGATTTTTTTTCTAATTTTCTGTACATAGGTTATCAAATTCATTTGCATTTGGGACAACTCTAATATAGTGAAACATGGTGCATTCAATGCAATTGTTAGCTGTATGGACAGACCTACACAGAGCAATGCACTTTTTTCCATCTTACATGCCAATCCCAAAATCTAATCAATTATTTTTGTCACTCATCACTTCTACTACCCATTTAGCTATTCTTTGCAACCCCAATCCTGTTTAAGATGATTTCTGCGAAAGAAGCAATGCTCATCAATGGACAATTTTAGATTGTTATGCATATTTAAAAAAAAAAAGACTTGGTAATTTAAAGGTAATAAGCAGTAGTAGGAAAGGTGGTGCTTTGAATATTTAACTACTTTGTCAGGTGGAATGAAAATTACTACATGAACTGATGTAGAATGACTGATTTCGCACATAGTTGACCTTTTTTTAAAAAAAATATTTATTTAGAAATGGCTAAAATATCAACGGAAGATACATGTACGTCGGGGGGGGGGGGGGGGGGTGTCTTACCATGTGAATAAAATTCCAATCATCAAGCCCAGTGCTAAGGGAATAGGTGTTAAAGAGAATCCTTTCACTTTTAAATGAGGTGATCAGTCATGTGACTGATCATGTGACTTTTCTTACCTTTGTCGATATCGAGAGGCCATTGTTTTGCATATTCATGATGCCGTTGGATATCTCAATTTCCAGCGTGAGAAGGAACGTTTCGATGTTCAGGAGCCCATCCATTCGATTACCCAGTATCGTCATGGCATCTGGAAAAAACAAACATCGAAAACAATGTTTGAACAGGCGGAAGGCTTTGTGGATAATTAGATTTTGGATAAGAGTCAACAAGCATGCAATAGCAATGTAGATTTATGAATCATCATCATTCATATCTCATTAGCTGCCTTTCTATACTCTATCTCAAAAGAGTCAGTCGTACAGAAGAAAAATGACTCATATAGACAGAAGGTTGAACCACATAACACAGGTAATTTGTAAATTGGTAACTCCATAAGTCAATTTAACAGGCATAACAAGAATAGAATTTAGAGTACAGGAAAAAATGCTAGAGCCAACATACGAGTAGGTAAGCTTTTGAAAATATTCATATCCAAAGATAACATCAACATGGATGTCCTTTGGTTCCTTTTGTTCATATCATTAGATCAATAAACCCTCTTTTGCAAATGTTTAATGTCTTTTGTTCAGAGTGAAATGGGGGTGTCCACTTGAATCATTTTATCCCTCAACTACTCAACAGTTACCTTCTAGCAATCAATAGCATGAACATACAGAAATAAATCAGAGCAAGATATACTTGATTAGGTTTAAATAAAGACTGATATGTCTTAAACAATGCTTGATTGGTGACACACGCAAAACCATATTTCATTGCATTTCAGACAAAAGACAAGGGGAGGGGATAGCAGGACCAATCATCAAGTATTTATTGGATCCAATTATGTACACGTGAGGCTTTCTCCTGGTCCTATTATCCTTCTTCACATTTCCTTGTCTCTCCCTTTGTGTGTCTCTGTCTGTATCCATCTTTCTCTCTCTCTTTCCCTTTCTCTCTATCTCTTTATCTCTCCCTTTCTCACTGTCTCTTTCTTTTTACTTCCCTTCTTACTCTTTCTATCACTATTCCTCTCCCACACACTCTATCTCCCCCCTCTCTCTTTATATCTCCTTTTCTCTCTGTTACTTCCTCACTCTTTCTATCACTCTTTCTCTCCCACTCTTCCTCTCTCCCTCCTCTCCTCTCCTCTCCTCTCCTCTCTTTTCTTCTCTTCTCTTCTCCTTTCTCTTCCATCTCAATCTCTCTACCTCTCGCAACCCATGTCTCTCCTCTCTTTCAAACAAGTTACATGAACCAAAGACAGAAAATCAAGACGATGATGATGCATCATCCAGAATTTAGCTGTTGGAAGACTCAAACTGTTTTTCTCATTCTCGACCTGGATGAGTCATCCGTTACCGTGGAAACGAGTGTACAAAAAGGTAGAGGGAGGGAAACACATATGGGCAGGTTGATGGAGTTGTTTGGAGGTGTTTGGTGGCAATCACAAAGTGGTGGTGTAGTCTTTGAAATCCTACTCTAAAAAAAAAAGATAGGGAACTGCTGTTTTGCTTCACTGACACAACCCATACTGCTGTCTGCACATGTAATGTACATGTGTACATCTTTGAAAAATATCAAGTAGAGATGACTGAAGAAGTTATAAGCAAGATATTAATGTTTAAGAGAGATAATGTAAGCTATAATGATGATGAAGATAAAGATAATGATGATGATGATGATGATGATGATGATGATGGTGATGATGATGATGATGATGATGATGATAATGATGATGGTGATGATGATGGTGATGATGATGGTGATGGTAATATGATATTAATTGTTGATGATGCTGATGATGTTGATGTTGATGGTGATGATGTTGATGAAGGTGATATGATGGAGGTGATGATGATTATGATGATGGTGATGATGGTGATAGTGATAGTAGTGGTAATGGTGGTGTGATGATGATGATGGTGATGATGATGATGATGATGATGATGGTGATACGATGACAACATTAATTGTTGTTGATGTTGAAAATAATGATGATGATGATGATGATAGTGATGATGATGATGATGGTGATACGATGACAATATTAATTGTTGTTGATGTTGAAAATAATGATGATGATGATGATGATGATGATGGTGATGATGATGATGATGATGATAATGAAGACTATGAAGAATGTGATAAAGATGCCTATCCAATATTCTAAACTATATTACAACAAACAAACAAAAAACACAACAAAAATAACTAGATGAATCTTCGACCACGCGTGGTCGAACTTTATGCCTCCGCCATGACCAAATCAGAAATAAATGGCACTTCATGTTGATTTATTTTCATTCATACAATGACATCTTTGACCTTGACCTTTGAACTTGTGACCCCCAAATCTAATGAGAGCATTGCCCTTTCCATATGCATACATGAGCCAAGTTTGTTGAACTGTCAAATGGTTATCACAAGAAAGAACCATTTCTACATACATATTGACCTCTATGACCTTTGACCTTTGACCTTGAGACACCAAAATCTATTCAGATCATTGTCCCTCCCATATGCATACCTGTGCCAAGTTTGAGGTT
Organism: Echinometra lucunter; assembly: GCA_029962745.1. Taxonomy (NCBI): domain Eukaryota; kingdom Metazoa; phylum Echinodermata; class Echinoidea; order Camarodonta; family Echinometridae; genus Echinometra; species Echinometra lucunter. Next base: position 15,407,312 of record CM057169.1, read on the forward strand.
GATCGGCCAAATGGTTGTTGAGTTATGGTGAAAACGAACCATTTCTATGTACATAATGACTTCTATGACCTTTGACCTTTGACCTTGAGACACCAAAATCTAATCAGATCATTGTCCCTCCCATATGCATACCTGTGCCAAGTTTAAAGTGATTACACAATGGAAATTTTTTTTTGGATATATGATCGAGAATAGAATTCTAAGAAGAATGAAATTAACAATTTAATGATTTTCAATCAAAATCAATGCATTTTGGCTAATTTTCTCATAAAAACTCAAGAGTTGACCAAAAAATTTGAGTATGAGGTATGACGTCAAAGTGGGTACCCAGCTTCGCGCATTGCAGTTGTGCTGCGCGCTAGACTGTACAATTTGTATTATATCCTGCGCGCATTTTGCTAGAGGTGCGCGACAAGGTACCCACTTTGACGTCATTTTGACGTAAAAGTGGGTACCCAGTTTAAACTGGGTCACAGCTGAGGGGTCAAAAATACCCTGAAATCTTACCACATTTGGGGGTTTCCTTGGCAACACGACTTTTAAAAAAACTTTAGGCAGATGATTTTCTGCTAATGAAATCATGCTCTTTTAAATGAGCTAACATTGTTTCAGCATTGGGTACCCCCTTTAAGGCTGATCGGTCAAATGGTTGTTGAGTTATGGTGAAAACGAACCATTTCTATGTACATAATGACCTCTATGACCTTTGACCTTTGACCTTGTGACCCCAAAATCTAATCAGATCATTGTCCTTTCCATGTGCATACATGAGCCAAGTTTGAAGTCAATCTGTCAAATGGTTCTTAAGTTATCGCGAGAACGAGCCATTTTTATGTGTATTATTACCTCTATGACCTTGACCTTTGACCTTGAGACTCCAAAATCTAATCAGATCATTGTCCCTCCCATATACACGAGCCAAGTTTGAAGTTGATCTGTTGAACGGTTCTTAAGTTATCGCGAGAACGAAAACGGGACGGACGGACGGACGGACGGACGGACGACCCGAAAACATAATGCCTCCGGCAACCACCTATGGTGGGCGGAGGCATAAAAAGAAAGAACATTTTCTCCATAACCTTGCTACACATGGTCCTCCTCTCTAAAACAAACTAAGAACCCTACCAGGAATCCAGACCAGAACAAAGCATCGATGCACTCTCATGAGCAAAAACACATACAGCAAAACCAACAAGAACATTTGACATGGCCCTGACATACGGCATATCAGCTTGGATCCCAATTAGGCGAGTTGAAGTCATATCAGGTTTCATCCAAAGCAAATTGTATTCTCGCTAGATAAGTGCATCACGTCAAAAGTGGATTCTTCATATTGCTGATGTACAAGTACCATGCTGTGATTACATTCAGTTCGGCATGGCTCTTTCGTGTTTCTTTCCACTGAGCTGGCATAAGTATTAATGAAGTCTTTCAAATTTGGATTACTGATGGTGAGACCATCACTATATGTGGGACTGAAAGGGGAATAAGATTGATTTTGTCACATTTCATATGCGTTATAAGTAGTAGTAAGAAACATATACCGTTACCATTGCATTGTTTTTATCATGCTGTGTATTTTATTTGAGGTATTAAACACTGCAAGAAATATAAAATTTCTATAAATTCAAACATTACTGTATTTCTTTTCATGTGGGTTGAAAGAGATAATGTACATCTCCTTACCAGACTGAAATCCAATATTTGCATCCTGATTATTTAAACAGCTGATCTAATTTTGACATGCCATGTACAGGAACACTGAACCTTCTTTTCTGCACTTCAGTCTAAACCGAACTTTAAATTATGTTCATATGTCACCCTCATTCTTTCTTCTTTTTGTAAAAAAGATGAATAATATTAAAACAAAAAAGGAACTATTGCATGAAAACATTACATACATAATTACCTCATCCTTATTATTATTAGCAATGGCATCATCTTTATCTATGATCGTAAACCACATAATTCATAGTAAAATGTACTTTCATCAGGGTGAATTAAGGACAGATAATGATATAATGATTCCCCAAATATGATATAATATCTTCTAAAATGAAAGCCTCTGATTGACGGATAAATAATTTACAAATATAATCTGCTGTCATCACGCAGTCTCGGGTCAGACCGATGAGTGATACAGACGAGCAACGAGAATGTTTTTTTATAGAGGATATCCCCCTTTCATGGAAGCATTGGATGACTATATGACTCAGCCTGTCATTGTGACAACCGACGAAGGCTGAGCACCATGAATAATACATAGAGGGCTTTTTAATAGGCCATGGCAGGGCAAGTTCATGCAACAGTATCTACATGTAGCTATTATTGGAGAACCAATAAGTGTGATACATGCATGTATCTTTGCTCGGAATATAAAAGCCTAATCCACATTCTCTGATTCGATAGATGATAGACAGAACGTTTTGCAAACATAGTATTTGTTACGGACAATTTCAGTTTTTCGACAATGTACTTTTCCAAACGCAATCTAAATATACCCATATATGTATTATTTCAAGACAGAGATTATTAATCCTTCCATCTACCTGTTCTGCTTTTAGAATCTAGGGATGTCATGGTCTAATAAATATGTCGGCAGACCATGGATCTCTTGGTCCGAGTTCAATGTCGCAGTTTTCTTTCTTGGTTTGAACACATCTATCCATCTCGTCAGAGGCCAGGAACCTTCCTTCTGTATGATGATGGGGGAGTGATTTGAGTCGTGGAAATGGTGATCCTCATTTTTAAAAAAGTTTTTGTTCAATAAAATCCGAAAATATCTGTTTCACAACACGTCATGTCATCAAAATCAGTATGCGATATATGTTTTTTGTACAGTATGACATTCACATGACAAGAAATCCTGATTTTTGGACTGGTTTTACTCAAAACGATCAAACATCTATTTTGTGATACGACACTTCTGACTAATATGACTTTCAGACTACGAAAAGTATGATAACTAATCGCACAACTATCTTGGTTGTCTGAAAGAGGGTATGTCTCTCGATGGGAGTTCTCTATCAAGAGTTTGAACGCATCCGTCCATTTTGTCACGGGCGAGGGACCATTCTTTAGTATGGTAATGAGGGAGTGATTTGAGTCGTGGCACTGACATAATTACTGTCATTCTCGGGCCAGGATTACTTAGCCAACTGCCAGAGTGTCTTCCGAGTCATTCCTCCGGAGTTTAAAGGGAGAGGTACATTGGTATAACCTCATCAACACAAGTGACGTGCATATCATTGTCTCCGTTGTTTTCCAGCGAATGTTTCTTTGACAAGAAAGAGAAATGGCATCTGGACCCCTGGGACATCAATTTTGTCATAATCGGTGGAGCGACAAAACCTCGTATCTCAAAAAAATAAAATGTTCAGGAAAGTGAAAAAACATGGCTGCCAAAGCATTATAAGCAATGGGATTGCCTTTCCTTTGACATGCTGTGGTGGCTTCGTTTTTGTTGTAAGAGAGCTGGAATTTGGACAGGACATCACTTGACTGATAATCTGGAGTCTAATACAAAAAAGTAATTTTCACTAAAATTTGAGATACAAGGTCTTATCACCCCACCAACGACATAAGAGTTCAAAATTTCTGCTGGTCACTGCCAATACGACAGAGACTCCAACCCAAAGCACCTCTTAAGCGGGAGATTCTCCTGCCAAGACCCCCTAGCAAATGGGAGACTCTGACTCAATGTGCGCGTAGCCCACAACACCAGCGCAAAGGACGAAATTTCTTGTGGCCAGGGGCCACTTTTAGGGTTATAGAAGCTCTCTGGTGCTATCTTAGGCTTATTTTTGAACTTACAATATGACAACACTAAATGACGTAAAATCCAATGATTCCGATTCATTTTTTTCAAAAAGGTGAACCTTGGGCGGGAGAAAAAAAGGAGAAACACAGCTAGGGTGGGAGAAATTCAAACTCAAGCAGGTAGCAGGAGATTTTGTGAAAATGGACTCTAAGCAGGAGATCTCCCACCGAAAACGGGAGAGTTGGAGTCTCTGATATGATTTTGTGGAAAAACTCCTCTGTCAAACCTTGAAGAATCTTCCTTATCAATGAAAGTTTTATGAAATATTGAATGAATTACAAAAGAATTACTACAGTCTAGACCTGGACAGCATTTCATCAAGTGTCTTGTCGGTGATTTTTACCAACAACTGTTATAAGCTACTGAAATCCTTGCATCTGATTGGCTGAGAGCAATTTGTCGGTAAAAATCACCGACAAGACACTTGATGAAACGCCCTCCAGGAGTCAATGGGTAATCTACTATGGGTCTACAGTCGGCATTTATAAAAACCTCTTTTTGACATGTCAGGATTCATGAATGTTTCCAGTCTGCAAGAGATGGTGGATGTTGCTATCTGAGCACCTTATAGCACCCCTGAGGGCTGAACTTGGGTTGGATGAACATGATTCATTCATGGACCACTTAACATATAACCTTGCTTACATACCCATATACAATTTTTTTCTTTTTTGGGGAGGGGGGGGGGGGAGAGAACAGGCCCTTCCCCCCCCCCCCAAGAATCTTCCAATGGGTAAAGATATCTGAGCACCTTATAGCACCCCTGAGGGCTGAACTTGAGTCGGATGAATATGATTAATTCATAGACCATTCAACATACAAACTTGAAAGACTGATGGATTTTCCGGGGGGGGGGGGGGGGGGGGGCACAACAGGCATTAGTCTAGTTCTGGACGTATTTATTTATCTCTCTCCACCTCTCTGTTACCCGTACCCTCTGTGCGTCCGGCCCGTGTGCAGTGCAAGAGCCACTGATTCACTCTCCCCGCAAATCTACCTATCTCGAAAAGAAAAGAAGTATGTTTGAGGAAAGTGAGTGAGTGGACGTCGCACCATCAACGCTCATTCGCATGGGGATTGGGTATGATATGTGATTATGTGCATGCACGGGTCAGGAAAAAAAAATAACTACATACGTCCACATCTTGACTAAACAGGCACATGTCCCTCTACCCCCTTAACCCATTCGTGACAGAGGTCCACATTTTGTGGTTTGGCCTAATAGCTTTTGATACAAAGCTCTAAAAATCATACTACATGTAAATACATGAGCAGAAAGAGCAAAAAATTCTACACAAACTGTGCCCATTTTGGTTGCGTCAATATTTGTTGTTTGATGCTTAAAACTTTTAAAAGGAAAATAAGCATTAAAATCCTTAAATTGGCAATGTGATAGAAAGTTTAAAATCACTCTTTTCTCCTGCAAATTGGCAACTTTTTGACCTCTTTATCATACTTTTTGTCGATTTATTTTTATTTCAGATACATGATGTTTTATAAGAAAAAAGTAAAATAAAATAAAAAATGTTGGTGTTGCCAATTTGAAGAAAAAAAGCTGATCAAATTAGGCTTCAAATAATTCCTGTCACGAATGGGTTAAATCCACCACTGGATGTACATGTAGGTATCAGGGCATCTAATGGCACCTCAGAAGCTGATAATGGATTGCATACAAGGTTCGTTTAGATCCTTTTCAAAATGTGACCTTGAAATACTGAGGATTTTTTTTTCTTGGGAGGGGAATTAATGCCCATTTCCCCCTTCAATCAAAGACTGCATGCAGATACCCGATCATCTTATGGCAGCCCTGAGGGCCGAACTTGGGATGGATGTACATGATTCATTCATGGAGGGTTCAGCATACGACCTTGCACCAGCGACCCATACTCATCCGTTTCTCTGAATTATACCGGCACCATCATCATTCATCTTTAATTCATCCTTCTATCATCTTTCACCTTTCATCCTTCCATCATCTTGGATAATTTGTCTAGTGTTTGTATTTAAAATAACCTTTGTTTTTCATTACTTCGATGTTTGAAGGAAAAAAAATGTTTCATAAAATTCCTTTTAAAAAGTGTTTATTTAAATAATCTACCATTATATTACAAAAATGTTTTGGTATATTTTTATTTTGAAGTATTTCATGAACCCCCAATCAATGCAACAAAATACATGTATCACCTATATTCTGCAATGTCTAAATGAAGGACTCTCAGTTAAAAGGGGATGGATCCAAAGGGAGGGGGCAGGTGGGCATGAGCCCTCCCCTATAAAATCTTACTAATTTCTTTTTACAAAGTACATGTACCCCTTCCCTACCTCACCCCAGGCATTGCTTTAAAGTTACATTACTTTAAGGAGGAGGTGGGGTATGGACTTGTAAGATTATTTGAAATATACTTAAGTCCCCTCCTACCCCCCCCCCCCCTCCAATAAAATGAGAATATATCAAGCTGGACCTACACTTAATTCCAGTTACCAGATAGGCACATTGGGCATGCCTACCAACCAACCTTATTATTTCTTTGATATAATGGACTTTGCATATCTCAATCAAGTGTTTGATTTGTGAATCACTGAGTAACAGGAAAAGCTTCTCTTTGTATAGGGGATTTACTTGGTTTGTTTGGAAAGGCATATACTAGAGTGAAGACAATGGAATGGAGTTTGTTTTGCTTACTACTTTCTATATTTTCCCCCCATCTTAAGCCTGTGCTACTTGTACCGTGTTTACACAGTGACTCGGCTGGAGTGTTGAATCCTCAAGCAGGGTCGAAATGCTGCAAAGAGGGCAACTGTGATCGTGTTTACACCGAAACGAAAAAGGCGAGTTCGACACGGCTCGCGGATCACGAATGGAAGTAGAATTAACATCACAAATGTGGGAAATTTGCCTACGACTACATTTTTCCACAACGTTCACAACAAAATACGTTAAACACTGAACGAGAGTGAGGCTAGGTTACATTAGTTATAAAACTGCCGTGGTGACAGCACTATATTAAATATATAGAAGAATAAGTAATGCAAGGATCATACCAAACAGTGATATACCATACAAACAATTTTACGAGCAAGAGTAGAATTTCACGATCCCTAAAAAGAGTATTCTTACCTAGAGAAATCAAGCGAAGGCAGGGGCATAGCAAGGACAAGAGAGCTATCTCGCGCGATACCGGATGCGGCTATTCTGTGTTTGACCTATAGGTCACGAGGGTTCGACACGGCTTTCTGTTTACACACGAAAAAATAGACGAGTCTGACTCGGCTTGCGGGTTGAAACCTACAATTCTGGCGGATCAAAAAAGCGGTGTTCGACACGGCTCGCAGATCACACTGATCACGTTTACACAACATAAAATTGCCGTGTTGAGCACCCCCGAGACGAGTATCTGTGTAAACTCTGTATTAATGGTAAATGCAATGCTGTTTATGATCATTTGTGATTTTAGCTTTCCACTCACTGCCAATTCTTTTTATACATCAAGGGATTATTTCATGTAAACATCTATATATCTATGACTTAAGTAGAAGACAACAAAGGCCATCATCACTACCTAATAACAAAACAATAATTATAATCTAATTATAAAAGATATAACAATCCAAATGAATAAATATTCATCTTCAACGACAATGAAAAGGAACTAAGGTCTCGATATTAATTTATGCACTCTTCAAGTACTTAAAATAATAGGCCTAAGTTACAAGAATCAACTTTAAGAACCAAAATACATGATCACACATTGTGTGCATATTTTCAACCTGTGTTTTGATAGTTAAAAAAAAAGGAAAGGAAAAGGAAACACTTTATATTCAAAATGTGCCAACTTTAAGCACCTATGCTAATCTTTAAAAACATCAGAGCTCTTTTTCATTTTTCTTTACCTAAATCCTCTTCAGGGTGCCATTGCATAAAACTTGCTGTTATAGTAACTTTGCTATTATAGTAAATTTTCATGGAATACTGGATTTTGATTGGCTGTTGAGCAACGTTACCATGGTAGTTACCATTCATAGCAAAGTTACTATCATAGTAAGTTTTATGCAACAGGCCCCTGTACTTGTGTTATAGCATTCTCATTTTCTCTACATGTACATTGTATCTTCTACCAATTGATCATTTGTTCTGAAAAAGTTCACTTGTTACACCTACACAATCTCAATGTCACATCTAAATCACCCCTAATGTGACCATTCTCTGCTCTTCGGAAAATAAACCTACAGGCTCCTCCCCTTCCTGTCTCTAAGATGTGATTACCCAAATAGCTTGCTACCAGGGTAAACATTTGTCTATGTCTTTCACTTTCAAATGGAAAGGCAATGTAAACTGACTAAACTCAATGTGACACTGACGGTGATATTCTCTCTTGATCAGCAAGCCAACAATAAAAAAAATCAGAACTCAAGCATGGCCGTTTCAGTTACCCACCCCTACTTTTAACCCCAACAATCACATTGAAATTGAAAAGAATACAAAACAAAGAGATTTTCTGCATTACAGCCTATTAATAAAGCAAAATAATTGACCTATTAATCGAGTAAAATAGCCCCTGACCCTTTTATCATCCTCATGAGGTATTTCTGATAGTTTAGGGGCAAAGTGCCCTCATCAACCCCTGTCAATTTTCCACACTTGTACAGACTATTAAAGAAAGGGACAGATAACTGCACTGAAGATACTACAGCTAAAGCTTTTGAATATAAAGATACTACAGCTAAAATTTTCTGACAAGCATATCAAGATTCTCAAAATGTCCCCAGATCTTCAAATATGCCACCAGGGGTAAATCATGATAGAACAGTCCTTAATTTTTCAAATAATTTCAACAGAATTTCCCCGAAATACAAAATTAAAATGTAAAAAAATTCCCAATAAAATTCAGAAAGAAGAGATGTCATCCCTATGCTCCTATCCCAAAACCAATAACCCTGTACAGATTTAATTTAAAAAAAGTGAATAAAGTTTAAAGACAAGGGAATATAAAGGCAGAAAACTCATAACGGAAAATGCATTTGATTTTGATGAATGAGGCAGTATGGAGCTACAAAGCCATGTACATGCAAAACTTTTTTGCAGCCTGTCGGGTATTATTATCTAAATTGACACAGTACATGTATAATCTCATCAGGCATGCCTCTGTGTGCAGTCATACAAACAAATATCATAGATGCAGAATCCATATCATCATTCTTCCTTCAGTAAACATGACACATCATATACTTCATCGTCATGAAAAATAAGAACATTCACACGAGAGGTACGTTATACGAGATTTGCGAAAGGGAACATGGTAAGAAGCATCAAATCGTCATATACCCAAAGTAGACCATGGAATGAATTCTCACTTTTCTCATCTCCAATTCCCCCCCCCCCCTTAACTTTAGTTTGTAAATGCTCATGAGTTTTGTTCAGTTTCAGGGTTCACCAACACGTGATCTATCCACAATTGCTCTAGGCTTTATTTCGAAGTTACAGGGTTGGGAGTGCCAGGATAAGCTCTAGGTTTGAGTTTAAGAATAAGGGAAGGGTTAGCAACAGTGTTTTGTCCAGGGTTAAGTTAAGGTGCAGGATACATGTATCGAGAGCTGAGCGCATATCACTGATGATGCATGTGCACAGCAACCATTTTGCCTGTGTGAATGAGGAGATTGACAAGGAAGAGTCATCCTGTTGGAGCCCAGACGGGTCTGCCTCTCAAACCACATCAAAAACCACAGCAACAGACGATACCATCAGGCCTCAGAGAGGTTAAAGTCATCTCAAGATCTTGTAATGACAAAGATCTTGGGGGGAAATGCTGCACAAAATTCATTCTTAATCATATCTGAAGAAATTATGCAATGTCACTATGTCACAGGATGGAATGAAACAGCAAAATGTCAAGAAAATTGCAATATGAGCAAACAGGCCACCACATTACTGAAAAGATTGCTCAAAAACCCAAACACAGAAACTAAAAGACCCAACATAGATGTGTACATAGGGGACAATTTTTTTTTTTTTTTTTTTTTGGGGGGGGTAAATTGCATAGCCAAAATTAATTACAGTCCTCACAATAAAAGCAAAAATCCACATTTATTTTATTAATTACTCATCAATCGTACATGTCTAACAATTCCTGGGGCACATACTATTTATACAAACCACAATATTCATCGAGTGAGATTTGGTCCATTATGCTGGGATCTATGTTTCAGGTTTTACTCCAGCAACAACTGCTCCAAGGGCAATGTCCTAAATACTGAATTCTTAACCATAATAAACACTTTATCTCACCATAACCATAACCATAACCACAACCCTAAACCTGTATCCAAATCTAAAACCCACATGAAACCCTACCTCCCTATATCTCTTTTAGGAAACAAAGCTGGAGCAAACGGTCAGCTCACCATTTTTCGTTATCACCAGAACTTGAGATAACCTTTACATTTCCTCCGGTCTGGCACAGTTTGATGTGTCTACAAACACAAGTCTGGGTTGTTTTTCTTTGGTTTCAGGTCATACGTTTTACCAGGAATACCCCTGCAAGGACTGCTGGGATAGCACCCGTTGACCCCAACTGAGAAAGGTCACTGTACCATGGTGCTACACCAAAGAGAGTAGGATGACCTAATGGTTCAATGCTAGCACAAACCCTAGAGGAAATACCTCTTTCACCCTTTGGTGATAAAGAAAAGAATAATGGCTTTTAACCCAGTGATTACTGGAACCTGGTGACCCTTGTATAAAGCCTATGATAGGATTCAGGGGGGTGTTTCATAAAGCTGTTCGTAAGTTACGTACGACTGGTGATATGTTCCTGTGCTACATGTACACGATTGAGAATCTGATTAGCACCCAAGAACATGTTCCAGTCGTGCGTAAAGTCGTGCGTAACTTACGAACAGGGGGGTGTTTCATAAAGCTGTTCGTAAGTTACATACGACTTTACGCACGACTTGTGATATGTTCTTGTGCTACATGTACAGGATTGAGAATCTGATTAGCACCCAAGAACATGTTCCAGTCGTGCATAAAGTCGTGCGTAACTTACGAACAGCTTTATGAAACACCCCCAGTTGTCAACAGGTCAAACCGGCCCTGAATATGCTGGTTGCATTTTGTTGACAAGTTTTGTTCCCTTAAGGTGCTTTCACACATGATGCGACAGTGTGGTAACACGCTGTGTCACCACACTTTTTTGTGTACAAGCCTATGGGGTATAGGGCGACAAAAAAATGTCGCCGAGGCAGGACACACTTTTTTTTGCTGCCTAGATACACAAAAAATGTGCACCAATCAAATTTCTAAAAATTTAGCACAAAAATTGTTGCCATGAGATTGCCTGCGCAAGTTTTGACAATATGCTCTCTTATTGAGAGTTGACGCGTTAATTCGCGTTCATTAGCATATGTGGTGACACAAAGTCCCACCATGTGTGAAGACGAAACAGTGTGGCGCCAAAGTGTGTTACCACACTGTAGCATCATGTGTGAAAGCACCTTTAGAGTTCTTTCAGATGCATCTGTAATCTACCCTTGTTCCAATCTCTTTCTCCTACCAGGTAGCTCTTTTAAGGATATTGGATGAAAAAAAAAACCCCATAAACTAGGACTTTGATCGTCAAGGATGATGCCTGGATTCACAAACCATGATGAGTCAGGCTTAATAGTGCATTATTCTCATATTCTCCATCACCAAGCAAGGCAGTAAGTATCCAGGGTTTCACAATGACTTTTTCACAGGAGGTTCACAGAGTTCAGACTGAATGCAAGATTGTCACTACGATTCAGAATTGAGTTCGCTTTTAATCCTACAAGGAGGCTCGCAATCGCCAGGAATTTCAATTTTTGTATTCATAGGACTATTGCTATTACGTCACTACGATTCAGAATTGAGTTTGCTTTTATTCCTACAGGGAGGGTCGCAATTGCGCAGAATTTCAATTTTTGTATTCATACGACTATGCGAAACTTCAACAACTAAGATTTCACATGTTTAAATGTTCATCTCAAATGCTATAACAATTTTTTTTTCCAAAATCGGATCGCAGATGGATCGTATAGTGTGCGGCTGGCTTTAAGCATCAACTTACCAATATAATAATTCCATTCGGCGTCCAACTCTGCCTGGCTGGCCAAGCACCCTTTCATGATATTGAGACAGAGCGAATGGCAGGGCTTGACGAAGGGAATACCTTTACAATGAGGGCAGTACGACATTCTCATAAGGGACTTCCGACATTCTGGTGTAGGCTCCACCTGGAGACAGAAACACAAACACAGATTTTGTGGAGTCTACATTGCTGAAAAGGTAAACAGTGCCTGAAAACACAAAACAATATTGAAAAACAAACACTATGCAAAGGCTCCAAACTATTTCTTTCTTCTTTCTTTCTTTCTTTACGATACTGAAAGGTTAAGCGTCTGTATGCATACATGCTTCTTTTTCAAACTTCCACACTGGGGGGCTCATGTAAACAATATACCGAATATATAATTATGAATATTACTTTCAGTTATTGTAAACATGGAATACTTCGCGGTGTGGAAATTTTCGTGCATTTCGCGTGGTGTGAAAATAAAACCGCACAAAATATCTTGTTTATTTTACATATGAATACAGTTATCCTAAATGTCCTTGAAAATTGAAAATGCACGATTGTGTTTATACCGGCTGAGCGCGAAAAAATTAATCACACGAAAATTTCCACTTTAACAGTAAATGGGCCACTATGCCGAAGATAACTCTGGCTGTGGCTTTTGGAAAATGTGTGTTATACCAAAGTCAAGTCATGCTCAACAGGTTTCTTTTTACACAGATACCTCTGAAAATTCATTTCATTCTGCTAAAAAAAACTGTGGGGTATTTATGTGTTTGTGGTTTTCATTTCCTCAAACTGACAGTCAAGGCATCAGTGCGGATTGCATCCATGGTATTTGCAAGAGAGTACTTTGAATGTCAATCGGGTGAAAAACAAATTGTAGCAATCAGAAAGTCATTATCTTGAATGGTACTTTATCCTTCATGCAAACAATCCATTTTGTTATTAATGTCTCTTTCTACAGGCTTTTCATAATCAGAATCACTCTCAATTTTTATTTAAGTGGGACACGGAGAGAACTATGTTATCAATTTCAATTCATTTTATCATGAAGATTACAGCATATCAATCTCCCTCTCTTAAATCATTTATCTTAAAGGGGGTACCCAATGCTGAAACAATGTGAGTTCATTTAAAAGAGCATGATTTCATCAGCAGAAAATCATCTGCCTAAATTTTTTTCGAAAGTTGTGTTGCCAAGGAAACCCCCAAATGTGGTAAGATTTCAGGATATTTTTGACCCTTCAGCTGTGTCCCAGTTTCAATTGGGTACCCACTTTGACGTCAAAATGACGTCAAAGTGGGTACCTTGTCGCGCAATTCTAGCAAAATGCACACAAGGTATAATACATACTGTACAGTCTAGTGCGCAGCACAACTGCAATGCGCGAAGCTGGGTACCCACTTTTACGTCATACCTCATACTCAAAATTTTTAATCTTATTCTTCTTAGAATTCTTCATATATCAATAAAAAAAATTACCATTGTGTAATCACTTTAATGTAATAATAATAAGTAATATTATAATCACAATGATTGGGTTTTATTTTCCTAGGGTAGCCACATCAGTATCACTACTGTTCTTCCTGCGGGCCCTGCAATTATCATTACCCCAGCAATGCCAGGTACCCATTTACTACACCTGGGTCAAGAGGGACACCTGTGAGCAAAACACATCGTCCAGGGATGTAAGCACCTCTCATATGAGAGGCAAGAACCTTGACCATTATACCACAGTGCTTCCTGGGGAAGCTTCTGAGAGTTAAAGGCATTGGCTAACTTTGTGAGCAGCTGATTTAAAAAATTCTCAAACTGAGATGAAACATGTGTATGAGTACTTGTATTTGTACTCAAAAACCCTGAAACCAACCATAATTTGGAATAAAAAACTGTCATTTAGACGCAAACCAAGATTTTATTAGCTTTCGTCTCGAGAGACAATGAACTAAGAGGACCGTTTGCACGAATTAAAAAATAACGTTATGTGCCTTCTGCCACGTGATACGCCAATACACACAGTGCGGTCCGTTGAGCCATCCGCGCATGCGCACTCCGTATGTCTGGTCTGTGCAACCGACCCTCATATATTTTTTAAACATTGGTTCGCATTTCTATTATTTAAAAATACTTCCTGTAGATATTTTACTCTGAAACTTTCAGACTGGTATTTTTACACAATAACCCCTATGCTTATCCCATCTTCAAGTAACAAAATGAGATTTTTTTAAAATCATAACAATGTTAACCAATGTCTTTAAATTATATTTGTTCCTGAGGTAATTCCTTTGATGAGAACATCTTCCAAAGTGATATGCAATAATTTTTTTTTTTAAAGAATACCTTAGTTCCTCTTGTTATTGCATCACGGCCAATACCAAGCCCCTGGCCAAACGTCCTGGCTGCTACGAACGACTTCTTGGCCCTGTCGATGAGGGTGTTGGCCACGTCACCAAACGGTTTCAGACTCTCCATGATAACGTCTTGTCTCGTACAGCTCCAGAAATCGTCTGTGTACTTGTACTGCGGGTTGAGAAGCTGGAATATCCGCTCAAATAACTGATTGAAGAAGTCCCCCATAACCTGCATAATCAAGTTTTCATTTAAAAAAAATTCTTTTAGAGGATGTTTTGCAGAGGATAAATTGACTGCTGATAATCAGCAGGGATTGGATAACGTTATGCTCTAGCAACAGTGTAATACATTGTACATTCAATCTTTTAATCAAGGAAAATATCAAGAGAATGAACACTTTCTCATCCAAAGAAATTGGAAATTGAGATTTTAGGTAAGGCTTCTCTCACAAATAAATAACGATTTCTCAAATACTAAGAAATGCATATTACACACTTATCAATAAAAGGAATCTCAATCAAGGAACATCCATGCAAACACAAAAAAAACATTCATGAATACAGTTGGATGTAAGCATCTTTTATTTTATTGTCACTATAAGGCTGGCTGATAGATAATTTCTGAATTAAATCATCAATTATCAAAGTCGTTTCTTACCTCTGAAAGATCAATGTCTCTTCCATAATAATAATTCCTGAAGTTTGTGTAAAGATCATCAAATAAATCTTTGTTCTGCTCGTACAGTGTATCGTATGTCCTTGTGAACATATCGTCCAAATCCGCTTGCGAATTCACAATAAGTTCTTTGATGAAATCTGTGAATGGATGACAAAAATATACAAAGAACAATTGTAAATTTCAATTATCAAAGGCAAGTTCTACGATGTTTTCTTCAGTAAAAATTTGGGAAAAGGAAGACATTAAAGGGGATAGAAACTGAGAAATCATGGGGAAAGATAGGGTGATCTCGGATGAGAGAGGGGAATGCAGTCGGCCACTCGAGTTTCAAGAAAAGGGATAATCCATTCTAAACAACTGTGATTTATTGCCGTACGTGTTTCAAATTTCGCGCAATGAAAAAGCTAATAAACAGCTAGTCATATGGAAAAACAATTACATGGCCAGCTCCCTGGGAGAGCCTAAGGGGTGTTACGTAATCCGCGGCGACGACATGTCGGGGAAAGGTAATGGAGTTTAATGGCTAGACTAACAAACCAGAAGTAAACTATATTTTGTATTTTGAAATGTTGGAGCATTATAAAAGACGTTTCTTCGAGTGAACACGATGAGACCCGTTAAGAGTCTAAACACTTAGAGTTGTTGAGAAATGTGAGAACCCGAAGTGTATGACTTGGTTGAGTTCGGTAAGCTTCGTGCTGTCAGAACTTTATAGCATTAGTCCGACGGGCTCGCATAACGGACGGATTATAGTGTACAAGTAAACAAGCCTTTTGCAAATTCATTTTCCCCATGATTTCCCACTTGCTGGCCGCTTTAAGAAAGGAAGAACAATAGTAAACATTGCTAATCAGAAGGATATTGTGGATTTTAAAAAGTTCAAGCTCTAAAATGCTCTGATGAAATCTGTGAAAAATAACAGAGATGAAGATCAACTGTGAATTTTATCATAGGGATCTTGTTTATTTCATCTACATCATTTGATATTTCACAAAATTTGTGAAAAGGAGACAAAAAAGATCGAAAGAACAAGCATAAACAGAGAAAATCAGAGGGATATTGCACATGAAATCTGCGAAGAGGATGGCATGGGAGGAATGATGGTAAATGTAAAAAAAAAAAGGGGGGTACATGTATTTCAACATGTATTATGGAACAGACTGCTCAATATACTGAATATGATAAAGATGGTAATTCTATATTCTTAAAGGCATTGGCTAACTTTGTGAGTAGCTGATTTAAAAAATTCTCAAACTAAGATGAAACATGTGTATGAGTACTTGTATTTGTACTCAAAAACCCTGAAACAAACCATAATTTGGAATGAAAAGGTGTAAGTTAGACGCAAACGGCAATGTTATTATCCTTCGTCTCACGAGACAATCACTAAGAGGACTACTTTGCTTGAATTTGAAAATGCCGTTATGTGCCTCCCGCCGCGTGATACGCCAATACACACTACTAAGGTGAGTCATATGCGCATGCGCACTCCTTAGGTCTATTCTGTGCAACTGACCCTCGTATATTTTTCAAACATTGGTTCACATTTTTTATATTTAAAAATACTTCCTGTGGATATTATTATAGATTTTTTAGAATCATAACAATGTTAACCAATGCCTTTAAACTTAAAGCAAGGTCCAACTAAAATGCACTTCTCCCCTCCCTGTTATCCCCACACCCCACCGTCCCCCTCTTTCTAATATCCATATGCTCCTTCCAAGGCTCCTAAAAACAAACTGCCACGGAAAAACAATGAAAGCAGCAGCATCACATGGGTCCCAAGAGAAGAGATTAATTCAAAGTGGAAAAGTGCTTCAGAAATAAATCATATCTCTACAATTGAAGATTGATGCAGAGTTTATGACTGATGGGTCTTTTCCGTTCCAGCGAGCAGAAAGATTTGCATCCCTCCCATTTGGGTCTCATAACAGAATCACATCATGTGTCATCCACATCTGAAATGAAATCTTATCTTGCTATAAAACAATCTTCTAGTTCTATATCTGCTGCTGAAAGCTACAGGGCTACACTCTCAGAAAAATTATTAGGTTGGTTAAAATATGAACCGACCGACTGTTAGTTAAAATGTAAAAAACACATGTTTTGTGTTTTTTTAATCAACAGTCGGTCGGTTCATATTTTAACCAACCTAATGATTTTAAACCAACTTTTCTGGGAGTGTATTTACTGATATACTTTCTCATGATGGAGATCATATCCTTCTAATTATTTTGTTTGTTGTTTGGTTTTGGGGGGAGGGCCATTGAGATAGGGTGCCAAAGAATTGAGAGAAATTAACTTAACACACAGGAGACTGTGACGAGACTTCATTCCCAAGTCATTATAGAAGACTACAACCCAGGAACTTTAAAATGTGGACACTGACCTCCCCGATTTCTGTACATTTTTGGGTCTGAAGACATGAACAGGGCACAGAGACAGTCATCGGAGAATACCCAGCTGGTAACTGGAGCAATTTATTCATCAACCCAAGCAAGAGGGTTAAAGAATAAATTGGTCATGTACAGTAGTGTGGAAGGGGGCCGGGGAAGGGGGGGGGGGGGAAGGGGGCCGGGGAAGGGGGGGGGGGGGAGGGGGGAGGTGTACGTTGGTCGTTATTACTGAGTATGATAATGGACTTCTAACAGTTTATATCTGAGCGGGAGGGGGGGGGGGGGGGGGGTTATCATTTACCATACTGAAAGGGGGCCCAGAGTATGACCTACATTAGATTTGATGTACTAAGTATGCAACTATCACCATGTTCAGACTACCGGAGATCCTGTTTGCAATCCCATAGTGTGGGGCAAATGCAGTGCAGTCAAACCTGCTTTACTGACTACCTGCCTAGAAAGATCACAATTTTTTATTTTCCATGAAAAGTTTTGTCTATTGCAACATGTATTGAAGAAACCTGCACATAAAGACACTTTTCTTGTCTTCCTACAGCAGTTCTTTATGGACAGGTTTCATTGTACAGTATGAAATGGTATGAATACAACAGAGTTACATGGGGCACCATGTATGAAATATGACTGACAGTATGACAGGGTGGTGATCAAGAAGCATGTCTTGAGGAAGCCCTTGGAGAAATGGTCATGAGAGAAATATCTTGTAGTATGACAGAACTAACCCGGTACAGTGTTCTGAGGATGGAACAGCTTCTTCAGAGTAAAAGAAACATCAACGAATAATGCTCATGCTCATGGGAGCAGTGTATA
Source organism: Echinometra lucunter (assembly GCA_029962745.1). Classification (NCBI taxonomy): domain Eukaryota; kingdom Metazoa; phylum Echinodermata; class Echinoidea; order Camarodonta; family Echinometridae; genus Echinometra; species Echinometra lucunter. Next base: position 15,425,480 of record CM057169.1, read on the forward strand.
TCTGTTTGAGTGTGAAAGGGGCTTGGTCAGACTGAATGATGCTTATGAATGCTCATGGGAGCAGTGTATATCTGTTTGAGTGTGAAAGGGGCTTGGTCAGACTGAATGATGCTTATGAATGCTCATGGGAGCAACGTATATCTGTTTGAGTGTGAAAGTGGCTTGGTCGACTGAATGATGCTTATGAATGCTCATGGGAGCAGTGTATATCTGTTTGAGTGTGAAAGGGGCTTGGTCAGACTGAATGATCACCTTGGCAGGGAGGGTAATGAGGCATGAATGTCATCTTACTTCACAAGTGACATTGGCACTTGCATGACTTCCCACCATTTCTATCCAGAGGCGTATCCAGCAGACCTTTGTGGTGTGGGGGAGGGGGGGGGGGGCTGAGCTTTCAACTATTTTACATTACAAGGGAGAGAAGGGAGAGGAGAGAAAGAGTAGATATTTTTCAGAGGAAGCATCTAAACTTCAGACAATCCAACTCGTTCAGCAAAGAAACCACCTTATTAAGCCCTGTTTTGTGTAACGGAGGGGGGGGGGATATTTTTCATGGCTTGAAATCTGTCGGGAGGGGCAAATTGCCCCTTGCACCTCCTTCAACTACGCTAGTGATTTCATCTTAATGGATGATGTGTGAGGCAAACATGGGCTGCCTCTCACGCTTTCAATGATTTTTCTTCCTCCTGTTCTTCTCTCCTTTCTCTGCTAAATTGCATCCCATTACATAGATTGCCATCTCTGCTCACATAGAAAAACTAGAATTCATTTCAGAGTAGACTAGAGAAGGCTAAATAAATTAAACATTAAGTCGAAAAATTCTCTCACTAACCCCTCCCTCCCTCCCTCCCCCCCCCCAAAAAAAAGGAGAAAAAAGTTACCTCATCATAGCATGCAGCATGTTTTTAAAGTACTAGCTCTCTAATAAGCAAAAAATGAAAAATTTATAAATAAGCCTATATTTTTAAGGTGCCTCCTGCATCCAAGAGAGAATCAAGACATCCTGCCCTTAATTCAGCCACTGGCTTTGCAATAATATCAATTCAGCTGAATGTTAGTCTCTGTAATAAACTGTACATGTATAAATCTAAAGAATAATTCTGCTGAAAAAAGATAGTAGGTAACTGTTGAATTATTTTGATATCTTGCAATGAAAAAGAATGCTGTAACAGTGAATTCCAGTTCTGTGTCTGTGCAAGACTCTCCTCGTACCACACAGCAAGGTACGTGTGATGGAGAACGTGTTCGTCTAGTTTCACAGGCCACTAGTTATACGGGGTATCAGTAACGGTGTTAGAGTTTGATTAAAGCGTTCCTCTCGTATTTTCCCCCCGCAGGTAATTCAGAGCGGGTTGAACCGAGTCTTGCCCTCAGACATGGGGCTAACGCATGCACGGCCATGACTGGGATTGAGTGGGAGTGAGAGAGATGTAGAGAGAGGAAGAGAGGGACAGACAGACAGACAGAAAGGGGGCAAGAGAGAGAGAGAGAGAGAACAGCAGACAGCCAAAGACAACAATGCAGAAATCTTGGGAAAAAGAGATAGGAGGGGAGAAGCAGGGAAACATTGAAAGAGAAAAGCAGAGAGAGAGGGAGAGAACAGCAGACAGCCAAAGACAAGAATGTAGAAATCTTGAGAAAAAGAGATAGAAGAGGAGAAGCAGGGAAACACTGAAAGAGAAAGATGACAGAGTGGACAAGTAGCCAGAGATGACAGGGTGGAAAATGATGGAAAGAAAGAGAGAATGAAGAAATATAGGAACAGAGAGTTGAGAAAACAGAAAACTGCTAAGAGACAGAGAGAAGATGGAGAGACAAGGAGAGTGGAAGAATAAGCAGAAAGTAGAGCATACATGAATGAATAGGAAAGAGCAAGCCAGGATTGACAGAGAGTAGATGTGGTGAGACTGTTATGGAAGAATGGTAGAAAGGAGCATGGAAATACACAGTTTAGAAAAGGAAGAGAGAACTGCAAAGAGACGAAGACGAAATTCAGGAGAGTGGAGAGATAAGCAGAAACTTGAGCATATGGATGAACAGCAAAGAGAAAGTTAGGATTGACAGAAAGTAGATGTAAAATGTGAAGGAAGAAGAGTAGAAAAAAATAAGAGAAGAAGAGATCGCAGAAGAAAAAAATCTGACCCAAACTGAGCTTGTCATCTATACTTGAAAGGCTTGCCGGCTTATTACTAAGTCTAATTGGCATGTCTTCCTTCGATCGTATTACTAAAGAATCTCCCGGCTGAACTTGGAAATGGGAAAAAGAAAAAAGACAGACAGTTCAAGAAAAATAGAAGATGCAGCAATGTTGCTAAGCTGAACTGACAGAAACTTGGGAGTTGATGGGAATGAAAATAAACTTCTTCATCCCAGGATCAAATAAACAAAATGGGGAATCTTGTAGCACAATCGCATGCCTTTGATAAAACTTGATATGTTGAAAGTATGAGAAGGGAATATACCACAAGTCAGATTTGCTCAAATCTCTGAAGACTTGAAAGTATTGATACAACTGAGGCTCAGAAAAGGATCAGCTCTTATCAGGTTTCTGAAGGGATTTCTGCTGTTTTCTTTGAATGTTCCTGGAGTCTGAAGAACGTCATATTGAGAGCTGAAACACAGGATTTATACCCCAAAATATTGTAGACAGCAGTACTTAGCGTTATCACCATTATGGTGGTAGCAGTGATGATGAACATCATAATGATCAATTTATCATCATCACAACCACCACCATTGTCATGACAACAACCAACATCATCACTATCATAACCATCATCAACATCAATATCATCATGATTTTCATCATCATCATCATCATCACCATCATCATCATCATCTTATTCATTAACAATATCATCACCATCATCCTTTTTGTTTCCTCCTCCTCCTCTACCACCCCCTTATTACAGGGCCATACGCAGAAATTTTTTCCTGGGGGGGGGGGGCAACAAGACGTGCAAAAATTTTTGAAGCTCAAAAGCGAGGGAGCGAAGCGGACGAGCTGGTCACGAGGGTGTTTTTGCATTTTTATAAGTGAAATTGAAGGATTTGATGCACACTTTTCGTGGATTTTGTGAAAATTGTCACAAAATCCACGAACTGCCCAACTGCCCCCCTACCCCTCCCCCGTGTACGACCATGCCTTATTGTCATCATCATCATCCTCACCACCATCACCACCACCACCACCACCATCCTTCTTTTTTTCCTCCTCCTCCTCCTCCTTCTCCACCACCACTTTATCATCATCATCCTCACCACCACCACTACCACAACCAATACCACTACTACAATCAACACTACCACCACCCACCACCACCACCACCACCATCATAATCTTCTCCCTTTTATTTTCTGTCCTTTCCATTTCTGACATCAGCGTCATCTTTTCTATCACTACCACTTGCAACACATCAATCTAACACCCAAACTGATCTCACTAGTAATGCTAAATAATTCCCATTACTTCCTGGTATACAGCCAAACAGGTGCGTCCTCATCAATTCGAGCTTGGAGAATAGCCCACTATTTCTGATCCATGAATTAGCCCAATGGGAGAATAGACAGCTAAAGATGAAATTAGCCTGGTATTTTGCATGAAAACTAAGGCACCCAAATCTTGGACTTGCCTTGCAGATAAAGCCCTCTAATTCTCAAAATAGTGGGCTATTTTCAATGCGTCCTCATCAGCTCAAGCTCCAAGTGCTGGCTCATTGACCCCATCTTGCATGTTCAATTCAATTGCAATTCAATTCGTCTCTATTCAATTCCATGTATACAAAACGGTTTCATAAAAACATGCAGAAAATATAATACAATTTGCATTAAATTATTAAATAAAAATAGATTGACAATAAAAACAGGAATTAGGTTGCTGTACAACCCTTGAGGGTTTTGTCTAGACAGCCACCATGACATAAAAAAGTAACTTGAACAATAGAATTACAAATGGAATCATATAAATTAAAGTATTATTCTACAATAAAACAAACAAAAATACAACCGCACAATCCCTACACAGATTTCCTGGTGGAATGTTATTCTATATACTGTTTAAGCCACAGAATCATTGGAAATAAGATATAATTTAAGCTTTCTTTGGAATAAATTTAAGCTTTTAAGAGAAGTTAAGTCTGATGGGAGGGAATTCCATAGAGTGACCATGTGCACCAACATTGGGCTATAGCTCGAGCTAGATTGCAATTCACTGAGCTCGAGCTTATGAAGATGCGAGTGCACACTTCAGCGGAGTTCGGCTTAAAGACGCTCAGTTGTGGGCTTTCATGGGGAATTTGATACCATGGGTGCTTACCTGTAACCGGTGTTGTCCATCACTATGAGTTTTATGACCGACAGACCTTATGTAATGCTCTGTATATTCCACCCTTTTTCCCATATGGCAAAATCGTTATCTCACTTTCCCTGGCCCGAGAAGCCAAAGAATGTTTATGGTGGGACAGCTTGTTTTGCTGTGCTCAAGAAATATAGCTCTATTACAGGTATTTCCAGTGCTTTTCACAAAGTCTGGTGTCAGCAAATTATGATGCACTCCCCATGAAAGCCCACGACTGAATGTCTTTAATCCCCGAGATCCCAAAATAGTGGGCTATTCTTCAAGCTTGAGCTGATGAGGACCCAGACGCGACTGAATCATATTCATTGACTTTTGACCTTTGTTGACTGCTTAGCATAAGGTGGGCACAGACTGTGCCAGTCTCTGCTAAAGAGCCTGAGGCATAGAGGACATTATTATATCACAGTTAGGTGGGCACAAACAATGTATGGAATTCAGTTCAATTAGCAGACATTAATTGGTTCACAGAGGACAGATCCATTGGATGCCTGCTCCCACCTATACCGTGTTTACACAGTGACTCGGCTCGGGGGTTTAACGTACGACCCGTGCTCAACACGGCAATTTTATGTTGTGTAAACGTGATCAGTGTGATCCGCGAGCCGTGTCGAACACCGCTTTTTTGATCCACCAGAATCGTAGGTTTCAACCCGCGAGCAGAGTCAGACTTGTCTATTTTTTCGACCCTGCTTGAGGATTCAACACTCAAGCCGAGTCATTGTTTTAACACCGTACTACTCAGCCCACCAGCGGCTAGACAGTGTTATCACCGCGGCGACATGACAGCATCATCACAGGAAGGCATCACTGATCTTTAAGGAGCATGTCGACTGGAAACATCTCAAATATATATCACTATATATCACTGCTCATCACACAGCAAATGATATATGAACATCCTACTTGAATGAAACACTGATCTCATACTCATATTAATATTTGTTGTATGACATACATGTAGTACAAATCAAACTTACCATTTCTATATTTGTAACTATTTTGTAAGCACAGTGTAATGAACAGAGTCATTCCAAGGGCTCTCAGTCACTAATATATTATCCTAAAAAATTAATTAATACATGAGAGTGGAACCCATTATGATAATGAATAACTGCTAAAACCTGAATATACACTCACAGGGAGATGTTTTGGGATTTGTTTGTTTTTTTGATAATCCACAAGTTCTATCAATTGGAAATAATTTCAAGGAATCAATCTGATGCAGATAACACAAAATATTAAAGTTATCATTAACCCAGTGTCATAATCAATTTTCCTTCTTCCTTTTTGTTTTTTGCTTCCCTTTAAACCTTTTCTTCTCTTCCATTGATTTTCTCTCTCTCTTTCTTTCTCTCTGCTTGTACCTCTTGTGGGCATTCTTGATATGCATGTCTGTCTGCAGACTGTTTTCAATCAGGTGCAATTATCATTGGGAAAGATAAGGACGTCATTAGCTTGGACAGCTCATATGGCACATGAAAACATGACATTTCCGCAGCAAGCATATCGGACTACGAAGGAAGCACAGAGAGAATTAAAAGATAGTGCTGTACTCCATTTACCATAGTGTCCAGTTGAGTCTTGGTATTATTATGCCTCTACTCTCTAATTGATATATCATTGATATACAGCCAGAAGGGGTTAACTCACATATTTCAATACAGAGTAAATGCCCTTTTAGCTCTAAAAATTATAATATACTAATAACATTATTGTTCTCACAGATAAGTTGCAACTCCAACTGTGAGGAACTTAAACAGACCAATTTGGAAAAAGGAACAGGAAAAAAAAATTAGTTTAAGAGTGGGAATCACATTTCAAATTTTGATGACAATATTTTGAACACCTAACATCTTCAATGAAATGACCATTAAAATCTGTTAGTAGCTCATATATGTATTTAGTCTTCTACTTTTCATATCATGCATACCATTCTGTCATTTATGACTCTTAGGATAAGTAGCGTCTACTTTGTTTGGTAGACATGCAAATATAGCACTTATCATTTAAAAGACAAGATAATTTACTTATTTACTTTCCCATGCCCTCGTAATCTCATATCCTCATTGTAGTGTTGCCCACAAGGGACCATCACCTCCAAGTCAACACATGCAGACACAGAAAAGAGAGGAACACCCACCGTCCCCCCCCCCCCATAAAAAAACAAAGGAACACCCCTAACGATAAAAGGAGAACACCCCCACCAACAGGGAGGGATGGAGGGGTAGACAAACGAGATCTGACTGCCGGAATTCCCAGAAAATGTATCGGATACACCGTGCAGCCGTGTTCGCTTAATTCCCTGACTTGATTCACCCTGACACATGCATCTTAGACAAACAAACATGATGATGCTAACCCATACTGAACGCATTAGCAAGATACTTAGGCTTCCGAAAATGCTAACTATCCACCAAGGGTATGTTAAGGAAGTGCACATGACCTTTCCATTTAAGCTTGCCCTATCTTTCTATTTTGCTTCTCCTTTTTTCCTTCGTTCATCTTCTTTTTTTTGTCCTGGAATGTGAGTTTCTTGCATCAATGCCAATGTTATTTCCTTTGTGGGAGTGAGGAAGTCTAGTTAATTTCCCCATGTTCTCTGAATGTGCATCTGCGTGGGCTGTTCTCTAAGACAGGTTTTTTCTTTCTTTCTTTTTTTCATCTTGTTTTGGCAAAAAACTGATCCTGTCAAGTATACCATTATGTGCCATGTCAGGCAAGCATTAGGGCTAGACTTTGTTCAGCTGCTGACATTCCATCTTCGTAATTCTCGGACTTAAAGCTGCTACTAATGTTAACCTTAAATTAGCAATCTTGGGGCAAAACATCCAAAATTTATACACATTCAGAGAAATTCCATTTGATTTGATGTAAATTTCATGTTTTGTTTCATCTCCTATAGCAAGTTTTAAAACAAAACTGAACTAAAAGAATCCAGACCTCCTAAACGAATTCTAAATTATATTAGCTCTGCAAGCATGGCCTTAACATTGACCTTTGACCTTCACCGCTCCCTGCATAATCAATGCTATATGGCATCAGGCGAACATTCTCCATCTCCTTGACAACAAGGAAGGCATCTTAGGAAGGCATCATCTTCTCAGACAGAAGGTGGTTGAGCATTAACAAGATTGTCCTTCGATCCAGAGAAATCAATTTCCTTCCCTCCTCCTTCTCCTCCTCCATCCCACCTAACACTGTGCCTCCGTGCATGATGAAGTTATGGTCTATTATCTGGCACAGTGACCTTGCACTGTGGATGTCTATGTAAACACAGACAGAAAATTAGGTAGCTTCGTGAGCATACAGAAGGGTGGGTGGGGGGGGGGGAGTTCAGACAGAGAAATCCATGTTTATAGCAATGTCCTGAGATGAGGATGCCTGACAAATTATTGTATACACCTATCTGTTTCTTCTTTCTCCTCCCTCCCACCCAACACTGTGTCTCCATCCATGATTAGGTCAGCATCTGTAATATCTGGTACAATGACCTTGTTCTGCGGACATCTATTGAAGCACAGAACGAACATCAGAAACCTTACTCAGATATACACAGCAAGAAGCTTCAGACACCCAGAATATAAATTTTTGAATACATTTTCCAATACATTTTATGACAAGAGGTTGTTGGAATTTACCTGTTCCAATAAAAAAAAACAATAAGAATTTAAGATTATCATATCTTTATTCAATCATATAAAGCTGAGATGCTGTGACACCTTTCTCCTCTTAAAGCTGAAAATTAAACAAATGAACGGTAAAACATTTTTTCTATCTTGGGTCTGCGACATAAAATCACGCACCACCTGTACAAAAATTAATATAAAACTAATGAGAGCTCTGTCCATGCAAAACATGTAATAAAAAAAGTGTGAATATCATCCAGGAAGCTGTCGAGGTGCAGGATTCCTAGCCGGCTGAGTGTAATCGTAACATTGCGTTCTTCCAGAACTTTACACTAAAATTTACTCGACATCATGAACGGAATATCATATGAACTCACATATGCAAGGGACAATGTAAGACTATATTTAATCAGTTTCATGCAAATGCTATTTTTGCTACCAAAACTGTACACAAGCTGTAGGCTCATTCCCTTGCTGCTACATGATCAGGTGAGATGCAATGCAATACACTGTCAGAAAGAAAGTGTGAGCGGAAAGGAAAGTAGAATCTCCAATAGGAAGAAGCGCAGAATCTAGAAAGAGGAGTGTCGAATGTAGACTTTGGCAAGGGGATGAGACGGAATATGTACAAAGGTAGAGTATGATGGAATAGAAGAAGAGGGAGTAATAATCTACACAGCAAAGATTGGCATGGTATTGCCAATTGGATTGAAGCTAGGAGGTGGAGATATGTGGTACACTTGCAGACATTACAATAGAGGAGACGAAGAATGGATGCGAGGAATGGACACGGGCGCCTCCTCGAGGAGCATGGAGAGGTCATGGAAAGGTTTTTGGACTAGAGCCGTCTCTAGTTTGTTGATGCGGGATTACCGGCAAACATGCCATCTGGATACCAAACAGTTAATGTATCACTGGGATGAGTGATGCAGGGGAGATGGGGGATGAGACGGGAATACCGGTGCTAGCATGGGGTGATGCGGTCCGAGCGGTACAGGGAAGAGTGGAGGATGGGATTGAACTGAAGATAGAGACTGGCATGAAATAAGTACTAGAGTAGGGGCTACAGAGAAAAAGACAGAATTACCTGATTAGAATGAATCGAAGACTGAGGCTGGAATAACCTGAGCCAGGCAGTAAAGGGTACAGGGAGAATATCAAGTAGGGTACCTAGCAGGGAGGCTTGCATAAAATAAGCCATGCAATAGCTTTACGAGGATTGTGAAGAATAGGAATGAATTGAGGAGAGAGGATGGCATCAAGAGTTACTGAAAAAAAAACAGAATGAGAATAAATTGAAGAGAGATGCTCGCATAAACTTCTCCAGTAAATAGATGTATGCATCCCCCTGAAGCCATATAAAGTCTTGCATGAGCATTATGTATGACAAAAATAAATCCCTGGAAATCAGATGATAACAAGCAAGAATGGAGGAAGAGAGATGAAGATAATTGGTAGGGAAGCCATGGTTACGCATCATACGGATGGGAGGAGATTGATTTTTGTCCCCCTCTTCAATAAAGGCAATGCCACCCTTGCAATGTGAGGAATACCAACATATAGCAGAATGATGGATAGGAAAAAAATGCAAGAAAAGATAGCAGCATGATTTAGCTGATATGGTGCTCCAGAAACTCGAAAGGTAAGTGTATGAATATCATTTCAGAATGAAAGAACCAACTGTAGTTTTAAGGGGAAAATATTGTCTGTAGCATGAAGGGAGATTGATTTCATGTTTTAAAGCAAAGCAATGCAAAACTTGCAACAAGGAGAAGAGCAGTTGGTACAGAGTATGAGGAATAGAAAAAAAAATTGCACAAGATGGGGAATAATTTATTCAAAACGATGCTCCAGAATACAGAAATCAGAGCCAGCATGGCCAGGGCAAGTCAAGAACTACACCACATATGGAGTCAAATCTGTCTTAGTGGCCACCTCTGTATAAGGCCAACATTGTGCAGTGGTTGCCTACACTGCCTCCCTCTAGGAAAAAAATATACCTAACAGAACCTACCTTTAGCAGCCACCTGTCTGCAATGGCCACTCCTCTTTTTGTTTCCTTTGGGTGGCCATTACAGACAGGTTTTATTGATTTACAACAAAAGTATACGACTATCTGAGGGGAACATTGTATTTATTATTATTGCAACTTTAATTTACATTCAGAATTAAGCAACAATACACAATTTTTCAGTGGCTGAGGAGCATCAACTTTTTACTGAATCACGACAATCATAAGTCATAATATAAATATTATTATTTTAACTACAGTTAACATTCAAAGCAAAGTAAAATTATATACTTTGTTGAGCGGCAGAAGTGCGTTAACTTTGCAATAAATGATACAAATTAAAAGTTACATTTTTAAATAATATCCCTGGCTTCGGGGAAATACTGAGATATTTTAAACAATTCAAAGAAATAAAACTTTGAAAAACAATCCAGTCTATGTGGTTTGTATCAATTTATAGCATATTTCAGTGGAAAAGGAAAGAAACAAAGTGAGAAAAAAAAATAAATGAAGGAAATAATAACAATTATTCGTCACAGGAAATATATAAATGGGACAAGAACGAGGATGTTGTGAGCGAGGTTTCGATGGTAAAAGGTCACTGGACGAGTTTGTTTTGGGAAGGATTACTAAGCAGAGGGATTGCCACACTATATCTGTAGTAATGTATCATGTGATGAAGGATGGAAGAGGTGTCCCAGGTATGGTGGTGGTGTCTCCATTCTTTTAAAAGGGAATACATCTTAATAAGCATGTTCACACGGAAAGAAATGTAATGAGGTTGAAACATATAGATCCTATTCACACTTAGAAAAGTAAAAACTCCTGCATATAAATGAAACAAGAAGCCATCCCCCAGATAATGCTTATCTTAGCACAAGAGGTCTTGAATATTAAAGGCATTGGCTAACATTGTCATGATTTTAAAAAAATCTCATTTTGTTACTTAAAAATGGGATAAACATTAGGGTTATAGTGTAAAAATACCAGTCTGAAAGTTTCAGAGCATAATATCCACGGGAAATATTTTTAAATATTAGAAATGTGAACCAATGTTTGAAAAATATACGAGGGTCGGTTACATAGGCTCAACGTAAGGAATGCACATGCGCACATGACTCAACGGACTGCACTGACGTATCACGCGGTGGAAGGCAGGTAACGGTATTTTTGAATTCGCGCAAACTGTCCTCTAAGTTCAGTGTCTCTCGAGACGAAAGCTAATAAAATCGTGGTTTGCGTCTAACTTACAGCTTTTCCTTCCAAATTATGGTTGGTTTGAGGGTTTTCGAGTACAAATACAAGTACTCATACACATGTTTCATCTTAGTTTCAGAATTTTTTTAAATCAGCTGCTCACAAAGTTAGCCAATGCCTTTAACCATAGTTCTGGTTATGCAACAATGTGAAAGAAACTGTTTTAAATTAATTGGGAATGGTTGATTTAGTAGGACATATAATTTGAGTATACCTTAGGTTTTGAAGTAATTCACAATGATAATTAATAAATAAACTGAATCTTGTTGAAAGCACATGCAATGTACACAAAAATGGGTAAAGGGACTACATTTACAAATGTTTTAAGGCAGAAATTTCAACTACATGTATTTCTTGTCATATTTTCAATATGAGGGCATTTGAAAAGCAATCCTTTCAAAGGAAATTTCTACTATGATATGCTTTTTAAAACAAAAACAAAAAGAATAAGAAAGCTCACAAATGATCTTTTACCTCCTCCCAGAAATCAAGAGCTCTTTGAAAATTGGTTGCAAGTATGACGCAATTGAAACTCTGCCCCCCTCACTGCCAAAAAGCTTTTTAAAACTGAAATGAATTTTCATGATGGTATTAGTCCCGAGTCTGACAGAAAAACAAAGCATCCTGACAGAACTTGTCTTTTCTTAAAAGAAAGTTCTCAGTAAAAGTGCTTTTCAAGAACAACATCTGAAAGATCAAGAAGGGGTGTAGCCATTGATTAGAACAGTACGTGCCTTGTTTGCAATGTATCAGTGTAAAAATGTTATTCTCTTTTTGCATGTTGCGCATTTAATTGACATATCTCAAAACTGTCATAAGTATAACAGCTTTAATATTTCCACTTCGCTGAAGAATTACACAAGCGGACATGACAAATCTCCACTGTTCCAGAAAAATATCATGTTCACCTCAATCAGACTGAATCGATTAAATTGATGTGCACTGCAGCACTTGAGACAAAACAAATTTTGCCTCTGGCCAATCAAAATCAAAAATTGAAATCCGTGTATCTTCATGTACTAGGAAAGCTGTATTACCAAAGGAACATGGAAATTGTCCTCACCTACACTGCCTGGACAAACCAAGAATCTGCAGGTGCCTATTTCAATGATTTCCTCTGGAGGGAATACAACTGTGATTGGCTATATCCTTCAATTTAGGCCCGTTTCCATGAAAAAATAATCATCGCTGGCAAAAAGATGTATGATTGACGGGAATTGTTACCAAGGGGGGAAGCAACAATGAAAGAATACTGAAAGCTTACGTGACAACAAAAAGGGAATTTCCTCTTTGTGTTATCACAACTTTTTGTACCACAAAAGGATATTACATGTATCTGGTGAAGGCCAGAAAAATATCAACTCGATGTAAAGTATTAAAAGTACTTGAATTAACACCTCTTTTGGCTCTCAGCACATATGATAGATCTCTTTTTCAAAGCATTAAACCTATCATCAACTCACCTAAATTTCCAAATGATTTTTGAACTTTTTATTTCTTTCAGGCAGAAAAGAAAAGCTTTGCAGAAAACTCACTTTCATAAGGATAGTACTTTAAACGTGGAATATTTCACAGTGTTGAGATTTTTGCACATTTCGTGTAGCACAACACTTGCGTGAAAATAAAACCACACTAAATGCGCAAATGTGTTCAACTTGGCTGAGTGCAAAAAATTAATCGTTCAAAAATTTCATTTTTACAGTAAATCTTCCCCTCAAGCTCCTATTAACAAAAAGTAATTTAGCTGTCCTCCATAATTAGTTCTTTGAAAGAAGAGCTGGACTGATCATTTTTTAGTCTGAATGTATGAGAAGTATTTTCAAATTTTTAAACACAGGGAAGGAGGGGGCAAGACATAGATTTTGCGTGCCCATATAAACCTTGCATGTTAGATAACACTCAGCCGTGAATGAATTAAATCATTAAAAAACCACATAACAATGTGATAGGTTCCATAACTTACAAGCAGTAAGTATGCTTGCTTCATTAGCATTAGCAGTAGCCCTACCCCCTCCCTCCACCCCCCCCCCCCCCCCCCCCCCACCCCGAAATATCATGACATGCATGTTGGACTAAACTGCAAAGAGAAAGCAGGATATTCATAATACCTTCCATTTTCTTCCATAAAAAATGTTTATCCTCGTCAAATATAATTTCCAAAATCACCGGGAACCAATCAATTTAATCATCAATTTCCTTTTCTCCACATGCAACACAACCTAACATGTATCTAGTCAACCCCCCCCCCCCCCCCCCCCGGATAAATTTTCCACCCCTGGTAACAAATGGAACATCCCACACAATCCTCAAGCAAGTATAGTCTTTAAGTGCATAATCTTTTAAGGGTAATGTTACAAAAGCATTTTAAAATGTTCGATTCTAGCGCCATTTCAAGGCAAAATGATGATTTACATCTAGATCTATTGAACAAATAAGGAAGCAAATTCTGAAGTACATGTAATTAAATTTCAATGCACTTTTGTTTTGGTACTCTTTTATTTTAAATGAGTATTTTTGTGAAAACATGAACAAGTTGTCAAGTACAATAGCAGTTAAAGAACATCAATAATTTCTAATCAGAAACACTTATCACACGATCTAAGGACCCTTATTCAAATTTAAATATCAAAATCAAATCAACATTTATTCGAATAACATGCTTCATCTTCAAAGATTACAGGTCTGCATTAACAGACTAGTACAGGTGAAAGTGTGTCCAGCTGATTTCTGCCTGCTAGTCTGATTCGTTCCAGACATAAATAAGTCAAGCATTTCATTCAGAACACCTACATAACATCCTACATAAAAATTCAAATGACTTAATATGTAAACAAGTACCGGTAGTTGATCTATAAATACAGTATATTTACCTAGACATCCTACCATGACTTAATAAATTTCCCCAATCATTAATGAGGTGTGAAAATGTTCACTGCTCTTTTCCCCCCTAAGTAATAATGATATTGTTTTTTTCACATGCCCTACCCATTCAACACTAATCAACAGACCTTGATAATCATTATAAAGAGCTTAAGTACAAGGTTATCCTAAATTAGGATATGGCAAGGACATAATCAGCAACAGTTCATAGCACAGCAATTATAATTAAAGTTCACATGACAATGCATGGTGATAATCATCAGTCAAAAGTCAAAACAGTGTTAAATGATATTAGTTATTTCTTGCCTTCGGCAATGGGGAAAATTTAAGTCAGTAATTGTAATGAATTTGACATCACAATACATAGAAGACAGTGTCTGTTATGAAGGGCATTGACTCTGTATTAATCCGCAGCAGTATAATGCCTCCTTTTGGTGACAGTTTTGCAGTATCTTTTGATTAAAAATATTGATAGAGTTGATAGAGGTCCCATAGTCAAGTGGTTTAAGGTGCTTAACTGGAGACATGAGAATTGGGGGGTTTGATCCCCGGACAGCACTTATGTCCTTTAGCAAGGCATTTTATCTACATTGCTTTTTTATCATACATCAAATAAATCAAGGTGCTAAAGGCATATTGATACCAAAAAGTGCTAGTGTTTCTTTAAAAATCAATGCATTTATAGGAATAATACATTCTACATGTGCAATAAAAGATAAAATCATGGAACAAATTCAGTCAATTTTCAAGCAGTACATTGTACGTCCTTAAATACAAGTGATTTGATTGGAGCTAATCGCTAAACTCTAAATTGGCAATGCAGTGAAAAATATATCATACTACCTCTGCTTACAAACTGGCAACTTTTCTGATATTACAATTTTCATTCACAATGCTTCATGTTATATACATTTATATTTTTTTCCAATCATTTAGAAGTGGAAAATAGACACAACTGTTGCCAATTTGAGGAGAGAAAGCTGATTATTAGCCTGTAAGGAAACTCTGTACTGCTTTGGGTTAAATAGAATGAGTTATCATCCTTAGTTTCACCTGAAGAAAGCCATAAACCTACATGTAAAGTTGGATAGAGGGACCACCATATTCTATTCATAATTCATTTCATACAAAAATCATTCTTTCTATCTTTATCCAAGTACCCTACAAAACAGAAAACAGTTCATCACTTCACTGAGATAAATTTAAAATTCATCAAAATGCTCGATCGCTACCCTGGTACTGCATCAAATTTCACTGCAGCAAATTTTCTGTTCATCACCAGTGCACCGCATGTACACTGCCTGCTTTCGCAGTGCACAAAAAAAACCCACAGACTTACAAGTACGATGTTGTACGTATACAAGCCTAGAAGCCCATTTGACGTACAAGTAAGCCTTATGTACTCTCCTAATGCAGGCCAATTTATGTGGAGAGGGAAAATATGGAATGCACCCATCACATTGACCATGGCAGGAATTTAGTTGTTTACATTCGTGGTCACTGTAGGACCACAGTTGGTTTATATTGGCTTTGGGTCTTTACGCAGACCACAGCTAACATGTACATGTATACCAACATGTTGTATGCCTACACTGTACATATATACAAGTCTTAATTAAACCTACAAGAACCAAACAAATTTATCCAACTAAGCCTCTTAAAGGCATTGGTTAACATTGTTATGATTTTTAAAAATCTTGTTTTGTTACTTGAAAATGGTATAAACGTAAGGGTTATAGTGTAAAAATACCAGTCTGAAAGTTTCAAAGTACATGTATAATATCCATACTTTCTTACCCCATAGTCAAAGTATGTTCAGAAGAATTGCTTTTTACATAACATACTAAACTTCCAAGAAAATTGAGAAAATGTGAAATTTCATGTACAAAGTGAATGGAGACCTGCTCGCATATGATGTCATCAGTGTTGCCAATTTGCAGAGCCGAGAGTAATTTACTAGAAAATGTAAATGAGTGTAATTTTCTTATTCTTTGACCGATTTTTTTCATATCTTTTTTAAAATGCTGTTCAAATTTATCTCCTTTTATTGAAATAGTGAAACTTCTAGGGTGGACTTACCCTTTAAAGTTATTTTCAAAAGGAAGGCTGACTTATCTGTAGGCTACAGAAATGACCAGGGCCCTGTCGCTTAAAACTTACCATTAATGTTAACTTTGCCACCAAAAGTAACCACCATGGTAACATTGCTCAGCAGCCATTATCAAATTCAAGGTTTCCAGGGAAGTTACCATTGATGGCAAAGTTACCACGAATGGTAAGTTTTATGCAACAGGGCCCTGGTTTCCAGGGAAGTTACCATTGATGGCAAAGTTACCATCAAATCTAAGTTCTATGCAATGGGGCCCTGATACGTACATCGATGTCGTTTGATGTCTTTCTCTAAAGCAACTAAAGCTACAAATATACTAAGCAAACATCAACTCAGGGAAAAAAATTCACGGGGGCGGCGGGCGAATTCGCCCCGGAAACGCCTGAAAGAGCTCCCGAAACGGGCCGAAAAAATGATTTCGGGGGCGACGGAAAATTAAAAAATCGCCCCCGAATTTTTTTGGTGGGAATCGAGCAAGTCCGTTCCTGAACCAATCGCATTTTGGAGGAAAGTTTCAGCACTGTTGGAAAGCTCTGATGAAGCACATGGCACATGGCACATGCGCTAGATCATGCGTTCTCCCGTCAGTTGCATGAATCTTTCCCGCCAATGCGATTAGGACTAGACTGCCAGTCGCAATAGCTTTGGGAGCAATGATACAGCCAAGCTCTCGGTAAAAGCTTTTTTGGCTCAATTATTCAATGGGTGTGCTACAGCTTTATACAAAACTTAATATATATCTTTCACGGTTAGTATTTTTCAAATCACGTGTAAGGAGACACTCATGAATATTCAAGTTAGATATGAATATTTATGAGCTTCAGATGATCACCTTCAGATATTGTGAATGTTTATAAGCACCTCCACATACGTGTGGTGCTATAGTTACAACTTTAGATAAAAAATGATATACATCTTTATTGGTTAGTGGTTGCACAATCAGCTAGGTAGATGATGCTCATAAATATTCACACCAGATATGAATATTTATGAGCACACCTACATGTACATAGAAATGGATCATTCTTGCAATAACTCAGTAACCATATGATGGATGAACTTCAAGCTTGGCTCATGTATGCATATGGGAGGGATAATGGTCGATCAAATTTTTGGGTCTCAAGGTCAAAGGTCAAAGGTCATAGAGGTCATGTAGATAGAAATGTATTATTGTGGCAATAACTCAATAACCATTTGACAGATCAACTTCAAAATTGCATCATGTATGTATATGGGAGGGACAATGTCTGAATAAATTTGGGGAACTCAAGGTCAAAGGTCAAAGGTCATAAATGTCATTTTGTACATAGAAATGGTTCGTTCTTGCGATAACTTAGTAACCTTTTGACGGATCAACTTCAAACTTGGCTCATGAATGCATATGGGAAGGACAATGACCTGATTAGATTTTGGGGACTCAAGGTCAAAGGCCAAAGGGTGATAGAGGTCATTATATACATGAAACTTGCTTGTTCTTGTGATAAATCAACAAATGTGTGAAGTTTAACTTCAAACTAGCCCCCGAAAATAGTAGCCCCCGAAATGGGAAAAGTAGCCCCCGAAAGTTGAAAAAGTAGCCCCCGAAAAATTGTATAAAACTCGAAATGGAGCCCCCGAAATAAAAAAATTAATTTTTTCCCTGCATCAACTGGCTGTGTTTATGCATAAAGCCATTTAAAGAAACAAGTGAAATGAGGATTAATTAATAATCTGACTGATATGACAAATTACAGCACTTACAGATCTGTAAGTGCAATTCTACATGTTTAGTAGCCCAAGTGTTTATTTGTGTTGTTATGCAAATACCATACATACAATCTATGCTTAAGGAGTGTTCAGATATAAGGCGACATTGTGGCGGCACAAAATTTTTAGTGTTCAGATATGGCACGACATTGTGGCGCCACTTATGTTAATGAACATGCATGAACGCATCAACTCTCAAATAAAAGAGAACTTTGTCAAAACTTGCAGAGACAATCTCACGACAACATATTTTGTGCTAACTTTTTAGGAATTCGATTGGAGCGCATTTTTTATGCAGCCAGGCAGCAAAAAAAAAATGTGTCCTGCTTCGGCGACATTTTTTGTTGCCTCGTACCCCACTGAGTCGTACACCAAAATGTTGCGGGGGATTTTATGGCATCACAACGTCGCCTCATATCTGAACGCCCCTTTATTCATAAACACTATCTCTTCTGCATTACTATCCATGGCTGAAAATGATCATATGAATCATAAAAAGACAATTGGCTGTTGATTTTGTGGCTCAATATGATACTCCACACCATCTTTATTGATCATAAAAACTACATCTGGGATTAATTTAACAAACCAATATCAAATACTGAGGCAAACATTTGTGCCATAAAAGTCAGTAAAATCAAATAAAATCATACTTTGCATGCGATATTAACCATATAAAGTAAACTAACATTGTTTAAAAACTGTAAATGGTAAGATTAACGTTCGCATCGCGTTTGCGAAAGCTCCCTATTTTCATTACTCTTATCTGGATGTAATTTATCTAGATTAATTGATATCAATTTTCAGTAGCACAGTAAGTTCCCACACTGCTACTGGGCAATTCCGCGTCGGAAAAACAGTCCCCTTACTTCACATTTATAGTAAACACAATCACTTTGATAGCCCTGATTAGCCAAATCTTTGAATTAAAAAAAAGCTGAAACAATAAAGAATTCCACAATCTTAGTCTGTGTTGGTATAATGCATGTGCGATTTTAAAAGACATGTCTGAAGTTTAAAATTGGCGCTTTTTTCTGGTAATTCCGTTACCGAGGTGTTATACCACAATACAATGAATGTAAGAATAAAACTGTTGGAATGAAAGAGCTCACATGAAAGAATGGGTATATTTACAGAGTATTAAATGGTGAGATGGAGGCAGAGTACAAAAAGAGGCATAGAAAGTCTAAAAATGTTGGCAAAGGAATTACATCCTTACCTCGGAATTCCCCTACTGCAATTACGCATAAAATGGTACAGTAGCTAACTTCTCCTGTACAGAGTTTATGTATTTTCATTACTATAATCTGGATGTTTGGATAAGCTCAGCCAACATTTGCATAATATAGCTCAGAAGAGGAAGGCTTTATTGACAGTGGTTATCATGCATCTTCACCCTAATCATCCTTGATGTGAGAAGGAAACAACCCCCTCATTATAATCTGGATTAGATCAATAAATATCTAATCCCTGAGACAACAATTTGCACCCAGTATTAGGCCAGTGTGGGACTGTGGGTGATGCAATCTTTAAGAATTAAAGCCAAGTTTCTTTTTGTCATCTTCTTTTCCTAATTCATTTTATACAGATCAAGAGAAGAGTTTCTTCAATGGAATACATGTGTTGCATAATTTTCTATACCCCCCCCCCTATTTTTCCAGGAAGATTGTGAGAGGCTGCATTCATTCGAAAATTATTTTCTCTAACAGAATCTTCTCTTGCTTTCTATCCTCCAACATGTCTTTCCTCTTTCTCTCTTTTTTCCTCTTAGCCTGTCTTCTCTACAAACAGTTTTAAAAATTCAACAATCTGAACTGGTTGCTGCTAGGACAGGTACTTTCACAGGGGTCGCTCGGATCAAGGGAACATGTTCATGTTCCAGGCCTGAGAGGATCAAGGATTCTGTATTTTTTTTAAAATGCGGGGGGGGGGGGGGGGGGGGGGGGGGGGGGGGGGGAGGAGGGGGACACAATTCTGGAAAAAAGGTTTTCTCTGGCAAACAAGCTGTACCCCCCCCCCCCCCCCGAAAAAAAAATATATGGCTAATTTGTGTCTACTTAGCCACTGCTACTATGTTATCAAAAGGGGCTTCAGTTCTTGTTGTATACCACCCCCACCAAAAAAAAAAAAAATATGTGCTGTGCTTTCAGGAGGTCATGCAGATCAAGGAAAGCTTGTTGATATACCAGGGCTGCACGCCTAAGCAAGATCAGTTAAGGTCTCTTACAACAGCAGAACTAAAAGAAGTATGCAGAAGCTAACAGCCATTTTTTCAAGGACTTTGGAAAACTTGACAAAAGCTCTGGAAATTAAGAAATTAACTATAGAATAAACATATAAATGTGTTATGTGCCCTTTGACAGAATTGCTAGGTCCAGTACAGCTTGAAAGGAGTTGTATATCGCCCATGGTAACTACCCATCACAACTGACATCAATGACAGTGTCGTAGGTCCATGATGAAACCAAGGAGTTACTTGATGAAACCAAGAGGTGGATTATGACCAATATCAAACTTTCAATTGCTGCATGTACTCACAGAGCAATGGGCCTATAAGCCAAACATAAACATGAGGAGGGGGGGGGGGGGGGACATCATTTGCTAAGCCACAAGAGGTGAGAGAAATGTTGTAATTTCCAATATTTCCCTTGGTGAACCACCAATTATTAAAGACTTTCAACTTTAGCCAAACTTTCAAGTTAAAAAGGATCAACAAAGCCAGTGTATCAACATGGAATTTTGTCATAACCTTCCACATATCACAATATGTACTGAATTACACAATGCAACAGCTGTGCAAATCGTTAATAATTCTCCTGCCGCTTGTATATTTCTTTAATCATTTTTAAAATAATCTTCTGATCTTTAATTATTCTTTTTTAAATAATTGATGAGAAAAGTCTGGTTTCCTTTTTTATGAAGCACACTGTACAGGTATGGACCCCCCAAAAAAAAAATAAAATATATTTTTTAAAAAAAAAATGAGCAATAATTTGTTGGGTAAATGGTACCTTTTAAAGGGAAAGTACAGTTGTGGGAAAGGTGAGAACAATTATTGAGCTTTCAAATTCTTTTCATGTTATTTAGGAAGAACATTAGAGTTAAAAGGTTCACTGCAAAGGACTGCTCTTCAAATGCCCTCGCAATCATAATATAACAAAAAGCAGCTGCAATGTTCGAGGTGTACATTGTGTGCAGTCCCATATACGCATTTCTGTGTGCAGTGCATGTGTTTCTCAGCAGAATTGAGTAGATTTCTTATCATTTTTGTGATTCCAAAACCTTACATTCTTAGATGCATTATAATCAACCATTCCCAATCACTTTGAGACAGTTTCTTCCACATTTCAATCTCATGACCAGAACTGAACTTTATCTTTAATCTTCCTACCGAAGGAACGCTCCCTCGACCATGAAATACAAAGCCACTGAGGGGGATTGTTCTCCTGTCAACCAAGGCCCGATGCTCTGTAACCTTATCCAACCCATGTTTTCTAGATGTAATAAGCAGCCTGGCGTCTGGGCCGTGTGTGTGCACAACTGCAGCGCATATTTGGGGAATGTATCGAAACTTTGCTCCAGTTTCGTAAATGCCGGGAACATGAACATGCAGTGATTTATTGTCTCGCAAATAAAAGCGTCCCAAAGTGGTCTTTTCCACTTTTGAATGTAGATGTGCCTTTCGTGGGTGCACTTACTATAAAAAGATTTCTTTTAAAGCTCCATTTTCAATCTCAAAGCAAGACAAATGTATCCCATCCGATCAAAGTCTGTTCTATTTCCATCAAACCCAACAAGTAGACATACGCACAGAGTTCATCAAGAGTGAGCAGAGGAGGCTCCAGAATTTTGTTAAAGACAAGGGAGGGGGAGAGTGGCCATTTTGGAATATTTCCTGATATGTGCAAAACAACTATCAATACTTGTCCTTGACCTTATTCACACTCTTAAAATCTTTGAAATGCAAAAAAAAGAAAATTTAAAAAATGAACAGTTCTCACATTTTTGTGGAAATGGAGATACGTACTGTGTATGACAATTGGGTTTTTTTGAGGGAGGGGGGGGGGCACATGCTGGAATTGACCCTGCCCTAAAAGTCTGCCAGTGAGTGTTGGGACAGTTTCTTTGGATGTTGCAACATTTTCCCAAGCTTGAAACCCTGGTGGCAGTGAACGATGCTCATATTCTCTGGAAAAACTATGCATCCTTGGTCATGGAGACACCAAATTGCTCAGTTCAAAGGGCAGGTACGACGTAATATTATATGCTCCTTTAATGAAAACTAACTCATGATGATTATTTCATCAAAACGATCCATCTGCACAGTTGTGGAAGAGGGCAAGAAATGCAATACATGAAAGAGTACAATACACTGTGTACACATTTAATTCCAAAATGGGGAAAGGAATGGCACACCCCCCACCCCACTCACCAATTTTACTATAAATGGCATGAAATCTTGAGATGTACAAGGTCATTTACCCAATCTCTCTTAATAAAAAACAAGGCGTTTGCGATGTTGTGTCTCGCCCACTTGTGAAAATAACTAGAAATATCGCGATCTGTGATGGCACACAACAGAACTGTATTGAAAGCTCATTGTGAAATAACTGGGATGGAATAACATTTGATAAAATATGAGAAGGGTTTTTTATGAAATGGTACTGCATTTTCACGTGCATGTACTTTCCCTGCTTCTACTCTCATCCCTCTGCTATGAGTAACATTGTATGATTGATATTTTACATCTGTGTACAAGTTCAGAAGCGTCACCTATGATTATCAGTGGAGCAATCAGATTCAACACTGGACAAGAAATGACAGAGGAAAAGCAAATTCAAGAATTTGAAAACATCTGTAACATATGACCTCCAATGACCTTTCACCTTATCATGTGAAGTCCAACAGAATGATAACATGCACTTCCCCTTAGTGATCTGCAACCCAAGTTTGACTGAAAAGTGTGACACGGTTGCAAAGTTTTGTGTCATAAGAGAGTCTTGCACGTAAACTTTAACCGTTCAACGTTTGACCTGTAATGACCTTTGACCTGACCATGTGACCTCTGACTGGACCATAACATGCAGGTCCCCTTAGTGCATCTACAACCCAAGTTTGATAGATAAGTGTCACACGGTTGCAGAGTTTTGTGTCATAAGAGAGTCTTGCACGTAAACTTCAACGTTTGACCTGAAATGACCTTTGACCTTACCATGTGACCTATGACTGGACCATAACATGCAGGTCCCCTTAGTGCATCGACAACCCAAGTTTGATAGATAAGTGTCACACGGTTGCAGAGTTTTGAGTCATAAGAGAGTCTTGCACGTAAACTTCAACGTTTGACCTGAAATGACCTTTGACCTTACCATGTGACCTCTGACTGGACCATAACATGCAGGTCCCCTCAGTGCATCTACAACCCAAGTTTGGTTGAAAAGTGAGTCACGGTTGCAAAGTTATGTGTGATAAGAGAGTCTTGCACGTCAACTTTAACATTTGACCTGAAATGACCTTTGACCTTACCATGTGACCTCTGACTGGACAATAAGATGCAGGTCCCCTTAGTGCATCTACAACCCAAGTTTGATTGAACAGTGTCACACAGTTGCAGAGTTTTGTGTCATAAGAGAGTCTTGCACGTAAATTTTAACGTTTGACCTAAAATGACCTTTGACCTTACCATGTGACCTCTGACTAGAGCATAACATGCAGGTCCGCTAAGGGCATCTACAACCCAAGTTTGGTTGAAAAGTGAGTCACGGTTGCAAAGTTATGTGTGATAAGAGAGTCTTGCACGTTAACTTTAACATTTGACCTGAAATGACCTTTGACCTTACCATGTGACCTCTGACTAGAGCATAACATGCAGGTCCGCTAAGGGCATCTACAACCCAAGTTTGGTTGAAAAGTGAGTCACGGTTGCAGAGTTTTGTGTCATAAGAGAGTCTTGCACGTAAACTTTAACGTTTGACCTGAAATGACCTTTGACCTTACCATGTGACCTCTGACTAGAGCATAACATGCAGGTCTGCTAAGGGCATCTACAACCCAAGTTTGGTTGAAAAGTGAGTCACGGTTGCAGAGTTTTGTGTCATAAGAGAGTCTTGCACGTAAACTTTAACGTTTGACCTGAAATGACCTTTGACCTTACCATGTGACCTCTGACTAGAGCATAACATGCAGGTCCGCTAAGGGCATCTACAACCCAAGTTTGGTTGAAAAGTGAGTCACGGTTGCAGAGTTTTGTGTCATAAGAGAGTCTTGCACGTAAACTTTAACGTTTGACCTGAAATGACCTTTGACCTTACCATGTGACCTCTGACTAGAGCATAACATGCAGGTCCGCTTAGGGCATCTACAACCCAAGTTTGGTTGAAAAGTGAGTCACGGTTGCAGAGTTTTGTGTCATAAGAGAGTCTTGCACGTAAACTTTAACGTTTGACCTGAAATGACCTTTGACCTTACCATGTGACCTCTGACTGGACCATAACATGCAGGTCCCCTTAGTGCATCTACAACCCAAGTTTGGTTGAAAAGTGAGTCACGGTTGCCAAGTTATCTTTCATAACGTTTGTGACGGACGGACGGACGGACGGACGACGGACGGACGACGGACGGACGACGGACGGACGACGGACGGACGACGGACGGACGACGGACGGACGACGGACGGACGACATTTGGATCCCTTAGTCTCGCCTTCACCTCCGGTGGGCGAGACAAAAAAATTCTTGGTAACACATGAATAGAGATAAACAATATAATACCTGATTGTTATCAGAAGAGAACAGTACATTGTAAAAGAACCATTTGAAACTCAAAAGCAGGTTTTTCTTTATCTATGAAAAATGTTCTATAAACTTATATTAGAAATCGCATTTGAATGTCTGAAATTAATGTTTTTTAAATATAAGCAAAATGAATAATAACAATTTTCATGTCAATTCAATAGCTTTTAGTGAGGAAAATGCTTCGAAAAGGGACATAGAAAGGGCAAAAGAGAGTTGTCTTCGAACCAAATGTATAATAAGGAAGATAATGCCTTTAAAATTTGCTCTCTTTTCCTCCACTTTCTCACACTGACATCATACACTCCAGTGGAGGGAATAATACTCAAATGTTGTCCAACTAAGTCATGTGACCCCTCGTTAGAATCCTGCCGTGCATGATGGGTAGAAAATGGCTGAAATAACAAAGCCAGGTGTCAGTCATGTGACCCCCTACAGGGTGTACAGATTCCCAGGTGGATTTCCAGTACATTTCATTGGAGTGTGATCCAAGATCACTATACCATGTACAGTTTATAATCCTTTAGCAAATTGGCAATGTGACACATGTAGGACAATGTAAATTGGTAAATCATATAACCTTACCTTTCCACTTTCATATGTAACTACAACTTTGAAGGGATAGTGTGGGCTAGACTTCAACAAAAATATGTGTGAAAAAGTCCCCCCCCCCCCCCCCACCCTCCCTATGCAATCACTATCCAGGGCTCAGCACTAACTTTTTTGTTGGGGGTTCAGATTGAATTTCTGGGCTCTCTATTCAGTGACCCTTGAGTTAAGAATTGTTAAATTCCGTGGATCCGGACGAAAATTGAGGGGGGGCCAAGTGTCCAGCCCTGCATTATCATAACTTCTACAGTTGCCAACTTAGTAATACTGATTACCTTAGTTAAGCATACATAACTACTAACAGTCAAGAATAATTCCTTTATGATTAGTTATCTAGAGCTCACTATATTGTGTGTGACTTCACACTTCCAACACAAAGGCCAATCTCTAATCAGAGAACACCTCCCAGCTCTGATTAAACAAAAGCATGATAAGAGGTTATGGCAGACCCAGCTCAGGAAGTTATGCATGGGACTGAAGTTTACTTTATGGTCTGATCCATACCACAGGATCAAGGATGTTCAATAGTTTTTCAACAGACAGAACATGAAGAAAATGCTACATGTATATAAAAGAGAGTTAACAATGTTACCATCCCCGCTCCCCGTTCTGGAGAAGTACCTGAACCCCTCTCGACACATTACTTCACTTTTGGAAAAGCATTTTGAAGAGGGGGAGGGGGGGGGGGGCTCATCCAAGGTAAATGTGAGTCCTGCTAGCAGGAGTTTGTTCATGCACTTTACCTCTTCCCGAATATCGATTCAAAGAGACATTTTGTTACCATAGCAGGGGCTGCAGATAAAAATGGAACTGAGAAAAAAAGAAAAAAGAAAAAAAAAAAAGACTATAAATTGTAAAACTTAATATTCAAATTGCTCATAGGCTCACAAGAAGTCGCAAAACTATGAAAACCTGAGGGATTCAGGGGGCTCCATCCCCTGGACCCTGCCTGTTTGGGTGTCAGCCCCCCCCCCCCCCCCACCCCATCCAAAAAAATGTTCCGCAGCCCCTGCATAATACATGTAAATACATTACAACATGTAGTTTATACTTCACTTCAAAACATTAATTCTTTAGGCACTGTAAAAGCAGAAATCTAAGGGGCATTTTAACATCATTTTTGACGATTGATGTGAAACCAATACCAGACAAGATGGCCATAAAACATTGATGAAAGAGGCCTTTCAAAGTTCAAAAAGCTGAATTTGACTTTATGCCACACCACAAATCCCCCTGCTCACAAACAGAACTGCTAGATCGAAAGAAAGAAAAATGGACGAGGAAAAACTGATGATTGGTTCTGAATCTATGGAAGGCAATTTGTAGTTTACATTGGACGTCAAGTTCATTAGACCAACCTCAGAGTGCAGTATTCCTGGGACCAACTTCGGTCCTTTTACAAAGCCAGATATTACCTGTAGGCCTAAACCTGGTTGCCCTCCAAAACAAACCGCACAATACCTGCACCTCTCTATAACTCCCACCACCAAACGGTACATGTTTCACGACACAAAAACCCTTCCAAAATTTCTATTTTGATATCTAAAGAAAAAGTTCAATGCCACAGGACATATTCAGCATGAGGTTTTTCCGTTGTGTATCAAAGAAGGAAAGAAAAAGGAAGAGAAAAGGGGATAGGACAAAAACTATTCTCTCCCCCTCCTCCTCCTTTTCTTCCCTTTCCACTTGAACTCCTAAATTGAAATTGTAATCGCTGAAAATTATTTGATCGTTCGTGCATGCGATGCATTCCTTTCACACATGGCTCACAATGGAGCTCAACAATCGCGACAAAGCCCTGCGACTGTCAACTTGATCGATTGACGACTCTGAACCTTTGTGGGCGACCCCATGCTTCAGAGTTCCTTCGAGTCATAGAGCGCAGAGAACCCGACAATAAACGGCCATTGTAGGAAAAACCAATTTTTTTTGTTCGGCAGCAAAGCGTTTAGGGAGGGAAACGCTAAATGGGTATAAATAAAGAGGGATGTGATGGTATTTCAATTGCTTTTCAAAGAGCGTGTTAAAGATCCACAGTTCTGTAAGAGTGGTTGCTGCTATCCTAGGCATGACAGTCTAGTAAGGAACTACAGTAACATTTCATATCAGGTCTCCTAGCAAAAGAACTACTATTAAAAGAACTGCAATTTGCAACTAAACCTAAAAGAGGAGCTTTAGTTCTGGGAAAAGGTAAAAGATAATTTGTGAGCTTTCTCATTCGTTTTGGGTCAGTGTGGAAGAATAACACAGCAGAAATCTCCCCTGAAAAGGATTATTCTTCAACTGCCTTCATATTTGAAATACGGCAAGAAACAGCTCGAGTGTGCAGCCCAAACATTGTGTGTAGTCCCGCATACCCATTTCTGTGTGCAGTGCATGTACTTTTCAACAAGATTTAGTTGATTTCTTATCATTGTAATGATTTCAAAAGGTATACAACAATTTTTAGTACTATTCACTCAATCAACCTTTCTCTTTGCTTTGACATAGTTTCTTCCAGATTGTGATCACATTCCCAGAACTCACATTTATCTTTAAATCAACTGTACTGATAATCAAATATCATCTTCTAAATGCAAGGCTTTGAGCAGGTGATATGAAATTGTCATCACTTCCACTCCTTTCAAATAGATAGTTAACAGCTCAAAGCAATGATACAGATAATGAAAGATTTATGAAGAATTAGAATAAATGCAGTGAAGGAGAAGCCTTGAGGGGGAAAGAAAGACGGACAAAGGGAAAATGGCCTTAACATATCGTTGAACAGATCACTTGCTCAGAGCCACAGGATATTAACTCTATGGGAAAGAAAAGTGTTGAGTTAATGCTCTGGGAGGACAAAAAGAAAGAAGGCAAAAAGTAATAGTAAGCCAACATTTCATGGAAAAGATACTTTATGCCAAGACAAGAAAGCTACAATGGCATTGACTCTTTATTAGTGAGTGAACACCTTCAGATTTGCAACAGACAAAGTAATAATTCAACTTCACACTTTTGTCTAAATAAGATCCATCATTCTCATAACAGAAGCAGTCTATAGAGAACCTATCCCACTAATATACAATTACAGAACCTGCACCCCCCCCCCCATCAACCCCCAGCCCCGCCCTTGCAAAAATTGCCTAAGAGGATTTACCATCCCCTCCATCATTGACAACAATCCCTTCATCAAGGGTCCATTTATAAAGTCATATCTCCGTAGGTCATCGTTATCATTATAATAGAATCATCAGAACCTGATGCCAAAAAATGATAATGATCTTCCCACATATTTTACCCTTTGTCATTTCAAGCTCCTGGGTTGATGGTAGAGTATGGATTGTGCGTGGATATGGCCTTGTTCAGACATAACATAGTAAGCTATTTTAAAAAGTCCATAGCTTCCCAAGATTTTTTTAAAAGTTTATATGCATTAATGCCACATTATGTGAAGGAGAAAAAAATAGCAACACACAATGGCCTCTTTGCAAGGAATTTGCATTAACTTTTTACATGCTGATTGTTTCCCTTTTTTGGGGGGGGGGGGGGTTCAGATTGACAGATTTAGGTCTGTATTCTACTTATTAAAATTTTGGACTTTTGGGTAAATAGGTAGATGGGGGATTTGTCCTTAGCACCTTTGTCCAGTCTCTCATAAGAGTACTTTATTTACTGTTATGAGACATTGTGTTTTAAGATATGAATCTATAAAACACAATATACTAAAACATATGAATTTGGCTTCAGATTTTTATTTGTTTTTGTTTTGTTTTGTTTTGTTTTTTTGTTTGGTAGTGGTGGTTAAACAAACTTTAGCCCCTTAAATGTGAACAAGGGTCAGAAAAATCACAGATGGCAAACAGAACTTACTGAACAATGTCAGGTCATATCAGGACTGTAGAAACCAACCAAGGTCAAAGGGCACTGCTCTTTTGTACAGTACCTTGATACAGTTTGCAGACATTTATTGTGGATACTCCAGAAACTATATGTATTGTACAGTAGACGGGTACAAATGATTCTCAAATCATCCATCCCTCCATGCAGCTCTCCTAACTCTCCCCCCCCCCCCCTCCTCTATGTCTCTTCCTCCCGAGTCCCATCCTAAAATGGCTGAAAATAAGTGCATTATCTGCCTCCCCATCTCCCCTCCCCTCTCTCTTTCTTTCTCTCTCTCTCTCTCTCACTCTCTCCCCTTCCTTTCCCTAATGCCTTCCTATGAAAACCAAACCTGCTACAACCCACTTCAGATTTCTCACCAGAAGCTCACATCTCCTTCCCAAGTCTCCCAAATCTAAACATCCAAACGGGAAGAAAATAGATGCATCTCCCCATCTAGAAACGGTCAAGAAATCTCGGAAGAGGTGTGCTTGATTTCACGATGACCATGCATGCAGGTCAGCTCATGCTGGAATGTGGAGTTGGATTCGCAGGAACTAGGGCAGGACGGACAGACATGTCATTAGAAGTGAATATCCCTATTTGCTAGCATGGATTTCGGTCAACTGGCATCACAGAGTGGACGGAAGGAAGGAGAGAGGAGGGGAGGGGATGGAAGGGAGGGAGGGGGAGGAGAGAGGGGGATGACAGGGAGGTTGAGGAGGGGAAGAGGAGGGACAAGGAGAGGAGGAAGTATTGGGAAGAAAGACAGACAGCAGAGGAGAGGAAAGGAAGGAAGGAAAGAAGGAGAAAGGAGGAGGAAGGAAAGAAGGAGGAAGGAGGAGGAAGGAAAAGAGGAGGAGGAGGAGGGGAGAAGGAGGAGGAGATTAAGAAGTGCAAAAAAAGATCCATCCCTTTAACCACTGAGAAGGGGTACCCAAAACTGAAATAAAAATACTGTATATTTTCTCACTGGAAAGGATAAACTAAATCCAATTTTGCCTAAATCTGTCTGCTTATAGATGTTAGCCTTGCTTTTTGGTCTTGCTTTCAGACCAGCGGTATATTTCTCATGTTTTGCTTTAGGGTTTCATTAAAATTACATCATGCACAACACATGTAGCATGATTCATGTGCTTGCAGTTGCAGCTCACTCTAGATTATTATTATATTATTCATGATATGAAAGCTTATCTTTGTATACGCAAGAAATGAACCCTTTCCATATAATAGATTTACAAATCCAGCTTTCACCCAAGACTACCTCGCTGTCTGCTTGCTGAGAGTGCTTTTCATCTCTTCAATCCTCCTTCCAAATCAGTTGTTATCCAACGACACATGATTCAGGTTATTGCCCCCACATCACTTCAACAAGGAAATTATCTAACATTTTTTTTTAAAGGTTATTTCAATTACAGTAAAAGTGGAAATTTTCATGCGATTACTTTCAGGCACTCAGTCGAGTTAAATGCAATCGTGCATCTTTGATTTTTGACAATTAAGATAACTGTATTCACGTGCAAAACAAAAAATAAATTTGCATGGCTTCATTTTTGCGCAAATGCCGTGCCATGTGAAATGCGCAAAAATTCCACACCACGAAATATTCTGTGTTTACAGTATCTAACATACCATAGGTTTAGTTTGGAAGCTAAACTGGTATATTCTCATACCAGTTTATTATATTATAAATATATTATATTTTTTTCATCATCTTATTTCTTTTTTTTACCCTTTCTCCCCTTTTCTGTTTTATTTTAAAGTTCTTTTTGCATTATCATTTTTATTAAGGTAGGAGCTAGCCTTGACAACCACTCAACTTTTGCTGGCCCTCCAGTCAGGAAATTAATTATGCTTTTCTGTTGTATTTAGGTTGCATTTTTTTGTGTATTTATTTCCCTCAATGTTATTTAGTTACTGCAATATTGTATTAAAAAGGTTTGTATACTTCTACTGTGTACGTTGTTACCTTTTTAAGAATGGAAATTAGCTTGAAACTTGCATATGTCCGACTATCGACTTTAACTGATCGAGGTCTAGAAAAACAAATTTTCATAAGCTTTTGAGTGGCTTTTCAAAATCTATTCCATCCTTTTACTTCGACCCTACGGCACCTGACAGAGAATCATATCTTCCATTTTGATCTATAAACAAACATTTAAATCATACAAATATTCAATAAAGGAAGACCTTGGCATATCCACACAAACAATTACCACAGACAGACCAATAAAACCCAGAACAATCATTTTTAACAAACATTATTGTCTCTGCACTCGACTGCACAGAGCCTATCGATAATGATTACAATCCATTCCAAATGGGGAGTACAAATCAAACATTTCTGTGACAGAAAAAGAAGATTTTCACATTCTTCGGTCACTGTACTATGGACAAGGATTCCTCTCGATAGAGTTTTCTTTACGAGGAAGTCAAATCGAAAGATTATGGCCATATTGAAAGGAAAAGGTCAATGCATGCCAGGCTTTACATATGGATGTGTATAACTGTGATGAGGAAAATGGCAATGTGAATTTGTCTACTGCAAGGTTTGAATCATGCATGTGAACTGAATGTGCAATGAATTGAAATTCAACCTTGAATGACATAATTTTAATAAAACTAGGGGTTTAAAATATATTATTTCTTTAAGAGGACAAATAACTACCAAATGTATGGTAATAACCACTGGCCTGTATCAATCAGGAAACATAAAATTCTCCTTCTCCCCCCTCTCTCACCTCCCCCCCCCCAAAAAAAAGTCCCTCACTGAGACATTCAAATTGTGAATGCTTAACACAGCATGAAGGTTAACTACTGAGCAAAGGCCAGAAGAAAAAGGATATAAATATTTATCAAATTTGAACAATATTTTGTCCAAGTAATTGTAAAGTCATTAATCTAGATCAAAAATCATTATTCATCTGGAAGAAGATGATTAATCTCTCACTGAAAATAGATTCAGGGTACAAATTTTCACCAGTCTTAAAAGTTGCCAAGACTTGGTGCATAGATGGTGCTTCACACAAAGCATGCAAAAATCCCTCCGGGCAGCGCCGTGACAGTTCACTTCGAGTTATGCATGTTAACCTCTCAAGCATCACACACGAACCAGTCCAGTTGCGAATATGCGAAGATGTGCCGAAGTCAGTATCCTCATGTGTGTGTGTATGTGTGTGTGTGTTAAGCATCGTGCATCATACCAATCATGGGGCTGCCCAGTGAGATTTTCCCAAGCATTGCTAAAGCGCCATCTATATATCAAGTCCGGGCAGCTTTAACTCCACTGATCGCAAGGAAGTAGAAACCAAGGAAATACGGAAGAATCACTTTGCTTGAGATAGTCCAAGGAGTGGATAAGAGCCTGTCAACTGCAGACATGTCATCCACATTTCCTGCACTTGACCCAGGTGTACAAATGGGTCTCGGGTTTAATCCATGATTATTCCTTGAAATCCATGGAGTGCCAATAACTACCTGAGCTAAAACCAAGGTAACTATTTCCAATGCTCCTTGGAAGCACATGGGGATATCATAACAGAATATCATAATAAAATACTCAATTCTACAAGTATGCTTTTATAGCGGCTTAAACTAGATAAAGAAAGCATTGTACTTACTGTCATATCTTTCTGTCCTTCGTATGAAAAAATCTCTGAGTAATCCGCTCTTTTCGTAAACCAAGTTTTCAAACTCTGCGCTACTCGTCTGTGTTAGAACGCTTTCCATATTCACTGTGCAACACGTGTACCCTGACGGACATACCCTTAAATCATCACCTGCAGCAGGAGAAGAAAGGAGATGAAATTGATCATTAGTTGAGTTTTATATATATTGCTCCTTGAATTATCTGGGGGGTGTTTCACAAAGACTAAGAATGACTCAAATCGCTCTTAACTATGGCAGGCCATTCATGCCACTGTTTGCTTTCACCATCGGTCTCTCAAGGGATGCGCAAATCATTGTCACAAATTTGAAGAATTTACATTTGTTGTTTTCTTCATCAATGAACTACAAAAATTGTCAATTCTGCAGATTTGTGACCATGATTTGCAAATTAATTGAGAGATCCATGGTGAAAGAAAACAGTGTCATGAATAGCCAGCAATACATGTAGTTAAGTGCGATGTTAGTCAATCTTAGTTTTTGTGAAATACCCCCTAGATCAGAGACAGAAGAGGTGAAATGTCACTTAGTCCTAATCATAGTTTGTCTAATGCCTGTTTGGTCTCATCCCTCATGGTCTAATCCCATTTTGTCTACAACCAGTTTGTCTCATAACCATTTAGTCTAATTGCCATTTAGCCCATTTACCATTTTGTCCAATACCCGCTTGGTCTAACACTGCTTAGTCTATCTGAATAGACAAACTGGTAATAGACCAAGTGGTCATTAGACGAAATGGGGAAAACTAAGTAGACGAAGTGGCAATTAGACCATTTCATCTTTAGACAAAATGACAATTAGCGCAAGTGGGTATTAGACCAAATGATGATTGGACCAAATGGCAATTAGACCAAATTGATAGTAGACCAAATGGGTTTAGCCATAGTGTTTTTAAACTATCTGGGAATTAGACCAACTGGTATTAGACCAAGTGGCTATAAACCACAGAAGGGCATAACTCTATATTACAACATACTCGTATTATAATATACAATTTCATACCCTATGGTCTCTCTGACTCTCTCAACAGACACATTTTTTTTTTTAATAAGTTGTTTGAACAGAGAGGATAAAAAATAAATAAAAGAATGTAAATTTAAAGGTATCTTCAGACATTCTCACAAGCAAAAGAAAAAAAAAAACTACAGTCTGTAATTTCACTTTTCAAAGCAGTAAGAATTGCACACGATTCAAACTATCAAAATGAAGAATTGTAATTCCATTCATTACAGGACAAAAGGTAATGTTACATGCTGAGTTGACTAGTACCGGTCACATTTCCTGCTCAAAAGTTTAATATCGAAATGGTTATGACGAGTCAAAAACCCCAACAAATATATTTATCAAACACTTAAATGAGTAGAGCAATCCTATAGAGATTCAAAATGAATTTTAATGTCAGACATTCAAGTACACACCTCAAACATTTCTTGCTCTCATTACTACCTTACAAATTAAAGCACATTTCTTTAAATTGCAAAAATGAAAATCATGAATAGCACCCAATTTCTTTGTCCTGCAAACAAAATCAATAAAGAAAATGACTGCCATCAAATTTGTGATGACAATATTGCTTAAAGCCACTCTATAGTGTCTACAGACTTTGCTAGTTTGGCGGTATTTTTCAGCGACAGGAGATTAATGAAGGTCACATGTGTCAACGCGGAATTCAAAAGATGCTGAATGGATTCTTATACAGGAGATTCTGATACAGGAATCGTTCTCACAAAAGTTCTAGATCTTCTTCAAAGCTTTTAAGACACATCATAAATTATCCTTTGTTTGACCAGACAAAACAAACAGAAATTCTTTTAGAGCCCATTATTGTGCTTGCTCCCCTCCTTGGTGACTGATGTTTGTATAAGTTTTTCTTTTTTCTTTTTTTTTTTTGACTGGAGATAAATTAAACTTGAGTTGTAAAGAAATGATTCCTTTCATCTTTGCAGCTTGCGTGTACGACAAAGTTTAAATGCATCATAATCTTAACTGGTATAGACTTGAGGGAGATTAGATATTGTGATGGGGAAAGCTGTAAATGAATTATTGGTGATATCTATATTTACTCATATTCTCATGTATCCAAAACGATGAACACACTTCATTATTTTCTCATTTCTAGAGGAATATCCAGCCCAATTATAGGCTTATGAGATGTTAAATATACGGGGTTTAAACTAATCCAATCAAAATCACAACAATTTGTGTTCAACTTCAAATACTGTTGCCTCTACTTAACTGAGAAGTATTTCAGTTCCATGAATGTCATGTCATGTTTTGTGTCACATTTGTTGTGTCAGTCCCACATATACATAAACATGTAACCTTGTTTGCTTTGAGTCACCTGTGCAAAATCAATCCTGCAGTGGTTTGACTGCTGAAGACTTGTTAACTTTAATATGACATTCCTCAGCCCATAATTGGTCAGAAAATGACTTTCTAACCATCTTGTCAACTCCATTCTGCAGTTCCACTGCATCAATAACCAAGGGCAGAGTCGTTAAAATGGGTCTTCAAAGATTTTAAAGGTACGATCAGATGTTTGCAAGTGCTGGAAGAAGCTACTGAGAATCACTATTTATATACAGAGCATCCTGCAAACAAGAAAATTGTGAGTTAAATTTTTATTGCCAACTTACAAGCAACTCACAAGTTGACCATTCCCTCACAAGGAAACTTATAAATTGCACAAATTTAGTGCTAGGATTAATCTGGAGCACTTGCGAAATTAGTGAAAGTCTTTCTCACATGTGAAAGTTTGCGACTTCGTAGTATCCTTTAAAGTCTAAAAAGCAAGCAAACAAGAGGGGGTTCAGCTGCAATTTATGATCAGTAGATCATTCTCTGGAGAGTCAAGTGGGTCATCTAGAAGATATTTCACTCTGTTTATGAACTACATGTATGACCTCACTGAATGCTCACTCCCAACCCCCCCCCCCCCCCCAAAAAAAGCTTTCTGCTAAAGCCCACTGCACACTATACTGCAATCCTATAGTATTTGATATAAACATTCAAACATGGAAAATCATACTGACCAAAGCTCTAAAAAGTCCTATGAATACTAAGCTGAAACTCTGGGCTACTGCGAGCCTCCGTGTCGTATAACAGTGAAGTCAATGCTGAATCGTAGTGTCATCATAGCAATCTTGCGATCGGCTACGATTTGAAGCCAATTTGGCCTTTACTCTGACCTAAAGGCTTGCAGCTAGCCAAAATTTCAATTTCAGTATTTCCATATTTATTCTGAATCGCAAAAAAAAATATTATTTCACTTGTTTAAACTTTCATATTTAATGCAAAATAAATGCCATTTGTTCCAAAA
Source organism: Echinometra lucunter (assembly GCA_029962745.1). NCBI lineage: Eukaryota > Metazoa > Echinodermata > Echinoidea > Camarodonta > Echinometridae > Echinometra > Echinometra lucunter. Next base: position 15,461,710 of record CM057169.1, read on the forward strand.
TCTGGTCTCAGTAGGATCACATATTGTGCAGTGGTCTTAAAACACAAAAGGGCACTAACTCAGCATAAGATGATACATGTAGGGGTTAAGTAAATGCTTATTTTTCTCTCAGTACACAACACATTCAAAGTTCCAGTTTTTATTCCATTCTACCAAAAAGTACAAGCTGAGGCCAAAGTAAGGGTAAAAGTTGACCAAATATGCAAGTGGCACAGTATGAGTCACTTAATGAATATGTACTTGTATGCAAACTAAGTGGCGATCGTAGGACATCGTGTTGATATCATGTACAGTATACACCAAGACCAAGTCCCATCTTCTTGTACCATTAAGTAAGTAGGTAGGTAGGTAGGTATTGGAATCGTTGGCATTCATTCAATAAAATAAATGACTTTAACTTTTATTAATTTGTATGAAGAAAATAAGTGTGTTTTTACATATATTATTTTAAATTTTGTTCAGACGGAAAAGAGATATCAGATCCACTGGTCCATAGCAAATGATTAAAAAAAACCACTTTCTTGCTAGACGGGCGCAGTGCATTGCATAGTCTTCTCAGGTACATGTATGATCCTAGGTATGAAGTCCGTGATATTTAATATACAGCGACAACATGACAATAATACACCCACCCACTGAGAAATCAATACAAACTGTCTGTCGAGCAACCCAATTCCACTTGTGACCTTAATGATTAAATGAATAATTTCTGAAGGAAAAGAAAATTTTAGCCAGCCTATCAAGTTGATTATATCCTCTGTTGAGAACAACAAGGGTATTAATTCCATAAATGTACAGGAGTTAGTGCCTTTCTAGCATTCAGCAGATATAAGAAAGAACCTGCATAGAGACATCTCATAATTTAATCCAATGCCTTTCAGTTGGCTGATGATGGGATCGATGATTTTTGCCACAATGAGTACTTCACTGTTTTGTACCGGAAATTAGTCATGAGAAGTTTGATTCAGCTCTCTCTTCCATTCCAGGAATTATAAATTACACTTGACTTTTTTAGAATTGACCTTTTTAGAAATGACCAAGCATAATGATACATATAATGCATACAAAATAAAACAACTATTTCTTGTTTTGTTTCCTGATACAACATGGAAATGCTGCATGCTATATTTGGGTTACCCTTCACTGACCAGACTCTCCTGAGAAAAATGTCTTATCCTTTTCACCATGAAAATGGATGTTCAATGTATATTTTCATGCTCTTGTTAAACACACATTACTAGCTCTGCTTGGCTGACATTTCTCCATTTATGGATCAATTGGGTATACACGCGAAACAAGACCGAAACAAAGACCATGGTGATGGATTCCCTTTTGAGAGTCCAACATCACATTCTTGTTGCCCCTGGCAACGCAAACATCTCCATGATGCTGATACCCCGATTCGCCCTCATCCTCCAGAATGTGTTACAGCGGACACACACCCCCAGCTCCAAGCTTCTATTATGCAGACTATCGATGTTTAGACGGTGACGAGTGATGTTATTGGAGGAAAGAATCAAGCTGCGGATGACAGTAGAATGAAAACTGTCAGGATCTAATGATACTTTCAACTTGGATGGCACTGTATGTAATCTGAGTCCATCCCTCTTAAGAATTCATGATTTTGGGAAATTGCATGTGATTAATTACTATGCTGTGGGCTACCGTCCATATGACAAGTGCGTCTGGAATCATGTCTCCAAACTGGTCAGAAAGGGGGCTTTTGATTTTATGATTTTAGATTGAAAAAGGAGAGAAAGGGACAGCAAGTGATGGCTTGAAGAGAAGGAACAACAGAGGAACAATGTAACCATACATGTGACCATATGGACAGTTGAAAAGAATAAGGTTAAGGAATCATTGCGAATGAAATTGTGTCCAGGGGCATCAATTTGTTTTATTGGGGGGGGGGGGGGGACATACATGTACGCACACACACACACAAAACAAGAAAAGGTCCTCAGCTTAATATTTGGGGGATACACACCCTATTGTGTCCTCCACCCAGAAAAAATATTGGGGGGGGGGGCACGTATTCCCTTGTCTTCCCCCTGATTGACTCCCCTGAATTGTGTCTGGAAGAAGTGACAACCTGTATATTTGCTTTGGTGTGATGCAATATCAGCTCCACCATACTCATGCTAAGAACCGTATCAACACCCTTGCAACATCAATACAGGTCGAGACATGAATTTCTCAAGTATCGTGAGAAAACTCACAGAAAGAACTCCTCAGTTCAAGTTTCAAATAAATTTTGATGTTACCTACATGTACGTGCTTGGCAATAATCCTCAATGAACAAGTTCCTCTGATAGGTCTCATGAGCAGTAAGTCTCATGTTTGCTTGTACAGGTACATAGGTGACTCCTTACAGCAGGCATAAAAAAAAAATTCTTAAAAAAATATTAGCTGAGAGGGTAAAATGGGGTTAAGATGAACAAGGTTATATAGTCTTGAGAAACAGAGGTCAGGTTTTGGCACCTGTTCCGACCCAACTCACACCTGGGATAGGTGCTGACAGGGAAATCTACCCGACTGACTATGAGTGTATTCAACAACAAAGGAATTCCTCAGTGTGCATACAAAGGGGGCAGCCCACAGAGCAGACAGGAGAAAAAGCAGTATGGTGTTGGGTACTGTTTGCATTGCACCATTAACCAATCTCTTTCTCTCCACTTACGAATGTGAACCAAATTCTCTTCCGTCAGCCATTTGCATTATTACGCTTCTTGAGCATGCTTAAGCTCATGTGTGAAGTAGAGTTTTTTTCATCACGTTTTGCTCCTTTTTTTTGGGGGGGGGGGGGGGTCACTTGGCGGAGTCATATGTTATCATAACAAACACCCCCACAGGGGCTGGTTTCACTAGCAGCTGGAGCGCCATTCTAATGGCTCCTACCTGGACTCCAACCATCAAAGGCTTCCATAGTCGGGTTCACAAAACTGCAATCACTTTAAGAAAACCCAGTACAATTTATACACCTTCAAGATAGTACATATAGTTCTTACTACTGGTAATAGAAGGACCTTCATTAATTTATTGAAAGTGCTACTGGGATTGGCCTACATGCACCTTCCTATGGGTAGGTACAATATCTTCCAGAAGAACAGCGAAATAATGGACGAGTGTAAAACCTAGAACGACTGAATGCAAAAAAAAAAATACCAGTATATTGTATGCAGGCCAGAATCTCATAATTTTATGCTGCAGCATAACAGAATCAAAACACTTAACTGTACATTCGGGGAAATATATACCAAACTTGTTTTCCACAAAGAACAGCCATAATTAACAATCTGTGAGAAGCTTTTTATTAATAGTTGTGTTTGTTGTTTTATGTTTATTTGGGGGTGGGTTTTTTTTGGGGGGATGAACAAACTGGTCCACAGTAATGTCAGTTTATTCCACCAAGGGTTACATACAGATTACTCAACTACTTTCCATTTTCCAACAAGTTTTAGTGGTAGTTTGACTGATGTGAGAATTTCTATAGCCATTCTCCCACAGAAAACATTGACCCATACAACAGCAATGTGAAAAGGAAAGGTAGTTTCCCTTTGCGGTTGCAACATTTCAGTGATTGTGAAATTTACAATTCAACATTAAAGAGAAGCTTGAGTTCAGGGAAACATAAAAAATAATTTTTCTCTTTTTTCATTCTTTTCTCATTCGTTACGAACAATACCAAGACAAAAAAGGTTCCTTAGAAGTGACTGCTCTTAAAGTTCCCCTATATTTTAAATATGACAAGAAATAACTCAAGTAAGGGATGCTTATTCTTGCCAGATTTACTTCCTTCTGTGTGCAGAACAAGAGCTTATGGGGGGGGGGGGAGTGGGTACATTTCGTATCAACTCAGTAATCCCCAAATTTCACACCAGACACCTATGCTTATGTACAACATAACCTTCAAAATTGCTTTGAAACAGTTTCTTTTGAATTGTAATCAAAGGACAAGAATTCCATTTTATCTTTTAAGTTTTTCTGCCATTCAAATGCTGTGCTGTCAAGCTGAGATCTTCTTGAGCACCACTTCTTAATCTCAATGTCAATTACACTATGACTCATTCCGTGTATACTCAGATGCCAGCAAAAAGTTGAGTAGAATGAAGAACTGCTTAGAGTTAAACCATGCAACAAAACTGGGTGTCTGGTATTTCATGATGATCCACACTAACTTCGCTTCACTGGGGGGAGGAGGGGGGGGGGGGGACTGGTATGTTATTTTGAGGTCTACACTGACCGACTCCCTGTTCTGATTGTTCTGATGTCTGTCAGAACTGACACTCCTCAAGCTCAACTATTAAATATTATACTATTGTGACCACTAAAGCACTCTGCATTTCAAGGAAATTCTTCCTACAGGGTACCCACTTACTACACCTGGGTCGAGAGCAGCAACTGTAGATATTGGTGTTACAGCGGGACTCAAACTGCCAACCCCATGATCCATATAGTCCGGCGACGTATCCACCAGACCATGACACCTCTACAATGGTCCAGAACAAATTTTGGGAGTCCATGTATACCTAGCCTTTGGGCAAGGCCTCGCGCGCTGCCAAGCAGGGTTTGAAAAATAGACTAAACAGTGTGCATTTATGGCAGTGATCAGTGGACCGAGCCGCGTCAGCGGCGAGGCCTTTGCTAACTTGCGGAGTCATGCATTATGCATGAGGGTCTTACATATACAGCAGCTAGCGACGATCGTGACCAATCGTAACTGTTTTAACCGCGGTGTGTTATATGGATTCGTTCATTAATTTACGGGGGGATAGATACTCAAATGTACTAAATAATGAATAACATTTAGTTCAATTTTCAATAAAACAGATAGATTTATTAACGAAAGTAAAGAATTTGATGACTAGCTGTATTCACTATTTTGCTAAATAAGTATATCTATCGTAAAATTTTGCTCTCTCCTTTTTCATTTCAACCTACGCATAGTGGTTCGTGCGATCAGCTGGTCGATTGTTATTGTACAACACGTCGAACGTTAGGCACATGTGAATAATACATATTCATAAATTCTCTCGAATTGTCTACTCTGATTGCTGCATCGGATTCGAATGGGCGGTTTGGGCGGCTTTCTCGGTAGCTACTTTGCATCTAATTATCTACCGATTCGGTAGCGGAAATATAATACAGAACAAAAGAAATAAACTACAACAACCACTCAGGTTAGTAAAGGCCTTGGTGCTGACGAACCTCCGGCCACGGATCACAGTTGTCGTGCGGTTAGTCTATGTATTCAGGCGCGTTTAGGGAAATAACAGCACCAAGTGCCTTGGCTAAAGGCTAATGTATACCAGACCCACTTTGAGAATCAAGCCCTGCATTTGTGAAATCGGGTCTTGTCCTTGTATAAATCCCTTTTTGGTTGCCAATTCATCACCGGTCTCATCAGAATTGTGCTGATTGAGGTTTGTCTTAAAGGTTTGTCCTCCCTTTCTTTCTTTCTTCTGTCTTTTTAAATCTATCAAGCCTTCTGATATCTTCATGCACTTTGACAATAACATCATTTGCAAACAAACAGAAGGGTGTGAACCTCAATCCCTTGAAATAGAATTAAGGACCTTCTAGCACACAGCAGATGCTATTAAAGAACTAAAGGATATGTAGTTTTGATCGGGGCCCGCCAAAACTATTTATCATATTTCTTTGTTTTCATCTGGTCATTAGCAAGACAGAAGCAAAATTAAGATGCTGTAAAGTTTTTTTCCTCAAGTTAAGTATTTAACAAATGAAAGGCAAAAAAATATTTTTGATCTTGGGTGATCAAGGCGGACAATGTGTGACTATTTTTTAACAAGTCTCATGAAAATTTTCTATCTCCTACCAAAACTGTACATGAGCTTTAAGGCCCTTCTAGCATTAAGCAAATGATGTCAAGAACCTCAAGTAACTTCTGATCACAAGCTCAGATCTCCAAAATATGAAATGAATTCAATAATCATGGTACATCACCATACAGCCTACCATTAGGTAATCTTATACCATGGCTTGGAGGCAAATTTCAGTATATCTTTGAACATCAGATGCAACAACAGATCAGGAAATATTCTGAAGGGAAAGTGAACGCTTGAAGGTAAGGTAGAAGTGAAATCTATCCGATGACCTACATGTCAGACATGATGCTACTCTTCAGTCCCATATGGATTGTTTTGATGACATTTATTGGACGATCATTTTCCTGCTACCAACAACAAGTTCCAGCCTTTACCAACCCAAACTTATCATTTCCCTGCAATCTCCGCAATCTCCGCAATCTCTGCAAAGTTGACATCACAAACTTGTCCAGTTGCTTATGAGCTACCCCCTTCCTTTACAATTCTAAACAAGCCTTTCACCCTTGCATATGTTGACGCTGTATTATGATATGGGGGAAAATGCAAATTTAGATTAGGATTTGGAACAACATTTACATACTTGAATATAGTCTGCAACTCCAGCCTCTATGGTCTGTAAAGTCTGTTTAACAATTCAACAGCCAAGGAACAAAAAATGACAACTGTTCAGAAGTTTTTGAATAATCTGTTGTAATGTTTCATTATTTTACCTTATCCTGTTATTTTTTAATTGATCCATATTTATTGTTATTCTGTCATGATTGTTGTACTCTGTTTTACATTTTATTGGAATTGAATAAATATTGAAGTGAATTGAATTGAAAGACATTTCAAAAAATAAATCTCTTAACTGTATGCTGGACATTTGGCACATGTTACTAACTTGACATTCCTACATTTTTGACAAACTTTGCAAATAATTTTTGAAAGTTGATCTGAATATAACAGGAGTCCCCCCCCCCCCCCCCCCCCCCCCGATTCCCCCAATTCATAATTTTAACAAAAAAAACATGTGCATACAGAAAACAAATATTACAGTGCAGACCTATGTGAAAAGTTAAAATTGAACAATACTGAACATAAACACAAATACATCTATCTCTTTTGTGATTAATTATTTTTCCAAATTGAGGCCCATGTCTGCATGACAAAGACTAGAAAAATTATATTTTCTCCACTGCCTATTCTTCTCAAAGAGATCTCTTTCCCAGCAAGGGTCATACATGTAGCCTTATAGAATGTTGTAATTCCACAAACCCTTCTGTGCAAGGTCCCCCATGGCTGTTCTAAACAGAGAGAAAAAAAAGCTGGACCAAGGTGTAAAGAGGAAAAAATGACAATACCCTCACTTTTTGACCTCCAAAAAGTAAATTCAACTGAGAATTCGAGTGCTTGCATAGGAAGTGGTGTGTGCCAAATATCGCACATTGGTGTCGCAAGACGGCGGCGGGGAGGTATTTGGGTATTATTATTCTTCTTGGGGGACAAACGTTGAGATACTTATTCAATTTGGATGATGGGTGGATGATAAATGATTGGTTTTTAATTCAATGAATGTCTGAGGATGATTAAGAATAGGTTACAAAGTGTGTGGGTTGTTGTGAGTAATAATATCAACAAAGTGACATTTACTTTCACAATTGCACCACAGATTGAGGAACTCATTCCTTTTGCATCACAAGAGAACCGATTTCTTTCCTTAAAGTCATTGAGTAATTTATCAGTGTATGTAATATTGTGTAAATATGAAGCCCTGAAAAATGCACTTCAAAAGCGTCATCATGTGCTTCCCAAAAGAGAAAATATTCAAGTGACCGGAAATGCCAGACCTTTTTTAACCCATATACTGCAGTGTTAGACAAAAGCATACCCAGGTTGGTTTTGCAAATGATGGAATTCAGTGATAGATATCTTGATAATAACATCTTATATCTTAAAACCTTTATATTACTGGCTGTTTATTCATCCTTCTGAATGTCTTTATACAACACAGATATCAAAATTAAACAATTTATCATATCAAGCCTTCACAAAGTTCCCGGATCCCTTTAACTATTGAAAGCTAAATTAGCCTCAATGATCAGATATCTTTTTTCCTTTTACTGGATTGGGCAATCTCATTCTCTCTTGATTTCTCTTTCATCAGATTTCTAGTAATTAATTCTGATTAGGAACTTTTGTAATGATGTCATATGTTCTATTTTCATGTATCTTGTCACGGTTAATTTGTTCTCATCTGGCAACATAGGTAACTATATCTTCTTCTTCTTCTTCATACAATTTTTTTTTTTCATTCTAAATTGTTATATCAGAGAATGTCAAGAATGAGCAAAGAAAATTGCATGAATTAATCACATCAATTTTTTTTTAAGTAAACTGGTTCTGCGATGCAAGCATGAAAAGTTCCCTCTAGTTCTTGATGCTTTACTTTCAAAATGACAATTTTATCTTAATAGCAAATTATCTGTGTGATCTTTAATCTTTTGCTCCCTTTCTCTCTCTCTCTCTCTCTCTCTCTCTCTCTCCCTTTCCCATTCTTGCTTCTATCGCTCTTTTTGTCCGATTTCAAAGCAACTATATTGATTAATCATTTGTAGATAATGTGATGGTTTTCACACTTTGACAGCTTTATGGCACAAGAAGAGAAAAAAATCAATCTGTTCTTCCATCGCAATGAGGTCATGAAAAATATACAAAGGTGGAAATCAAAAAGAGATTTTGGAAAACCATACTAGATTAGCAGTGATAATTCATGCTGAGAGAAGAGGGTGAACAAAGAAAGAAAGGGGGGTAAAGAGAGAAGACAAAGAGAGAGAGAGAGAGAGAGAGAGAGAGAGAGAGAGAGAGAGATGCAGGGGATCTACTGAGGTGAAAAAATTAATCTTTAAAAATATCGGCAGTAAAAGAATGCACTACTAAGAATGCACACATGCAGGTTACTCTTATACTTCATTTCTATAATTCTGTTGAAAAAAAAAAACCACAAAGAGTTCAAACACATGAAAAAACACATGAAATAGCACATGAATGAAAATGAAACAATCTCCATAGAGAAAAATCATTCACCTGTCGCTCAGCTACATTTTCAACAATTGGTTTTATGATTTCACCAAGCTAAAATGTCGCATTTTGGAAGATTAATCTTTGTCAAAAGTGGCTACATGAGGGAATGTCTTTTTTCTTTTTACTGAAGAAATATTAGTCACCATCCATAATTTTCACCTTTCACCCGCATTGTTACACAATGTATTTGATTCTGCTTAGGCACATTTCCAATTTGGTGTAAATTACAATGAAAGACTGAAAACACACTTCAGATTTGTGGTGTAACGTTAAAGACATTGGTTAACATTGTTATGATTTTAAAAAATCTTGTTTTGTTACTTGAAAATGGGATAAACATAAGGGTTATAGTGTAAAAATGCCAGTCTGAAAGTTTCAAAGTATAATATCCGCAGGAAGTATTTTTAAATATAAAAAATGTGAACCAATGTTTGAAACATATACGAGGGTCGGTTGCACAGAATAGACATAAGGAGTGCGCATGCGCATATGACTCACCTTACCGTACTATGTGTATTGGCGTATCACGCGACGGGAGGCACATAACGGCATTTTCAAATTCAAGCAAAGTGGTCCTCTTAGTGATTGTCTCGTGAGACGAAGGATAATAAAATCGCTGTTTGCATCTAACTTACACTTTTTCATTCCAAATTATGGTTGGTTTCAAGGTGTTTTAGTACAAATACAAGTACTAATACACATGTTTCATCTTAGTTTGAGAATTTTTTTAAATCAGCTACTCACAAAGTTAGCCAATGCCTTTAATGTATATGATAACACATGTGAAGGATGGAGATTCATACCAAAATCTAGTGGTTCAAATCTTGCGCAGAATGATCATAATACCTGCAAAAAGCAGAAATTTCGGTCGCATGATATTTTCATAAAAAAACATAGAAAACAGGAATGGATAATTGACAAAACAGCCTTGGTTCAATCTTGAGCTTGCAGATATTTGTAGTCAAAAGAAAAAATTAATCACACTTCTGAAAGTGTATCTCTGTTTTACTTTTAAAAATATAAATGAGCTTGGATACGAGACTAAGTATTCTCAGTTCAATCTTGGGCAGGTAGAGGATATAATTACTGAAAAATTGCGATGTCAGATTCCATGACTTCGTGAATAGCAGGGGCTTGGTTTTCTGAGGCAGCAGTTGTTTGCACTTTCAGTTATAAACCTGGGCGCTGCTTTAGAAGAGAGTTTCTGTTCCACATGCAATATATGTAAAGGCAATAGAGAATCTCAAGTACGCACATTGTACATGTAGGAAAACATTAGTGGTCAACCTCTCTGATGCTTTCGTTTATTCAAGCACTTAGAGAAGTTGCTATAGAGACAACACTTCAAACAAAAAAGCTGGAAAGCTGGAAAGCTGAAATGCATAAATAAAATGCCTATGAGATACGTCTCTCTATGCACTATATTCCCTGCTTGAAAATTGCTTTGGTCAGATTATTTCGAGTTCAACAGACATTATTATCCTAAAAAAGATCCATAAAAAATAAGCATACAAATTGAACAAGAAATGGAGTCTTCAAAAAGATGATCATTTTCACAGATTACTAGTAATGGAGAGATATTTGGCAGCTTTCAAGATAAAACAATGTAAGAATTCACAGGTGGTACATTAATTGTGACAGTGTCAGCAAAACTAGGGAGGGATTTGTGTACAGAATGCACAGTGTGAAGGGAAGGGAGGAAGCCAGTGAATCGAATACCAACCAACTGACCTATTGACTCTGTCAGGTTTTAGTAAAGATGAAAAATCATCTGTAAGCTTTTTTCTACTCTTTTTATGCACCATTTAAAGAATATCTTGTCACAATAGCTATCTCCCATGAAAAGATTTGCTTGAAGTTCACCTATTCAATGCGCCAATCAAAATATCGGAAAAAAATTAAACAAAAACAAAACCGAGACTCGCATAACAATACAAACACACTGCACAAAAAAAAAAAAGTTGAAAGGATCAGGAAAATGCTCAACCGTCTTGCTTCTTGCATTTGTTTAACTGTCAGTATTAAATACATTTTGACTCGGGCCTACTCACGACCAAGCACCAGACAGAATTCCTTTATCAATATATGACCCACTTGTGATCAATAATTTCTTTGTTTAAAGCATGATAACTTCTGTATCCATAGCATAGTTAATCATCCAAAAGAAAGGTTGAAATGATGGTTGTATGGGCCTGTAATAACGAAACATAAAGTCTAGAATGTGCAGTATTCTGCACTTAAAGGCAATAGCTAACTTTGTGAGCAGCTGATTTAAAAAAATTCTCAAACTGAGATGAAACATGTGTATGAGTACTTGTATTTGTTCTCAAAAACCCTGAAACCAACCATTATTTGGAATGAAAAACTGTAATTTAGACGCAAACCGCGATTTTATTAGCTTTCGTCTCGAGAGGCAAAGAACTAAAAGGACCTTTTTCACGAATTAAAAAATACCGTTATGTGCCTTCCATCGCGTGATACGCCAATACACACAGTGCGGTCCGTTGAGCCATCCATGCGCACTCCTTATGTCTGGTCTGTGCAACCGACCCTCGTATATTTTTCAAACACTGGTTCATATTTCTATTATTTAAAAATACTTCCTGTGGATATTATACTCTGAAACTTTCAGACTGGTATTTTCACACTATAACCCCTATGTTTATTCCATTTTCAAGTAACACAATGAGATTTTTTTTTTTAAATCATAACAATGTTAACCAATTTCTTTAAATAGAACAGTCATGGTAAGTCCAATCTGTATTTCGCTTACTTCCAGTTGCTATCTCCTAAGAACACATACCAAAACCCTACAGAGACTATCCTCATTATGATTTTCTCCCACAAATCATAAATTTAGGAGCCCTGGTAGTAGCCTTTCTGTTTCCTATCAACTTGAACCCTCCAGAGTGCATTCTGAGAGAGCTAGGATGGAGAGCAAGAGAGAGAGAGAGAGAGAGAGGAAGAGAAGGAGATGGGGACACACAGAGTGGAAGAGAGAGGATAGGGAGAGTACAAGAGAGATAGAAAGAAGAGAGGAAGAGGGGGAGACATGCTGGGAACAAAGAGTAAAAAGGGAGAGGGAGAGAGATGAAGAGAATGGAGACACACTATACACCAGGAGAAGAGGAGAAATAGAGAAACAGGAAGAGACAGACAGAGAGAGAGAGAGAGAGAGAGGGGGGGATTGGAGATGACCTTATATGACCCCTGGATGACCTCTAATCAGTAAGGTCAGACAAGATTGGTGGTGATGACTTGTTGATAAGGAATGGTCAGCTGCTTTATTTCATTTGAGAGAGATAGCCTGTCTTCAAGGCAATGCAGGCTTAACCACCACTGATGTTTGTTTCTCATTTTGATATCATGACCAAATTATTTTTTAATCTAGCTTGTTCTAGCCTGCTCCATAATTACAGTAATTTGATGGAATTTAGGGATTGACAATCGGCTTTTGGATTAAATCAATAAAGATGCTTTCTTAGGCCAATTTTGTGAATGATACTGATGAGTTTAATGATCTTTCTCCCAATTGCAATGGAATGCTGCAGTGAGATCTTGTCTACTTGCGAAGTGTCAGCTAGACATATTACATACTTCCCCTGCCTTTTATCGATTTTGAGACATATTTTACAAGTACATACAGCTGGGTATCACCATTTCATGTTCCTGGAAAGTCAACATTTGCAGAATGGTAGAAACTAAACATTTACAGAACGAGAGAGAAGAGAGAAGAAAGAGAGAAAGGGGGGAGAGAGAGAGAGAGAGAGCAAACTGTGAAAAGACAGGCTACTTCTCACATCACTTTCTGGCAACTTGTCTCAACTTTAGCCTTTTCATAAAAAATGGATATCGTACTAAGCAGGGCTCCATGGAATTGATGTTTTAGAGCACGGGACCCCAGTTTAAATTTCCAATATCTGGGGTTGGAATTGGTGGCCATGTGCAAAGGGCCTTGTTTTCAGTAAAGTAATATGAAAAATTGAAATGATAAGTGAGAAATATGCCTGCAAATACAGCATCATACTTTTGGGCATGTGTAAAACGAGTTGACCAAGAATTTCCTTCTAATGATCATACAACTGAACAGGACAATAATTCTTCAACAAGTAGCGCTCGTGTAAGAAATGTTCACAAACAAAAATTCTAATCACTTGTCTGATATATCCCTTATCACACCAAACTTTGTACACACATAGGGGACGGGAAAAGTCTACTTGTCTCAACTAAGGCAATTACATGTATATTGAGCAATGCTGTTTGCATGGATCTGGAGAACATCATTAGCATGGGGCACTGACAGGCTCAAGTTTGACTGGAAAATGATGGAGGGCAAATATGAACGGCACTCGAGTTTTAATAGCTTTCATTGCGGAACGGTGTAAAAGAAGGAGACGTAAGCTCTCAAGAAGAACAAACTCTCTGACAATGACATGCAAAGGACTGCCATGGTGTTTGTGGATGGGGGGAATGAGAGAAAAGAATGGATGGTTTTTCATTACACCTGAAATAAACCCTGGGATGTGGAAGGATTGGAGGAAGATGAGAAGATAATTCATGGCTTTAATTACTAGCTGAAATGTACCCCATCACATGCATTATATTATCATATGGTGTACAGGATGGGAAAAAACAAAAGAAAAATATTCAAAGGCTTCAATTACTACAGAAAGAAAAGAAAATAAGTCACGAATATTATCCCAGTAAGTGGAGAAGAGATTCTAAGGAAACACTGTTCATACTAAAATTACAAGGAAGAACAAAAAAAAAATGGGGGGGGGGGGGGGTAAATTACTATAAGAGCAATATCACTTTGCCTTTTTCCAAATGAGCTCAGGAAAAAAAAGTAATAATCTCACGGATGAATTCCTGATCTGAATGCACACTATGTGCACACGTACCAATTTTGCAAAACCAGCGAGCATGAAACCAATCCTAAAGAAATATGTTTATCTTTCTATACAATGTATCTAAACAGAGCTCCATAGAGATAAACTGGAAAAAAAAATTTCCACACAAAACAACAGAATATGGGAGATAATCTTTTGCAAAATTGGAAACATCAATGAGACATTGTACAAGATAATGAGAAGTGCACTAGAGAGTAGATACAAGATAAAACTGAATATTATAGAATTCATGAGAACCAGCACACAGACGTAGCTACATGTAGCAATGAGACTGATATAAAATTGGAAAACTAACAAGACACAGACACAATAGTACATTGGCCTAAAAGAAAAATACATTAAGTAGGCTACATCAACAGCAGAAAGATGAGTTGATAGATGTGGTAGTGGAGGGGGGAGGGACCTTTATGAAAAGAAGGTACAGGGGTAAGCATAAAGATATTATCACTGGTTGCAAATTCAATTTCAAATTCAAATTCAAATTTTATTGACATAAAATCCTGACAATGAAAGATTATCATCAAAATCAAAACAAAACAGAACTGACAATTCTGCAGTTTTGAAGCCCATGCACCTACTGCGCTTACATCGTCTGTTCACAGACAAAGCGACATGTTCAGGACGAGGAAAAATGTTACATATTAACCACAAATGAAAAGAAGCTATGTGTAAAATAAGAGTAAGTAAGCCTACATGTAAATGTACATTGTAGTTTTAGTGTACATTGTATGTCAATGATGTAGATCTACATGACAGATACATTTAGGATGACAACTTAGGGTTGGTGTATACAGATGACAACAAGGGTAATGTATGGCAGACAGAGCAGATATGAGATGAACTTATGGAGTGCATTTGACACATATTGATCGCCTCGCTATTGATTACATGAGCTGGTCTGGTATTGAGTACTGTTCGCACTGTTCCTCTATTTATTCTGCTCTGACCTTTTCCCCCCGAAAGGTCTTGTCGGGATAGAAGCTAGCGGTGCATCCCGCGGCCCCTTTTCACGCCTAATGAGACGTATGACAAGAAGGTGGGGATCGTACTGGGGCAACGACAGGATAACCCCCTCTCCTGTTCGAACTCGGATGAGAGGGATGTTGTGGGTCAATGAGGTGCAAATGACGGCCATGCTGAATGTGGTTTGCATAGGTCAAGCGAGGGAGTCCTTTGACTAAGTCATGTGACTGGGCTAGATAGAGGGCTGGGAAAGGGTGCAGAACAATGGTTTTTATGCTTCTTGTATTGGTTTATTATATGTATGCTATCCACTGTCATTTGATCAAATACTGTCACTGGTCGTCAAGCACTACTTCATTTAGGAAAAAAATCAGGGAAACATACATGTATCATAACTTTCCAATCTCATAATTATAATTTGCATTATGTGAATGAATGTGACAACCAATGTGAACATGGACACAGGATAATGCAGGGCTCTTCAGCCAATGAGCATGTCACGTTCACACATAGAATGACATTCGACATCATGCCCCACAGTTAACGTTACACGAATGACACCTCTTGCCACTTTACTCATCGTCTTGTAAAGCAAGACAGAGTCAACAGGCCATCACATTACAGAATTGGAACAGCTGATGTACAATGTACTGACGTAGTGTGAACACAGCTCTAATTCACTGCATGGTTCTACATAGCCATCAAACTTGCCGTCTTCACATGCAGAATGATCTATGACATGCCTCAGAATTAATGTTATATGAATGACGCCTCTTGTCACTTCAATCACCGTCTTGTAAAGCAAGACAGAGTCAACATCTCATCACATGACAGAATCAGAATAGGACGACTGACGAGAATGCAAGCATCAAAGAATGCAAGACGTCACATCAGTACGTTCACATCATACATGGCGCAGATTTACTGTCCGCCCCAACAGTGCAGGTCAAGCAGGATAGTTCAGACAAGCAGGATAGTTCAGACAAGCAGGATAGTTCAGACAAGCAGCGGTAAGTCCCAAGCACAGCAAAAGAAGAAAGAGGAGTTTCTTCTTTTCTTTTTTTAATAATAAGAGGTTATGATGATGCAACAAAGGTGCTCCACGTGTACATTCACTTACCCACATGTATTATAAGATACAGAAATTTGATGTACAGTATGCTTACATTTGTTAAAAAGTAAAACCCAAGAGATGGTTCTTCTAAGCAGTTTACACTCCATATATGAACAAGCCCACAATCACAGCGAGATATCACATGACTAGCAAATATGCAAGCATCATAATGCACAAAATGTGACTCTTTTATACATTCACCAAATTTGAATTATTATCATATACATGTAGTACTTTATATTCGTTTTCAAAATGTTAGCATGCTTTCACTATATATTCATGACATCCTGAAATGCTCGCAAAGGTTTCTACACCCTAGAGAAAAATCATGCCATCAGAATGTTAAATCAACAGGAATTAATCCTGTCAAATAGTTTAATGAAACATTACAGTAATAGTAATATGCCACAGAAATGAAGAGCCAAATAATGTTGATGCATTACAATATTTTCTATGAATATACCCTGTACAATTCTACATAATTCTTTATAAGTGGTGAAAACAAAATTATTTCTATAATATCCACCTGCCATCATTGAAAACAATCATAAGATTTTTTAATGGAACATGAAATAATAGTTGGCTGAATGTGATAGGCCAGGCTTAGTGGTGCAGACTGATGCCTTAATGAGTTAGTAGAGAATACATAGGCAGGCTTTGAATCTAGCCGACAACAAATGCATTATTAATATTCAATCTCCGTCCTTTCGTCCCCGAGTTCCATTTCCCCCAAGCCATGGTCCCGAATGGTAACATAAGCACTCGCTCACACAATCATTCCTGCCAGTTTAAGGAGAAGGTTGAGCACTGGTATCATAAAATAAAATTTGTGAGCTTTATCATTCTGATATTTAAAAAAATATCATTGCACCAAAGTAAAGTTAAAGAAAGTAGTATTCCTCTTGAAATTTCCCCATGTATCATATTTTTTTACTTGAAATATAGCGGGTAGTTATAAAGTTGGACCAAATGTCAATGCCTCATTTTGCATAGTCCTGTATAATGAAATCTGTGTTCAGAGCTTTTTTACTGCTCATGATTTTCTGCAGGGTCTTCAACACTTCTACCAAATTTAGCAATGTTGATGTTAAGATTTTCATGTTATTCACACAATATCTCCATGGCATAAATAAACCACGCATTCAATAGTTGTTATCACAACAAGCTTAGAGCTAAAAAGTGAAATTTACTTTCAAAAGTATGCATAAAGTTTGGACATACATGTGTATATTTTTATAAAATATTTTATTCTACATCTTAAAAAAAACCATTTGTTTACATGTGCTGTTACATGCAATGGATTCATTCCTATCCCTCTGCACTATTTGTGAGTAGTAAATTGATAAAGGCCTTGGCCATGACCTTTTTATTTTGCATGTTAGCAATAAGCTCCATGCATGCACATCCGGACATTGCAATATCTGCCCGGGCAGTGACCAATTTTACTTTGCAAAAAGTTCAATATGATTACAGAATCTTTCTGGATGCTGAAGATTGCAGGTGAATTGAGAAAGTATCTAAGCCAACAGTGTCATGACTAAACGTACATTAAAGACATTGGTTAACATTGTTATGATATTAAAAAATCTTGTTTTGTTACTTGAAAATGGGATAAACATAAGGGTTATAGTGTATAAATACCAGTCTGAAAGTTTCAAAGTATAATATCCACAGGAAGTATTTTTAAATATCAAAAATGTGAACCAATGTTTGAAAAATATACGATGGTCGGTTGCACAGAATAGACATAAGGAGTGCGCATGCGCGTATGACTCACCTTACCGTACTGTGTGTATTGGTGTATCACACGGCGGGAGGCACATAACGGCATTTTCAAATTCAAGCAAAGTAGTCCTCTCAGTGATTGTCTCGTGAGACGAAGGATAATAAAATCGCCGTTTGCATCTAACTTACACAATTTCATTCTAAATTATGATTGGTTTCAAGGTTTTTGAGTACAAATACAAGTACTCATACACATGTTTCATCTTAGTTTGAGAATTTTTTAAATCAGCTACTCACAAAGTTAGCCAATGCCATTAAAATATTCCTGACAAGTTATTGGGCCATACCACACAATGTGGAATTCTGCTACAAATAGGTTAAAATACATGTAAAATGACCTGGGCATATTTCCCTTTACATGAGGACAACAATACATTCTCATAGGGTTATTGCCTATGTCATTCCATTTTCTATTTTCGAAATGTTATACATTCTACAAAAGTAATTACAGCGATTCAAGTAGTTCAAGTTTTGCATTATAAACCTAATGAATAGCATCCATATATCATTTATCATCTTTTGCACAAGTTACACCTTGAGCACTTGATTATCAAGTGGATTTGGTACCTTACAAATCTTATTGCATTATCATTATCATAATTATTTACTAAATAACTATGATTTTAGAAAAGTATTCATTATCTGGTTCCTGTGAATATTTTCAATATTGAAGGATGTAGAGTAAACTTTCGGTTGCCAATTAATGCCACGCCTCAGCCTTATCAGTTAGTCACGGACAAAACATTTGACAAATTTTGAAAGTTTGGAAGCCTATAGAAAATAGGTGATTAACTGGAGTGAGCTCTTTTTTTAATGTTTCATTGTGAAGGGCATCACTGAAGGAGTTGAAAATGATAAAATTTGGATGCTGTGGTTGCCTACTTGAATTAGAATCCATAAAATGATCAATGTCACAAACAGATATAAATGCCACTCCTAACCGATCAGGCTCTCCCCCCATTTAATAGCATCAAGCCATTGATTTTATACATGTATCTGTCAAGGGTTTATGCTAAAGTCCCCAGTTTTCTGCGATACGGAAAACGGAAAAATTTCATGGAATTCGGGAAGAACACGGAATTCATGAAATTTCACGGAAACCACGATTTTTCAGGCCAGAAAATTTTGAATTACATAAAATACAATGAAAATCGTGAAAAACAAAGTAAAATCCATTAAAACAAGACCGTGCATTAGCGGAAAATCTGGTTCAAACCTGTTCACAGTGTTTAGCGTGTGTTCGCCAAGCTTTATCTGCATACTGCATGTGCGTGTATATTAGGGTAACTTACCTTTTTCTAAGATTGTTACTATTTACAATTGCTTTATTATATGTTTTGTACATGTCACCGAAGAACACGGAATTGGAAGTTTAGAACACCGAAGAATACAGAATTTGCATTTTAGAAAACGGAAAACTGAGGACTTTAGTTTATGCTTGCATGCTAAATGTAGTATCTGCATGCAACAGATGCACCTGTAACTTATCTCTCTGGCTCTATATTCCATGCCCTTGTTTTCGGCCTGATGAGTCATATAACTGGACACCCAAGTGTGTGAATAATGGATGTATTAGTAAGTATTTAAGCCTCTTTATCTCCCCCCCCCCCTCCCTTCTTTTTCTCTCTCCCTTTCTCTTCCCTTCTCTCTTCCTATTTCTCTCTTCCACTCTCTCCATCTTTCTCTTCCTATATCTTTTACCATCAGTCTGTAATTCCACATCCATCTTATTACCATACGCAAACGTCACCACCATGTTGAGCACGGAAAAAGTGTCATCAGAACATGTTGTCCTACGGCTACATGTACGTGTATGTGCAGGGGCCACTCTGATATACATAATGGATATGGACAAGGCTCCTCCAAAGTTTAATCCCATTTTTAATCGTAATTGGGGTTGATTTTTGCCATCCGTAAAGCAATAATTCTCTCGCCTGGCATGCCCATGCAATTAGACTACATCCATTCACCTCATTACCTCCACTTATTTCTCATTAGTAAAACCACGAAAAAATCTCATCAATAATTTTTCGCAATTCTAATGATGTTTTGAATGCCTACATTTTCTCCCTAGGGGGGGACACAATATCCAAAGACATCTTCCTTCCTGGCCCTTATCTTTCTTGTGTGTACATGCAAGCGGGGTGCTTATTAGCAACAAAGCCCCTAAATTAGCACGACATTCCTACATCTTTCAAAGGCCAGCAGAAGTAAATAAAAAGGAGGTCTGCCTTCACAAACAGGAATAACACACAAAACGCACACAAAAAAACACTCAAGTCTCTCTCCAGTTTCCACCTTGAAAGAGATTGAATAACCGTGGAAGTAGAATTCCTTTCCATTTAAGTTTCTTCAGAAGCCCACACTTTGATTTGCATTTCTACTTAGGCTTTCCTATCGAGTATTGACCCAACATGCATATTACAGTAATTTGTCAGCCAGCTTTCAACACAGACTAATTGCTTTGGTGTACACAAACCAAAAAAGTATAGGGCTTCAAACTATTTTTTCTAATTACAAAGGACCAGGATTTACATTTTCAGGGTCCATACTTTGAGATGCAGGAGTCTCATTTTCAAATTTTGTAAAACAGATGTCTGAAGTTAGAATTTTTGGACCCAGTAATGATGAATGCCTGGTTACTGTCAAGTCTTGCAAAAGATTAAACTACATTTTATTTAGACCTCTTTTCCTCTCCTGCACTGCAAATAATGGGCAAAAAATTGCCCGATATGGGGGAAATATGAATTCCAATCTATATTTGGGGATTAATAATTTAATATTCAAACCATGGGTGATTTTAGCTCCCTTTTGTAAAATATAATTATTGTTCGATAAAATATTACCTAAGTGAGACATAACGATTTCCAAAAGTTGGTTGAACAATTAATCACCCTAAGTTGTGCTTTTTCCACCCAAGATAATTTTCAATGTGTAAAAAGCACAATCATTTTAAAAGGAAATAGTTAAGAACTATTAAGTTAAGATGATATTCTTCCACAATCAACAACCAGCATAAATAACATTTCACGGTACTTTTACACCACCAGTCATTTATATCACAGGTCATATGATCCTTCAATCAAGGAAGACCATGGTCAAACATGACAAGTGACTCACTTAATTAGTGGAAGGCTCCCTATTCTTTGCAGCAATACCGAGAAAGAATAGATTTGCTTAACAAAACGAAACAATGAGGTTGCATGCCATTTCACTTTCCTTCATAGTAAAGCCTTCTATGTTGCACTATTACTACAAAATAACTATATCAAAATAACTATTTAAAGAATATAGCAACAAATATAATATGTGTATGTAAAAGACATGTACATTCACTTGCCCTCTGGACATTTTCATTACTTCTGGATGTCAGGCAAGTAGTTCTGCAGCATCTTGAATAAGTGACAAATGACAGTGGCATTTCATCAGAGGTTTGTAAATGATAATTTTTGTTTTACAGGATCATTTTGACTCATCTCAAATAGGCAGAAAAAAATATGTACACTTCTGTTGAGAACGATGCATGTTGAATGAGATTATTTCAATATTATGAAATGTTGTCTCCAATTTCACCTACTGCAAGCTAACGTTGTTGTTGTTGTTGTTGTTGTTGTGGTAAGTGGTGGTGCGTCGACAAACTTGTGTCCTGTGCACCAGACGCTATACAGAGATTCTTCAAGGTCTACTCCGGTAAAATTTCCTCCAATTTCTATAAAATAAGAACTCTATACATTACTGGTTCTTGCTTAATAATAAAGAAAGTGAATTAAGTCCCTAAACTGATCGCGCATATCAGGGATGACATACTTCAGACTCTGGTTCATAAAAGCTCATACTGATATAAAAGAAAACCAATAACCTGTCTGTATCACTTTGTTGGTAACGATTTGAGCGCCCAGTGACAATACTGCTGATTAAACAGCCTTTCAAGATGAAGACAAGGAAAAGCAGACAGGTTATAAGAACCCAACAGGGAGACAATAGTGACATCCCACTTGAAATAAGACTATTTTTCAGTAGGACAGAAGGCCTGTTCTCATTATACCACCTCTCTGTAAGTCACATTCCAAAAGCCACTCCACAAGCACCAATTTCTTGCCAGTGGTGGCCAACGAAAGTTTTTGCATAGCACACACAAATTTTTATATGAAATTTTCCCTTTCTGCTCATGTGTCATGAGTAGTTCCCAGCATTCTGGACCAACAGATACTACAAGAATGTCACTGAAAGGAGACACTGCACTGTTATGGGTTAAAGATACATGTGTAAATTGGAGTTCTGGTTGTGCAATCATAATGTCAAAGAAATTGTTCCAAAGTAACTGGGAGAGTTAGATTATTTGTATATAAACACAGGTGTCTACTGTGAGATTTGGAGATAATCGAATTGATGAATTCACTCACCTTCCCCAAAAGGTACTTGCACTGCACAAAGAAATGAGTATATGGGACTACACACATTTCTGGCACGAATGCATATGCCCACACTTTTCAGCTTTTTCCTGCCATATTTCTAATGTAAGGGCATTTGAAGAGCAATCCTTTCTAGGGGACATTTTTACTATGATAATCTTCCTAACTGACATGGAAAGAATGAGAAAGCTCACAAATTATTTTTCACCTTTCCCAGAACTCAAGCTTCTCTTTACAGGGGTACCTTTCATGAAAAACCTTGTTATCATTATCATTTTTTATCAGTCCAATGAGAGTCAGGCCGAAGTAGGCTGTATTGAAAATGCAAGCTAATGAGAACAGGACTGGAGAAGACAAGGGGATGAGTCAAGCCATTGGTACGTGTGTGTCTCGGGACAATTCAAGAGGGTTGGACAACTGCTGTGAAGCAAGCAAAGCGTCCAGATGAAGGGTGGAAAAGAAGGAACTTTGTGAAGGACCTGAATGGAAATTGTAGCACTTTAGATCAAGCACCCTCGTTGCATGTGCAGCAGTATTAACAAAAGAATATTATGTTAATTGTTGAGAAAATGGAAGCTGGGAAGCACTGGGAAGAGGATGGTACTGGTAATACATGTACATAAAGTTTGGGGAAGGGAGAGACCAGAAGGACAACACTAATAAGGCAACGGAAGGCACATCTGAAATTAAATTTTTACAATTTCTTTTCTTAAAAACCTCTTTGCCCCTTCCAATTGTTTCATTTATACACATCCCTTCCTTGGTACATTCTCCCACCCTCCCTCCCCCATCCTTATTTCCCTCTCTTTCTGATATTCCAATCTTGTCTCTCTACAAAAAAAACCAATATCTTACAGTTAATTTTGTGCAACCTGAATAAAACTTTCTTTTAATATCCCTACATATCTCTCTGTCATATCCCCAGACTTTCATCTTCAAGAGAGAGAGACCAAACCATTCAGTCTGTAATCATGTGCTGTAATGTAACTATTAATTATCTTTTTATAGCGTTTGAATGAGGCTGACAAGAGCTTACAATTACACATCGAACTTAAGATTGGTACATCAAACTATTTGTTACTACTTTTGTAAGTCGAACTATCCAAATGAGCCCCTATTACAAGACAGTACTTGCCAATTATCTGACTTCATGAATGGTGATATCCAGTATAAGGGGGGGGGATATAAAGACTATCTTTTGGTATGAAGAAAGTCTTTGAAGGAGCAAGAACACAAAAGGGGAGGGGGTGCAATTGGGTGGGCAGTCAATAGACAAGGGGGCAAATAAAAGGCCCCATTGAGGGGTGAATGCGACCTAACGACCTGGAATACAGCTCGATTCAAGAGCATACAATATGCCCAACTGCCTGAACTAATTGAATGATGCTGCCACAGCTACCTGCATTTTTACATGTTGCAGCATGTCTTGGAGTGAATTATCTTCCCTCACACTTTTTTCTTCCAATTTCTTTCTTCTTTTCTCCATCTTCAAATGCCCTGCTTTTTTTCATGTCATTCAATTCTTTTCTGCACTGATATACCCGACTTCTTATATCGACCACTTCCAATATGATAAAACATTTCCCTAATTCATTGCACTGCTGTCAGTTTCATACACTAACTAGATTCTCAACTTCACGACAAATTACTAAACATAACCCTAACCCTAAACCTACTTCAAGACAAATTACTAAACATACCCTAATCCTAAACCTACTTTAAGACAATTTACCAAACATAACACTAATCTTAACCCTACAAGGTTGACCCAACTCTGACCCTAATCCTGATCCTTTTTGTTTAATAACTTAACCTCTTCAAAGCTCATCTATATGACTTAAGCTCCAATTAACTGTCAACAGAGTCGATGATGGGTCACCCTCTTGCTATGTCCATTCCTTTTCAATCTACTTGTATGTTCCTTCATAAGATAGATTCTTCCTTCACCTCATCCATTCTATCTCCTTCTACCCTTCTTTGCTTTGGCTGTTGCCATGACGATTACCTCAATGGGCACAGACATTCCCAGAAGGGACCCCTCCTCTACTTTCTGTTTCTCCACTGCTTTCTGTTCCCAATTCATTCACAAGATGTATTAGTATTCTCTTTCTTCAGCTAAGACTATTTTAAAATCTAGTTTTGATGTACAGACCTGCATTGCTAAGAAAAGTCAAGGAATTTTCCTCTTTGATTCATCTATCAATGAAGTGGTGTTGTTTTTTTTTTTGTCAAGTCATATTTCATATCTTACTTCCTTATGCCCCAAAACAAAAGCCTGCAGATCTACAGTTATTTTGCTAAAACACAATAAAGTGTAGGCTTTTAACTTGTTATCACATCAATAATCATTTCATTCTCTTTGAAAAGCAGAACTTTCAGATATGAAAAGTCCTGCTTCATTATCTGAAGTACAACAGCCTAGTATGTCAGCTCTTTTTCAACAAATAAATTTACAGAAAACACATTTCTACATGTACTATCCTGTGAAGGACCACAAAAGGTCTGTGCAGCAAGACTACTTCTCCAGATTGGAGAGGGGGCACAATATTATGGTCCAAAAACAGTAGATTAGTTTTGTAAGATGTTGTTTTGTGTCTACTAAACTCATCTCCTATTCATCGGGGATTTACCTAACACAAAGAAAGAAAGAGAGAAGGGGGTTTGGAAAAGATGTGAAGGGGGAGTGCCTATTGCCGGTTCCGAATCTGACACTCGTTTATCACTCCTTAATGGTTTGGGAAGAAATTCGCAATTGTGGTTGCCGGCTTTGGAAGGGGTCTTCGATCACAATAGGGGCTACTGGGGTACAAAAGAATCGCAATGTATTCTGAAAGTGTGAGACACAGCAAATTGGCAACAATAGAGGATGGGGGTCTGAGAAGGTGAGAGCCCGAATATCAAAGAAAGATCCAATTTTCAGCTTGGTATGCGATCATGTGATTACAGCTCACAATGAAAAGGACTTAAGCAATCTCAACTTTAAAGCTGATAATTAAACCCTGAGCTTAGGATCCAAACAGGGGGATTGAACTGAAAACAATGACAAAAAGAGACAAAATGACAAACATTTATGATGATTAAATGAGGGTGAAAATTTCATAAAGTACTTCAGTTGATGATGTATCCATCCCAAAATGGCCATTAAGACTTTAGAAGAGGAAGCAACGAATTCCCCAATCTTTTCTTTGGTTTTCTTTCCAAAAAGGCTCAAGAAGTGGATAACAGCAATCCTTTTCTTATGCCCATATTAGCCCAAGTAGTTAGTCATAACTAACATCAGTAGTTCCTAAGAAGCTCTAACTGCTCAGCAAAGTGTAATTGAATTACATCTAAACCTTAAAAACAATTTAAGACTATCTTTGAAGTTTGAACTAATCTCTCCAGATTATCTTCCTAAAAGTACTATTTGGGAGAGATTTAAGATGCATACAAATTTTAGCATTTGTATATTAAAGACTGTCATTTCTTTAGATATCATACTTTCACCCCAAAGACCTGGGATGTTTTAATTCTCCAAATGCTTGCAAACAAACACATATGGACATTATTATGACAGCAGCACCATCCATACTTGCCAAATTTACTCTAGTAAAA
Organism: Echinometra lucunter; assembly: GCA_029962745.1. Classification (NCBI taxonomy): domain Eukaryota; kingdom Metazoa; phylum Echinodermata; class Echinoidea; order Camarodonta; family Echinometridae; genus Echinometra; species Echinometra lucunter. The sequence continues at coordinate 15,487,400 of CM057169.1, forward strand.
TGGTGACTTGCCAAAGTATTCCAAACCAATCCTAATGTACATGTATCACCAGTTAAAAACCATAAAGGTTTTAACTAATACCCCTAAAGAAACGATGTAACATCTTTACAGCTTTCTGCATGCAGGCAATATATATATTTTTTTAAAGATAACAATGAGATTCATGAGATCCTCAGGGTCACCATTAATCTGACTGCTCTGTTACAAATATCAACAATCAGACTTGTGATCTCCTCAGGACCAATATTAATCAGAATGCTCCATTCAAAAATATCAGTACTGAGACTTTTGAGTTTTTCGGTATCAACATGAATTTGAGTGCCATTGTGAACATGGTGTTAAGGGCAAAGAACCCCTAGGCATCTAAACCACTAGAAAGGAAATGTCAGACAGGATGAGCAAGAGTCGCGCCATGCTGCGCCACATTCAGGAAAGTCCTGTAAAACATATTAAAAAAGCTAATGGAAATCGATCACATTTGAGGTATTAAAAATGTTACCAAAAGAAGCAACCCTAGACCAAGCTCCCATTCATACCCAAAGTCTGATGTGATTTTTTTTTAAAGAAAGATAAGAGATAAAGAGAGAAAATAGATTTACAGACAGTGGAAATGTAGGAGCCAACAATGGACCTCTTTTTTGAAGGAAAAACTAAATATTTAGTCTATGACAGCATGAATGAGAAGCTTTATGATGGCAGGGATAGTCCCTCTCTATTTAATTGCAGGAAATCCGCACAAGAGACTGGGAATTTAGCCTAAACTGCTTCTAAAGAGGATCAACGCATGGGTCTGAGCAGCTACTTGATTAAGAGAAGAACTAAAAAGGGTCCCGACCGACCTTCGGTAAACCTCTGTTCAAGTCTTTTGAGAGCTGTTGCACAATTTTCTAGAGCTAGACAAATAAACTCTGCTCAGGAATAATCCCCATTCTTCAATTTCTAACCCCGTTCAGAAAGAAAATGTTTATACTGAAACTCGATAAAAAAAAAAAAAACGTATGAAATTGTCATCATATAGCCTACAAACCGTTAAGACACACACCCCAGCCTCTCAGAAGAAACATCGTATAGATTCGCATTTTTCTATTGCGCATATTGTCGCCATATGTTCTGACACACACGGACCATGATTCTTTATCAAGTTCTAGTTTGAAACAATGCTCAGACACTAGTTTCGTTATATGACATTTCTGACTAACAAAACGTTATTTCATTAGTCAGCGTTCAAACACACAAATCCATTGTATATACATGTACTGTTTCGGTATAGCTATACCATTTTGGTATAGCCATACGACAATTTTTTGGTGTCTGAACACGGTAGTTTTTACTATATACAGGTAATCCTGCAGGGGCCATTTCTCAAAAAGGAAAAGAAAATATCCAATATTATTTCAATGATTCACCTCCATCTCCAAAATACACACTATCTACCTGTTACTATAAACAAACCCTTTCAGTTCCAAGTTGGTGGGAAGATGCACGATGATGACTTTTCAAAAACATTCTTGCTGTGAAAGGGTTAACAACTTTTCCTGCAGAAAGCCCTCTAGGTTTTCAGCTAAATTGAGGGCAGGTGCAGAGTGGCTGATGCACATTTTGAAAAGGAAGAAGGGAAACGCGGCTTTAATCGAATAAAAAACACAGGTAAGGCATCCTCCTTCTGTCATCCACTTGACTACAGCCCCACATGCTGAATATTCTGCTGGATTTAACTCTCCTGTTCCCCTATCCCTAGAGGATGTTTGTACAGATGCTCACTTCACAAAATCACATTAAAGAGCTGAGAAAAGAGGATGATGGAGCACTGGGGGACTGGAGGGGCGGAGTTGACGGTGGATGGAAGGGTGTTAGAGGACCTAACATTCTCAGTGCAATCCCATTACTCAAACCGGAGATGCATATGACAGACACTCCCGTCTTCTGAGTTCTATGTCAACTACTTACAACCACTGCATGTTTAGACATGGTTTTTATCACCTACTGCCAAGTTCAACAAGCAGAACTATAGCTTCACAAGGCAAATTTAATGCATAAAAACAAACAAAGACATCATCTATGAGACGGAAAGACACAGACAGGCAGAGAGAAGACAGACAAGACAGAACGACACACAAGCGCAAAGAGAGACAGAGAGAGAAAGAGAGAGTGGCAAAGAGAAAGAAGGAGAGCATACAAGTCATGAGACAGCATCATGGGACCTGGAGAGGAGCATCCTAAATTTAATGGCTGTACTTTGTGTCAAGGGCAATGAAAATGTTATGACATCACAGCAAAAACAAGCAAGTATCTGAACTTGTTAAACATTTGCCCTATAAATCATTGGGGTTGGAGCCTTTTCGGAAATGGAAATCTCTCTTTCCAACAGCTTTGTGAATCTCTCTTGGCCAACAAACTCTCTCATTTCACAAAAATCCAGATGTTAGGGTCAAGGTCGAGGGTTTTGACCTAATTTTGGCTCTGCCATTTTTGCACTCTTTTTTTGTTGTTGCAATGATGCCCTAGCATCATTTTTCCTTCTTCTTCTTCTACAAATGTCCATTGGGGCACAGAAAGCACTCAGCTTTCAGAACAATTTCATCAATACATTGTTTCATACAAAAGGAAATATACTTTTTCCATCAATTACTAATAAAAATGATTATTTCATTGTAAATATGTATTTTTAATGTTGAGGATCATTTTTCCTCTTTCATATCATACATAATATACATGTATGTCTGTCAATGCAAATGAAAGCATATGGAGGATTGATGCATTGCCTTTTAATGTGTTGATCACTACTCATGCACGAAAATCACTTCCAGCATTGCTGATTTAAAAGTGCCTTAAAGGCATTGGCTAACTTTGTGAGCAGCTGATTTAAAAAATTCTCAAACTAAGATGAAACATGTGTATGAGTACTTGTATTTATACTCAAAAACACTGAAACCAACCATAATTTGGAAGGAAAAGCTGTAAGTTAAACGCAAACCGCGATTTTATTAGCTTTCGTCTCGAGAGACACTGAACAAAGAGGACCGTTTGCGCGAATTCAAAAATACCGTTACTTGCCTTCCGCCGCGTGATACGTCAATACACACAGTGCGGTCTGTTGAGTCATGTGCGCATGCGCACTCCTTACGTTTGGTCTATGCAACCGACCCTTGTATATTTTTCAAACATTGGTTCACATTTCTAATATTTAGAAATACTTCCCGTGGATATTATGCTCTGAAACTTTCACACTGGTATTTTTACACTATAACCCTAATGTTTATCCCATTTTTAAGTAACAAAATGAGATTTTTTTAAAATCATAACAATGTTAGCCAATGCCTTTAATTATCTTTTCCCACAGGCAGCCCCATCATTACAATCGTGGTACTAGAAGAAAGAGAAAGAAATTATCTTTTTTCATGTGTTTTGATATGTTTAGATAAATTCATTCAATCCTGGAGGGGGCTGGGTTTCCTTTTTTTTTTATGAAACACACTTTATATTTTGGTGGAGCGGAGATAATAGAAGCTGTATGGGGTGTATTGGCAAAGGGGGAAGTCATGATTTGCCAACTTCCATTCAATTACAGCTGAACTTGAGATCAAGTCGGATGAAACTAAAAAAAGGACAACATCTGATTTCCTTCCCTCAAGGTCCAGGCAACATCTGCCATCCATTAACATGGTGAAATGGGAAGAAATGACATTGGTCTTGAAATTAACAAGACAGCAATAGATTCATACATGTATATACACCCTGTACAAATGAATGTCATCTGTAACTTGAGTCAGGAGAATCCCAATGCACACTACACAATCCGGCTGCGATCCCCTTTAGGAAAAATTTGTTATACATACAGTATTATTTGATATGAACATTCAAATATGGAAAAGCATACTGTCCAAAGTTATAAATCAGCATATGAATACGAAAGTTAAAACTGTGGGCTACTGCGAGCCTCTTTGTAATATGAAAGCTAAGTCAATTCCAAATCGTAGTGACATCATAGCAATCTTGCAATTGGCTATGATTTGAAGCCGATTCGGCCTTTACTCTGAACTATAAGGGCTGCAGTTAACCAAAATTTCGATGTTTTTATTCCTATATGTATTCCGAACCTCAAATAAGATAATTTACTTGTTTAAAATTTGATATTTTCCGGGAAAGCAAATTGCTATTTGTTCCAAAATCTGGTCGCAGTTGGATCATATACTGTGCGGTGGTGCATTAACCAAAACAGATCCCCTCAGATATTAATTCATCAGAAATCATAATTACATGGAATATCATATTATCTATCTTTTACCAGGTGGACGATGTTAGAGTATATTTAGTCAGTTTCATGCCATTTTTTTTCTTTGAATTTTCTTTTTTGCTACCCAAAGTCCCAAAATGTACATGAGCTACATGTATCACACTTTCTTCTTACAACAAAACATCTATTGCTAATGCCATGGTCATACTGGGATAAATATGAACGATGCTCTTGGAATATGATACCGACATTTTTTCGCCCACGAGATGCACATTCAAACATGAAATCAATACGTACTATCCAACCTCCTATTAATACTAATGTGAGTGATGATTGCACTGGCACTGATCAATAAAAGCCGCCCCCAAAGTACAATATTAATTAGTCAAAAGGGCAACCATGATAGTCTTAGAACACCAGACCCTTACGACACTATTCCTTGTTACTGCTCATCTGAATTCACAGACTAACCTCTATAGATAATATGCATAGTTTGACAGTTAAGAAATATTAAATATAGAAAATAAATATCAAATAAAATTTCTGCATACACTATCAAATGATTATACAAAGCAATTTTTTTCAATATCATAACTTCAACTACTGTGTATTTATAAAACACAGATGGTCTCTTGGGAGAAATTAGAGGGATACAGTGACGTCTTATGAGCAAAAATAAAATGACTTGATCTAACTTGGTCAAAATCATGCACAGTATGGTAATCTTTCTGTCAGGCTGCTGGAATTAAATCACTCTTTAATACTTATAGACTGCTATTTCAAGCTGTGGAAAGACACATAATTTTGTTTTGTTTTGGTTGCTTTTACGTTTTGTTTTGTTTTAGTTTAGTTTTGTTTTGTTTTTTATGAACTAATTTTTCAGCAGACCCATTTCCTAAATTTAAAAAGATTTAGACAATTTAACCAGACAGGCAGTTAAAAAAATGTTCGAGCAACTTTGATCAAGGATAACGATTATTTGCAAGGTGACTAATGAACAATATGACACCATACAAAGCACAGCTGTAGCATCCAACACAAATTTGGTGTGCAATCAAATGAAGAAAGAAGGAAAATGTATATACCTGCTCTAAATGAAGTTTACCACCTAAATTTCTTAGATTAGAAATTAATCTACATCGATTGTAATTAGGGACAAATGCAAAATCCTTCAGCCGGGGTAATAATATTAACTTTGTAGAGCGCAGTAGAGTATATGCATATAGTAGCTGTGCTATATAAATGGACCATATTATTATCATTATTAATTATTATTATTATTATTATTATTATTATTATTATTATTATTATTATTATTATTATTATTATTATTATTATTATTATTATTATTATTATTATTATTATTATTATTATTATTATTATTATTATTATTATTATTATTATTATTATTATAATCAATAAGATTAAAGACATTCAGTCGTGGGCTTTCATGGAGAGTGGATCAGAATTTGCTGACACCAGACTTTGTGAAAGGCACTGGAAATACCTGTAATATAGCTACATTTCTGGAGCACAGCAAAACAAGCTGCTCCACCATAAACATTCTTCGGCCTGCTTTGGGCATTCTCGGGCCAGGGAAAGTGATATAATGACTTTGTCATATGGGGCAAAGGGTGGAATATACAGAGTTACATAAGGTCTATTGGTCATAAAACTCATAGTGATGGACAACACCTGTTACAGGGTAAGCAGCCATGGTGTCAAATTCCCCATGAAAGCCCACGACTGAGCGTCTTTAATTTCTAAATCTCTAGATCCAGATTTTCAGTGAATGATAGATTCATCCGATTCAAATTCAGAATGCATGTGCACCTTATTAATGGCATTCAGAATCATACCTGTACAAATCGAAACAAGAATGTTTTAGTTTTATTTTTAAAGGGGAAATTTCATAAATATGAATGACAAGCCAGAAACATTCCACTTTGTCAGGATATACAGTGTAGCTCATTACAGAAAACCCTTTTTAACATTAGAACACTCTTGTGACAATCGGAAATGGGCTCTTACAGAATCAAACAGATTTATGAAGGATTGAGGCAATATGAAAGAAATCAACTTGAACATGCAAACAAACTTTGAGCTTAATATTCTCACAAAATTTATCTAATGATTCTCAGCTCTTTTTTTTTTATTTTTTATTTTTTATTAAAAAAGGTATCTTTGCACTAGCCCCAGTCCTGCTTTTCCGAGTAACTCATGGGCCTGGTTAATTAGAATTAAAATTACCTCAAAGACCAGACTGGCACATTACACTATTTCCTAGTTGATCTCTATACTTCACAGGCTCACAAGCCCACCTACACATTGTCCTTGATTTTTATTTTTTAATCCTCTTATCAGCTTTCAAAACTGTAATATTATCTCTTGAAGTGCAAGTTTAACAAAAACAAGAAGTTAGAGCATGAAATCCAATCGTGTATATGTTACATGGTTACTATGTAAACTCCCAACCAGGAAAAGTGTTGAGAGTATATACTGTGACATTAAACAGACAAGAGGGTATCTTGACACTGACAGGTGAGAAGAATTAAGTTGACCAATTTGGGGGAAATTAGACGACAGCATGCTATTCACATAAATGCTGGTAGATTCTAGTTTCACCACTTAGATAGTGAATGGTCTTGACATTTTGCTCGAGCCTCTCACTTAATTCTCAAGTTTGGTTGCAAATCAGGCAACCCTGACAACTCTTCCCTCTGCCAAACTCACTCTCTAATGATTATTTCCCGGGGGGGGGGGGGGTCACTTCCATGGAAGAGTGGACAGCATCCGCGAGAATCGTCCTTAAAAAAGCACCCTAAACGAGGATTCAAGGGCAGGCCGCTAGGACACCCTAAACCTGTATTTTGTGCAGATGTCCCAGATTTGCACACCCTAAACAGGCATTTCATTAATTGTTGGGATATTCATACCCGAAACGAGGATATTCCCATTTTCATACCTTGAGAGTGATAGTGGGGTCCAATCTTTGGGGTCCATCGAAAGTTTGGAGCCATTTTTATCTCGAGATAATTCACTGTATCATTATATATTTTACACAGGAGTTATAGGATTTTCTGTTCATGGGTCTTGTTACAGTCGGTCCCGCAGTCAGTGCAAATTACATACCCTTTTTAGATTATCATGATTTAGGGGGCTTTTTTTCATTTTGGGGCATTTTTGACACTCTATTCGCGTTCTGCGCCTACCCCTGAAAAAATACCCTTTTTCTGCGTTTTTTTCTCGCGGGTGCTGTCCACTCTTCAATGGAAGTGACCCCCCCCCCCAGGGATTATTTACAGAGAACCGAGACCAGTGGTGTGAAACAACACAACCTCAGAGAAAACAATGAAAGTGGAAATATATTCATGTATACATGTACAATGTACGTGTACATGTAAGTACATTTAACCAGTTGACAACTGAATACTCAGACTCCCATAGGTTTAAAGTGATTACACAATGGTTGAACAAATTTTGATATATGATCAATAATAGAAATCTAAGTAAAATAACATTAAATTTTGATGATTTTCAATCGAAATCAATGCATTTTGGCAAATTATTTGTGGCTTGGTCATGGTTAAACTCAGAATACAATAAACCAGCAGTGATGTAAATGTTGGTACCAGATAACGCGCACTGTAGTAGATGCGCGCACTAGACTGTACAAAATGTAATATATCTAGCGCGCATTTCTGCTAGAATTGCGCGACAAGGTAACCACAATGACGTCATTGGGTCAACAGCAGTTGAAACTGGGACACCATGGAGGTGCCAAAAATAGGCTGAAATCTTACCTATTTTGGGTTATTGCTTGGCAACACGACTATTTGGAACTTTAGGCAGATGATTTTTTGCTAATAAAAATATGCTCTTTTAAATGAAGGAGCATTGTTTCATCATTGGATACACCCTTTAACATGTGGGCCACTTGGTTCCAGCAAGCAATGGATGCCCTTCTGGCACGCAATGATTAATATTTTGTGAGATTTCTTCATTCCAATCTGCCACAAAGAGGGATATCGGAATGAAGAAGCTGTAGTGCTTAGTGCATTTCAGGAATAAGTCCCCCCCCCCCTCCCCCCCTCCCCCCCCCCCCATTTCCACTTACTACACCTGCGTCAAAATGGAAATGTAGATTAATGTCATACCAAAGGAAGTTAGTGCAGTGGCAGGGATTCAAACTCCGTAACTCGTACTTAACAGCATACAGACTTAAATCCCCCCCCCCCCCCCAGTTCCAACTTACTACACGTGGGTCAAGAGTAACAAATGTAGGTTAATTTAATGCCAAGTAAATTAGTGGGCAGTGACAGGGATTTGAACCCCGTAACTCGTGCTTTACATCCTGCAGACTTATCCACTGGACCATAACACCGCCAGATGAAAACATAACCTTGCAGATGGAGGTACATGTACATGTAACATCATCCCACACGTAAGAAACTAAGAATACAGAACGATCCAATTGAATTTCTCGCAGCTCAATTTCCCCTAAACATAATTTGACATTTGGAAATGGAGTGGTAGGCACAACAATGCCATCAGTTTTAATTTGGCTCCTTGGGTTGCCTCTCAATATTATTCATGCTTTCTTAAATCTAGCCCATTACCGGCATAATAGACAATCTTGAGAGCTCGTAAGGCCATAAATTTTGGTCCATTAAAAAGGGGAACAGTACTGTGCAATGGTACATGTCTTCTGCTGTACATAGTATTATGATTGTTGTTGTTGTTGGTGTAGTTATGGTGCATCGACAATCTTGTGTGTGTCCTGTGCACCAGTTGCTACAGAAATATTTCTTAGACAATAAACCTTTTCCTCCTTTTCCTATAAAATAAAACCTCCATATATTACTGGTTTTTACCTATTGGTAATAAAGATAAGATGTCTAAGTCCCCATTCAATTGATATGTACATAAGACATGTATGTGCATATCAATTACTATTGTCTAGACTTTCATTATGGTTGAATTGTACAATCAATCTTAAATGTTTATGTTGCAATAAAACATGTCGGAGAAATATTCTTTCAAGATTGGTTTTCTTGGCAATTAGTTGCATAGGAATATTTGAGCCACACATTTATGTTACTGGTAACATGCGAAAAGTACCATTGTGCCAAATTTGCTTCTCACATTCAAAATTCAAACCCACAGTGTAATATCTCATTTTCTGCATCTCCCTGAATGACTCTATCTACAACATTTCGTCGCCTTCCCGGAAAAAGGCCGCTAACGCGCACGTGCGCGAAATATACATTTTCGAGAAAAACACAAATGAAGTTTTGACCTTACTTTGAGCTTTTAGCAGCTAGTGTATTATTTTTCCGTCCTAACTCTCAAACTTTCTGACAGAGCAAGATTTTTTTTTCAATGAAATTTTGTGCTTTTATTTAAAACACTCTAAAGGTTTTCTAATCATTAGCATTTTATCCTTAACGGCTTTCTTCCCGGACCAAAAATGCATGAGTACGTAAATCCAGTTCCCGGAAAAAGGACGCTAATGTGAATCGGTCTAATCGCGTAAGCACGTTGAGCGAAGAATAGTGTCTTTCTTCCGGGAACAAAAAATGCACAATAGTTCCCAGAAAAAGGACGCTATTGCGAATCGGTCTATGCGCGTAAGCACGTTGAGTGAGGAGGAATTCACGTGCTCATGTAATTTTGTTTTTTTGGCTTATTATATCATAATGACGTCAAATTGAGGTTCGAGAATGGTACGAGAAGAAAGCTTATGACATGCTTTTTCCATTTCTGCAATGAAAAAAAATGGCGGGAAAATTGAGAAAAGGTCGCTAACGGCCTTTTTCCGGGAAGCCGACGATTTGAGAAGGGCAGGCATGAAGACAACAACTACAAAACGTGGAGAAGAGCCATGACCAATCGTCCACCTGCAAACTGCCTTACAACATCTCCTACGATGACTCCATCCATCTCACACTATCAGATGCTTCCAGCCCTTCGGGGAAAAGAAAGCACGCACCAGTATGAGTCATATCTCAGCACCTATTAGCAATGAAATGCCACTCACTTTCCATGGTTATTCCATGCAAATGCTGTAGTAGTGTCCATGGTATTGCTTTGCTTTATGCTGCCTCCTCCATACATACATGTATGTAGAAAGAGAAGATCTACATTTCAACTACCATGTAGTCTGCGTTCTAAACTTGTGTGAATATTTTTTTGGATATATCACTCGGTGGAATTCTTAATCATATCTGTTTAATAGCAATGAAAGACCATTAATTTTCTATTTTAAGGAAATGCAGTATTACAGTAGTTTCCATGGTATTATTTTTTTGTGTTGTCTCCTGCCTTATGGAGACCTACATTTCAACTGCCATGTAGTCTGCGTTCTAAACTTGTGTGAATATTTTGGGGATATATTGCTCAGTGGAATTCTTAATCATATCTGTTTAATAGCAATGAAAGACCATTCATTTTCTATTTTATGGAAATGCAGTATTACAGTAGTTTCCATGGTATTATTTTTCTGTGTTGTCTCCTGCCTTATGGAAGCTTATATTTCGACCTCCAAGTAGAGTTTTCTGAATGAACAAAACAAAATGAATAAAAATGTAAACTACAAAACGTACCTACATGTACAGTACAATAATAAACAATACTGTCCCTCATCATATACATGAAATTGAAACAAAAAAATCACTGTAAGAAATTAGTGATGTACATGTATGTATTACGAAAGCACTACATCTGCTAGCACAACACAGACAGATCTAGCAGTAATCATCACTTGGTGAAATGGGGGCTGAAAATTGCGACTACTTCAGTCAGGTGGAAAGAGTGAGGAATGAAATTAATGAGTTGAGTAAAATATATTTCACGCATTTCTGATGACTACATCCCTGCACAGGTTTAGACGTCTGTGTTAAGATGTACACCTTGGTCTTAAGTGCTCTCTCTCGCTATCTCTCTCTCGTCTCATCTGCTCTCCCATCCTCTCTCTTAGTTCTTCATCTCCACTTTTCTCCTCTCTTCTTCAAATCTCTCTCATTCACTCTCCCTTCTAACTCTATTTCTTTCTCTATCTCTCTATCTCACTCTCCTTCTAATCGCCAATCTTCCTCCTCTCTACCTATCCCTCTCTCTTTCTCTCTCCAAGTAAGAAAATTAAAGTTAGAAGGATGTGAGGTATGAAATCGGTCTGACGGCATTTTTTTTTCATGAATGAACAAGTGCATAATACAATCAGCGAGCGAGTGGCTTAATTTATGTTCGGCAATGATTGTGATGGTGGTGATTTATTTGAGATTTATGTCTGCATGTGTGGAGGCAATTAAAATATCACCTTGGGCAGTTGGAAGGACAGCATATATACAGTATTTCCACATCTTCAACATGTTGATGCATGAATACATGTATGTATGCTACTATTATACAAAAAGTCCAAATGATATAAGTCATCAGTGGTGAAAATAGCTACACCCATAGAACATGACTTGTTATCAGCATAACACACATTTTCCATAGACCCTTGCCCGAGTTATCTCGGGTACAGACTTTATCAGGTTAAACAATTCATGTCACATACACTGTATGTGGGTATAAATGTAGACAGGAAATTCCTCAACAAAAACATAGTTGTTCAACTGTAGTTATAGTCAATTGTGTAAAATGAACGATAAAATCTTCTCATTAATAGAGATATATGTGCAAAGTCTAATTGTGCAAGGTTATTTACCTTACAATGTAGTATCTCAGTAATATATCATAAAAACATTTATCAATAAAGGTAGTCTTAAGAAATATATGAAATGCAGTCTTTAAAACAAAGCATAATTCTGTGACAAACGCTCAGAATCGTTTGGACATAAAGTGAGGCCACAAACAAGCTAAACAATAATCTTTTCAATATTGTGATAAAGGGGTGGGAAAGCAGGATAGAAAGAGAGCTAGCATGAAGTAGATTTAGCACATTAATGCATCATTCATTCATGAAATCTTGGAGCCTGAAGCGAAGGATCGCTCCTTTTCTCAATATTCCCATGGGACAACATCAAAGGCACATTTTGAGTGGCAGGCTGGCAGCTAAGTAATGAACGTCCCAAGAAGGCTATTATGGACACTAGACTGAGAAATCGATCATTCTAAGTCTGAGAAAGAAAATTGGTTCCACCTTTTCCTTCAGCATTATCTACTGCTTACTACATGTATATTAGAAATGCAATAAAAATTATATCAGGTAGGTGCACATTGAGGCCTACATCAGGGCTCTTCAATTACAGATGCAAAAGACACATTGGAAGCCAAAATCCTAAACCTAATGTCCAAATCCTCATTCCCCCCCCCCTTAAAAAAAAAAAGAGCAATAAGAGAACCATGCACAACATACCCTAAAAATCCCTAGGGTAGAGCAATATTTTGGCAGATCCTTGCCCACAGCCAATCTCTTGGACTCATTTACACAAAAAAAAATTATGAAGGATGGATAAGATAATTCGACAGATTAAGTCTGTCTGTTGTAACAACTCAAACATGAAGAAGCACTTTAAGCACTTAGTACTTACTAAACTCATAACCACATATCGAAACTTGGAGTTAGTAGGTCGATATTGACACACATGTGCGCATGATTACACCACTTAATTCCACTTTCTCCCTTTATGTCCCCTTTTTTAAAATCCTACCCAGCACGTTCCGCCAACAAAAACTTGATGAAAGATGCTTGCTCCCACCACGCCACTATGGAAACCAAGCAAAGAAACATAATTGAATCTGCAAATATCGCTACCACGAGCGCTCCCGTTATTCCCATCTCAGCCTAGTTCCAATTCTTTTCATCGAGCTCCTACTCTTTTTTAATCCACAGTGTTTTCCAATACTGAAAAACCGCAAGCTGGTCTAAGCAGCATGTGATTTCAATAAGTGGTTTTCTATTTGCAACATGGATCAATGCGGGACGAAACATGTGCTCCACATTAGCGCAACATACTGGCTCTATTTCCATAATGGACGCTGTAGTTCAATTAGAATTGATCGCTTGAGCTCTTTCGTGCTGAGCAAACACATTTCATGAGTATCCCTTTTGTTAGTTTTTAACACGATTCAAATGCTTGTTTAAAGATAATTAATCTTTTATCTTCATGCATGTAATGTTATTTGCATTATCTAAAATGTATTCATGTTTGTTTTTAACCCATTCGTGACAGGAATTATTTAAAGCCTAATTTGATCAGCTTTTATTCTTCAAATTGGCAACACCAACATTTTTATTTTATTGCTACATTTTTCTTATAAAACGTCATATATCTGAAATGAATATAAATTGACAGAAATTATGATGAGAAGTCAAAAAGTTGCCAATTTGCATGGGAAAATGGTGATTTTAAACTTTCTATCACATTGCCAATATAAGGATTTTAATGCTTATTTTCCTTTAAAAAAATTTCAGCATCAAACAACTAATACTGATGCAACCAAAATGGGCACAGTTTGTGTAGAATTTTTTGTTCTTTCTGCTCATGTATTTGGTATGATTTTTAGGGCTTTGCATCAAAAGATATTAGGCCAAACCACAAAATGTGGACCCTCTGTCACGAATGGGTTAAAGAAGGACACATAATCAACTACCTGTACATATACATGTAGAGAGCAAAACATTTTTTCCACTGTATTTCATCTCAATTTTTTTCTTTCTGTTGATAGATTCTCGATATCTATCAATGTATACATGTAGTTTGTCTTTTCAACAATGAACAATACACTGATTTTGTATTATAGAATGCTTGTCAAATTTGGTGATGGCTCACTTTAAAATGTCATTATTTCATCATTTGTTCATATTTTCATAGTCTCTGACTAATCGTGAAATAGAGAGCCCAGTTTCAGGTGATTTCAAGAAGTGGTTTCCAGAACAACAGGAGCTTTTCTACGACAGTAGAATATATTCTTGTATAGTTTCTATGCTCTACAAATATACCACTTTCTCCTCCTCCTCCTCCTCTTTCTCCTTCTTCTTCTCCTCCTCCTTCTCCTTCTTCTTCTCCTCCTCCTTCTCCTTCTCTTTCTTCTCCTCCTCCTTCTCCTTCTCTTTCTTCTCCTCCTTCTCCTTCTCCTTCTTCTTCTCCTCCTCCTTCTCTTTCTTCTCCTCCTCCTTCTTCTTTCTTCTTCTTCATTCTTTCTTCTTTCTTCTTCTTCCTTCTTTTTCTCCTCCTCCTCCTCCTCCTCCTCACCATCAATATTATTATTTGAGTAACTTTTCTGTATTGACCAAAAATAACAGCTTTCACCAATTTTCCCTAAAGAACCCAACACCTAAATGCACTCCCTTCAGTAAACACATGTGATCATGTTAAAATATATAAAAATAAAAAAGAACTAGTTCATTATTTATTTCTCTGCTTCTGTTCTTGTGGTTTCAGGATTTGGTTGTTTATTGTGACTCCAGGAATCAAAAGTCAACAGGTAGCCCTTTGGTAGAAGGGTCAACTACATACACACTTGACCTTTCTAAGCTTAGGCTACAAATAGAGACCTTAAAGGCATTGGCTAACTTTGTCAGTAGCTGATTTAAAAAATTCTCAAACAAAGATGAAACATATGTATGAGTGCTTGTATTTGTACCCAAAAACCCTGAAACCAACCAGATGGATATGAAACGCATATCTGCAATGCTTCCTTTTTCTATTTTTCCACAAATCATAAAATTGTGTTCATGTGAGCCTTTTTTCATTTTCTGTACACCTATGCAAAGTGAAACATCTACACATATACACAATATTTTCTTTTTCTATTTTTTCACAAATAATAATCTTATAATCTTATTCACAAGAGCCTTTTAAAAACAATTTGAATGCATGTAGAAAGTGAAACTGTCTACACCATTATTTTTTCCCCAAGATTCTTCTGAAGATTTCTGGAGCTATACGAAGGCCTAAGACTTTCAATTTTGTTTGCAGCACTTTAACATGGATGGTACAACTGTTTGGACTATACAGTAATTCCTGACAGTTACTGTGAACAAAGGGAGGTGCATTTGGGGATGAATTCTTTCCTAAAAAAGGCAGTCAAAAGGGTCTGATCTTCTAGACTAGAGCTGACCTACCTGTAGGGTTTCAACACCGGAGAACCATGTTCAAACAAAGTACTGGCTGTGGTCTTGGTGAGCACAGAACAGAGGTGCTTTTAGGGAAATTTTTCAAGGCATGATTCATACCCACTCACACGGACCACAGCTACCCTACAAATGTACATATTCATCTGAAGTAGAGTGAATACATGTACACGTATGTACAATGTACAGCCAGCCCACACTACTGATGTTTGAGCAAGTTACAAGATGTGTACTATGCACCCGAGAAAGTGAGTGTATTAACCGTTTGACATTCACGAGTGATGAACGAGCGATGATTAATCATGCATAATACATTGTATAATGATCATTATTACCTAATCACTAGTACATGACCAGTGTACAGTTCAACAGTTCAAAAGTCTACCTGTGTGCTAACATGTTGGCGGAAGTATTACATGTAAGCAGGTCCTAGAATTGAATTGATCTGTGCTCAAATTTGGACATTTTTTTTAAACTACAAAGAAATTAGTGATTGGATCACTTCCAATACCAGTATTTAAAGAAATTCTAAATTTTCAAGTACATGTAGACCATGTACACATATGTAGGCCATACCTTCATTTTAACCCATTCGTGACAGGAATTATTTAAAGCCTAATTTGATCAGCTTTTATTCTTGAAATTGGCAACACCAACATTTTTCTTTTATTGCTACATTTTTCTTATAAAACATCATGTATCTGAAATAAATATAAATTGACACACAACCACAGATTGTATGATGAGAAGTCATAAAGTTGCCAATTTACAGGGAAAAACAGTAATTTTAACATTTTCATCGCATTACCAATTTAAGGATTTTAATGCTTATTTTCCTTTTTAAAAATTTCAGCAGCAAACAAGAAATATTGATCCAACAAAAATGGGCACAGTATGTGTAGAATTTGTTGCTCTTTCTGCTCGTGTATTTGGTATGATTTTTAGGGTTCTGCATCAAAATTTATTAGACCAAACCACAAAATGTGGACCCTCTGTCACGAATGGGTTAAGGGGGTCCGTTTAAAGCTTCTTGGTCCATGGACCTACAAATACAACTCAACTTCTGCAAGGGGGGGGGGGGGGGGAGAAGATGTCACCAAGGGTTTGCTGCAAATGCAGAGAGGGAGGGCTTGAGCCAGATTTTTTATTCCGCACCTGGCAGAATCCAGTGACCTTTGAACTCTTTCCTTCTGTACACGACATTCCAGAGGCCAACTCTGTCAAGGGCAAAGGTCATATTGACACATGCAAAGCATGCTTCTGAGGAGAAACATACATGTACATCTTGTATGTGTTTAGTGTACCTTGACATGTGTAAACATGTACACATTTTTCTTTCCATTGCCATTTTAGTAAGAGAAAGTTATTGTCCACACCTTACACACACATAGTGTACACGCATGGGTCAAAAGTTCTTTTGTTGTACTGTGTCTATTCGTTATTTCTAGTCTGTATCCATAATGCATGCAAGAGCTAATATTTCATTCTGTATTGATGATATCAACCAAAACAATCAAATAAGTACATAGGACACTCCAAGTTCATTTTTTTTGGCGGAAATATCAATTTCTTCATTACCATGTAGATGGCCGAGTACCTTCAATTACCGGTAAATACATGTTAAAGACTATCTGGAGCTCAGCTGTCAGAGAGAGAGGTATGCTGCACGAAATGAGTGAAGGCATATGACAGTTGGCACCAACTCACAGAGCAACACAAGGAAAAGGTGGATGTCATTGAGAGCAACTATGAAAATAACCTGGGAAATCCTCAAGATTTCCTTTAGTTCTTCACCTTGCCCTTCGTTTCCTTACCTGGGAAGCATTGGTGGCCTTTCAAGAAGAAAGCAGGCCTGGGAGGAATACAGAACCTGCCCTGTGCTTTCTTTATTTTCCATGAGAATCACTTAAAATTAATGTATGCAAGTCTTGCTAAATGTAGATACTACATGTAGCCTACTTGAACTGTGCCCTGTAACATAAAGAGATCTATACAAACAATCTTACAATGGCAAACCATCGACTAAAGAGTCAAAACTGATCATAAGATTGATCGTAACTCTTTACATGTTTGTATGTTTGTATGTTACAAGGCACTGGTCCACTAAAATGTTAGTTTACATGAGGGTACATGTACATGCATGTGAGTTACTAAAAATTAGTTTCAAGGCAGAGGAGGCTTCTGTTAATAATTCAATTCAAGCAAGATAAATCAATGTACGGTAAATTATTTATCTACTAGTAAAAGAAAGCATTTCATTTACATGCACGTACAGTATCCACCATTAATTCCCCTTTTTAAACATGCATGCAACTATATATAGTTTGATTCAAAATTTCAATCTTTAGTCTTACATGTAATTTCTAGGAAAAATATATTATTGATCAAGTATCATAATCTGAGCTAAACACAGCCCTTTTCCACATGACTAAATTTCAGTAGCCACATTATTTTCTTTTCAGAGCAGCATCCTAATTTAGGATATTACTGTGGTAAATTACATTGGAAGTAATGTACACTACAAATACATGTAGTGTATGGTATGCAGTTTGCAATGAAATGTAATGCTTGCGAAATCATTCAAGCCATGTGTCTTCATTTGCAAAAGTTCAGTTTTGTTGACAATAAGATAAGAATGAATCCTACATTCTACACAGTTTCTATTTCAGTTTCCCTTTACAATTCTTAATTCAGTGTAAAAGTATTTTGTCAGTTTTTTGTTTAAATAGAGAAAATGCTTTCTATTTCCAAATGCCTTTTTCAGTTTTCTAATGCATCATCTGGAGCTACAATGTACACAATTAAGTTAAATCTTTGCAATATTCACTGTGTGCACTTTTTACTAAGCTGACATATTTCATTTTCTTTCACACAACTTACAGCTGTACTATAACAACAAATAAAATTTGAACTGAAGACATTGTCATTCGCAATGCAGTATGTTACTGTGTACACTTTCCTACCCCTGGGTTTTTCTGCCTGAGCCAAATTGAGAGAAAATGGTGGTTGTACAAGAAAAGAGAGGGGAAAAACAAGAGGAAAACCGAATACTGCCTCCCTCATTCACTCTTCAATTCGATCATCGTATGCAGGTGTAGGCGTAGAAGATTGAGCATTCTCCTATTTCAGCACAACACGAGAGGCACACGGCAGAAACCTCCGACAAAAAAATGCCTCAGCAGTCGTCAGAAATAAACTGCAGGATTGGATGTCAATCAAGCACCATAAATTCTGAGAGAGAGGGGCTCTTTAAAGGCCCGGTTTTGTGTTGCTGTGGCGCATCAAGAAAGGGAGAGAGAAAGAGAGAGAGAGAGAGAGGGAGAGAACACGGAGGAATGGGGAGAAGGGAAGAGAGGCAGAGATTGAGAAAAGAGGAGAGAGGATGAAATTGAGAGAGCAAGGAAAAGAGAGAGACAGAATGGAGCAAGAGAGGTAGAAAGTAAAAAAAAAAAAAAAAAAAAAGATTAAGAAAGGAGAGGAAAAAAATTGGAGAGCAAGAGAGAAAGGAAGAAAGGGAGAGGAGGAAAAAAATACCAAGAGCAAGAGAGAAAGGAAGAAAGGGAGAAAAAAAATACCAAAAGCAAGACAGGAGGAATGACAAACATAGAGGATGAAAGACAGGAAGGAAGAAAAGAGAGAGAAAATTAAGAGAGTAAGACAGAGCATGGACAGAGACAGAGAGGAAGAGAGAGAAATACAGAGTAAGAGATTGGTATAAAAAGTGGAAAAGAAAGAGAGAGAGAGAGAGAGAGAGAGATGTGAAGAATAAAGAGGTAGAGGTCAGGTTTTATCATTCATTCATAGCACCGGTGATTCATTCATAAATTGGACACACTACCCCGTCTCCACAGATAGCTACACAGGCAAGCATGCCCGAAGTGAGTAATAGTAAGCTAGTATGCGGTGGATCCGATGAATTTACCTGATTTGCGAGAAATATCAGCCGAGACATTAGCATAGGGAGTGAGAAATTGTGAAGCGAATGTCACCAGCGCACCAAGGGTTGCACCACTGATAACGGACGAGCTGCGCAGATACAAGATTCAATTATGACAAATTGAATAACGACATTTTGATATTCTTCATGGCCATTGTAGTTAGGATCCATAATTAATTTAAGTTCTTTGATGTAATGTGAAAGTCATGTGTTCCAGCTTTGCTGTATGGAGTGCATAGTATCTGTCTGCAGAACCTCTAGAAATCATACACTGTCTACAGAATGCAATTAGGGAATGTAATTACATTCTCATGAACTGTACCATGGTGACAATAAAAAGAATGACTTGGTTTCTATGAACTCAACACTTGACAACTGAATCTTAATGACATGGTGGATTGATCAAGCAACATTTTAAATTACATTGTATTGTCTCTGGTTAAGTTTTACACCCTGACAGTCTGACCTATATGTAAATATGTGGTATAATGCACAAGGAGTATGGAATTATGTCACCTAGCAAATTATATCCATTTGAAGCATATATATATCAGATCACAGAAATTATGCAACTTTCATTTGCCAAAAGTATACTTGTGAAGGCATTATTAAGGCAAAAATTCACTTTAAATTCTTTAAAACGTGCGAGAATGAATTCAAACTAGTTTGAAGATAAAGTGTAAAACAAAATGACAGAATATACCTTGAAAACATGATAAAGTGACCTGTCAAGTTTTCAATGAATTCTATGACGGAAAACTTGTTACCTCTAGAATACACTGTAGCTGAATATATTTTGAAAGGAAAAAAAACTTACACTTTGGCTACAAGGAGTTGTCTTTGAAGTTTGAATAAAAACTGATTAATCTATACAAGAAGCAAATCCTTTGTTTCACAATAATTCATGGGGATTTTTTTATTATCAGACAATGTTCCTGTTTTGACAATAGAGCAGATTGTCACTCGCCAGCTGGAAGTATTTCAGACTAAATAAACTCTTCAAGGAACTCCTTCCTGTTCGCTGAACTCCCTTCTGACCAATTATATACCACTGTGCTATGTCAATCCCATCCATGTTCACAAATTATCCATTCATTAGGACAAAAGACCTATGACAGCTCTATAGCTATCAAGTATTTGTAATGGTTCAAGAAAACCACAACTAGATTTTCCGCTTTGTCTTTTGGTCTGCCATAGCCTTGGAACACAGGAAACGGTAATGATCCATTCTTTTTCTCTCTTTTGTCTCTCTTTCAAAGAATAAATAGATTTGATTGGGGTTTCAAATGAGTGATCAATAAGGTATTCTGCTGGCTGAATATGAAACAAAACTACCTTGTCCACAGGTAAATAAAGGGTAAGGTTTTCATAAAATGACAGGCTGCACAAAAAAATGTTCAGTAGGAGATAATGGGGCACCTGCTTTCACACTGCCCGATACCCCGCTCCCCCTCCAACCAACATTGCCTGAATCCCCCTCCCCCCAGTATTTCAGAATAATCTGCCATCTCTTGACTGTCAATATCAAGTTCATTGAATATGTGTAAAGTCTAGGGTAATGTTGTTGAATTAGGTTTTTTTATAGATCCATATCATATCAGATATAATGACTACTTAAATAATTTGCAAATCTGTATTTAGTAGGGCTTAACCGATATGGAATTTTGTTGCCGATCCGATCCCCGATGTTTTTACATCTACATCGGCCCGATTCCGATACCGATGCAGCGCAGAGTGCGGCTAAAGCAGAGATGAGTAATACAATAACAAAAATTTAATCCCGTCTGCTACGCCCGCAAATGCAAAACAACATAGGGTCCAATACTCTAAGTGTGATTGTAACCGCCAAACATCTGTTGCTTGCATCGGTTCCGCATCGGCTCACCATCGAAATATATACCGATTCCGATGTTTAGCCGATGCGGCAAAGAATCGGCAGTCACCGATCTCTGATACGAATATCGGTTAAGCCCTAGTATTTAGCCCTGCCCCCACCTTCAACCCATCCCCCCCCCAAAAAAAAAAACAAGGTGCAGTTCACTGCAGTACATGTACATGTATGTTATATGTGAAAATCAGTCGCATGTGGGGCTGGCTGTCCATCTCTTAACCAGTAGTACACTGTAGTACTAAGGAATATATTGTAAGCCCAGAACGTCTGAAAGAATAGATAATAAATGACTAAAATTCATGCATATTTCAAATTTCTGAGACATTATTTTTGTTCAATGATGATAAAGATGTTTAAAAAATGAGGATGAGGGAAAAATAATATCATCATACATGTAGGCGTCATATGTTTTCTGAGTGTTGGTTATTTATGTTGGAACAATTGCAGAATACCCCATCACCATGTTATACACCCATACCCGTTAAATTTTTGTATTTGCATGTGCATGTGCTTTTTAAGAAAGAAATTAAATGAAATATATCACATTGTATAATATGAATATGCAGACATATACAAGGTGTTCAGTCTGAACTAATGTTCCAGCATGGTACACAGTACACTATGTGGAAAGACTTCCTTAAAGGCAGTGTATACAGCCACACGCGTGTGTCTTTACCTTACGGCCACACGCGTGTGGTTGTATCCATAGCATCGATATGAGGATACAGCCACACTTCTCTGAATTCCCACTTGAAGTGTGTGCCGCGACAGCTATCGCTAGTGTGCACTGCTATCGCTAGTGTGCACTGCACTGCACAAGCGATGTGTATTCGTGCGATGGTATGTGTTGCGACTTGCAAAACTTGGATCATCACGAAGGTTTCATCTCTCGATTTCACTTATTATACAAACAATATTTTCACTTCATTCTCACCTGGTCAGCAAGCAGGTGACAATATAGTACAATATTGTTTGTATTACAGTGAATTTCAAGAGATAAAACCTTCGTGACGATCCAAGTTTTGGGGTTTGGCAACACACTGTCGCATGAATTTACACATCGCTTGTGCAGTGCATACATACACACTAGCGATAGCTGTAGCGGCGCAGAGTATAAGTGGGAATTCAGTTGAGTGTGGCTGTATCCTCATGTTGATGCTGTGGATACAATCACACGCATGTGGCTGTAAGGTAAAGACACACGCGTGTGGCTGTATACACTGCCTTCCTTAAATGCCCCCTACTCCCCCATCCATAACCCTAGCCCTAACCTTAACCCTAGCCCCATATCAACTTTGACTTGGGGGGGCATAAGGAAGTCTTGCTCTTGCCCATGTGTCATACTATGTCATCATCTAAGGAAGAAAGTACATACACATGAACACATGATGAATATAGTGCAGTGGAGAATTTGATCTTGAACAGCCAAGGCACAACAATGTCACTAAAAGGACGACTAAATAACTCATACTAGACTTTGACAGTGAATCCCTTAAAAACAAAACAAAAATAGTATTTGTAAATATCTTGGGGTCTTTCATAAACATGCAAAAATATCATTCATTGCGATAATATATTTCTTACAATTTTAGTCACACTTTTCCTTCAAAAGTAATTATGTATGCAGACTTGTTCCTTTGTCTTATCGGTGTTTATTTACTTCAACAACCATAAAATTGGTATATTTCAGTGCTTCTTTTCTAGTTATGTTTGAAAGAAAGAGAGAAAGGGTCCACTTACTTGTGATAGCATTTGCTGGAACATCATTGGCACTAAATCCTTTATCCCGGTAAGCATCCCTAGTCTCTGTGCATGCCCCAGTTCTATCTTGTCCGGCTGACAGTCCGAATGCTGCTAATAATGCACAGAAAGTGCAGAGAAGGTCCCTGTATAATGCCATATCTTTCTTGACAAAATCCTAAATATGTGGTCCAATGCCGAGTGAAATAAGATGGTGCGCCTTCGCTTCGTGATAGAAGCTGTACAAGAAAAGGTGCCGGTATGCGCCCTTGTGTTTTGTTCGAATCCTCACTCAAAAGCAATGCAATAAGATGCCTGCAGATGCCTATGGAAAAAGCCGTCAGTGCGTCTACAGTGCACACCGCCTTGTGTGGCCCGTAGATTCACTTGCACAAGTGATGGGGCAGCAGTCCACCGGTGAGAAAGCCTAAATTAGTTCCTTGCATTCCGATCCTTATTTCCAAAAGATAAATCCACAATCGCTCCTGAAGAACATCCAGAGATATGAATCAGTTTCTCCTTATCAACATCTTTGATTCGATTCCAATATCATAAATCGTCCGTAGCAAGGGAAGGTATATTCGCAGCACTCGTCAAATGAAGCCACTCAATCTAATACACATTTCCAGTCGCACAGGTACTCCACTAGATCGAACCTGTGTTGGGGATATGGGGTAAAAGCCGAAAGCAGAGGGGTGCATGTACAGGCCAGAGATAGAGCGTGCATTGCTAACAATGCATGCGAATACTAATCGCTAATCCATCGGGACGACTACATAGTGTTCGCAGGGGTGACGTGGTCATAATTTATGGAGGGACCGAGATGAAAACTTTCACACGGAACTTGTGTTCCTACTTTTTAGCGCCACCAACATCTCAATGATCTTGCAAATGTTGGTATAATATATATATTTTTCAAAATGTAAATAGTTCCTGCACTGTACCAGCCTAATTACACTATGGAATGATGTGTCTGTCATTCGTCATATTCATGCTTAAAAGATGCCAGAAGCTGTCGAAACTCTGTAATGTTTTTACGCCATTCGTAAATAATAAAATTTTGAGAGGGCGATTGTTTCAGTTTCTCCTGCGCATAACTTATGATTTCCTTTCGTATTCATGGTATTGATCATTTTAATCTATGGTTTATTACAACAGTTATTAATTACAGTTGCCAAGATGGACCTATACAAAAAGAAGAAAGCGTAGGAAGTGCCCAACGTACTATAAGGAATTGGGGGTTTAACGTTTGTGTAACGTTGTCATTCGTTCTTCGACAGTTTTTTATCAGATTTTTTTCCTCTTTCGTCTCCAATTTTGTTGTTGTTGTTGTTCGTTTATTTTGTTATTGTTCTGCGGTTTTAATATGTGGCTAGAAAGGTAGGTAGAATTTGATGTCATAGCTTGTAGTGGTTCTCCAGCACGCGATGATATCCCCACTCTCCATCCCCACGGCGGGCCTTGTGGGATCCCCCCCCCCCCCCCGAAAAAGGTATCATGCGCCCATGGTACAACCATGATAATTTTGATGGTACGCCATGGTAATTGAAGCATGAGCCATCAAATTGCCGTCTTTGTATCATGGTACTTTGGTTCCTTTTTTTTTTCATCGGCCGTTTTAGTATTGTTATAGATTTATTATGTATAGTGATTACTGCCCCCCCCCCTCACACACACTCACAATGACAACGTTCTAAAGTATCATCTTACTTCTTTTTTTTTTTTTTTAATTTATGATATGGGTTCACCGGACTTTGCGTTGGCGGATATTTGGTCCTCATATACTGAAAAGAAGAAGGTACTCCGCTCCTCATCAATATTAGCGTGCCTAAAACCAACTCTTACATCACTATTTTTTATGTTGTCAGGATTTCCGGGTTTCTACCATTGTTTATAATTTCGTAGTACCAAATGGATTATTCGTGAATTAATTAGATTAAGTAATGGGCTTAGCGGAGAGGTCATTCTGTGTTCCATAAGCATTGGCGTAAATCCGGGGGGGGGGGGTGGGGGGATATATCCCCCACAATTTTTTGAAAGGGGGGATGGCGTGTACAAATATCCCACCACTTTTTAAGGAAGAAAAGATATTTGAATCAATCTTTAAATAAAAAATTTATCAATCGCCATCATATTTTAGAATTTCTATTTGAAAATGCGATTGAAAACCAGAAACTTAAGTGGTGATTTTTGGCTCGCTCACTTCGCTCGCTTGCAAGATAAAAATTAAAATGTGTGTAAGGGGGTCTGTGTAGGTGGGTGAGGACATGTCAGTTCGACAGAAAAGTGGATTTACGCCGGTGTCCATAAGACGGGGTGGGGGGGGGGGGGGAGAACGGTCAATGAATAATAGCATAATGCATTTTAAAAATCAGATTTTCTTTCTAAACGCCTGTAATCATGTTTTCCCCTTTTCAAATCGAAAGAAAGTTTTGTTGGAAAGGAGCAATATCGTAACTAAATATATTAATAGGGGATGATAATTATCATCCATGAGCCATCAAATCAAGGATTTGTTTTTTGTTTCAAGGAACAAATACACATTCATGCATAATTATTTGCGTGCAAGGTAGAGGGACTTAGGGGCTGCTCACCCGCTCCCCATTCCCTATAGTTTTAAAGTACATAATATTCGGGCATCAATCACTTAATCATAGGGCCGCGCATGGGCGGAAATATGTCTTGGAAGGTGAGGGGGGACATTGGGAATTTTAACCAGAAAATTCGCTGACCAGTCAAAAAAAATAGGGGGGGCCATGATTCTTTCAGGTGCCTCTTTTACTCGTAAAAAATCTTCTTTGGGGGGCTAGCCTACTCCAAAAGGCGTTGGGGCATTTTATATTATATTACCTTCTGAATTATGGGCGGAACGCGTCCCCAGCCCCCGTCCCCTCGGATTTCCGCTCATGGGGCAGCGAGACAGCCTGATTATAGTTTCCAATTTTGATCAGATTTTAAGGCGTCGGAATTTTCGATCCCTCGCTTTGCTTCACGGGCAAGACTCTAGTTTAGAATTAGAAAATGAAAAGTGAAATTGAAAATTTATATTCGGGCAAGCGACATCACCCCACTGCGAAATTACTGTGCCCGTGCGCCCCCGCTTACACTTTGCACTTGACTAAAATTGCCCATTATTAAGGCAGTTGTGTATGGACCAGAATCTCTATGGTATGGACCAACCTTGGCCAAGCTTATGCCGAAAATGGGTAAAATTTTGCTGTATGATTACGGTCATCTAAAATCTCGCGAGTTGGTCATGATTGCCCAAGAGTTGGTCGATTTCAATTTTACAAATTACCCAGCATGTTGTGTAAAAAAAATCTGTACCCAGTATTTTTATGTAGACCTACGTCCTAGCCTAAACGTGTTGAGCCTGTAACAACCTTGGAGAACTTCTTGTCCAAAATGGGTGTTATTTTACTTACTGTCGCCTTTTATTACAATTTGAGTTAAAATCACCGAAGTCGGTCACGATTGCGATTAAAGGTTCTCGTTTCTCTCATGTTGCGCAATTCTTTACCCTATATTCTTTACACGATATCGGCCGTTATGTTCAGCCTAAACATGTAATTTCTAACCTTGGGTCAGTTTCCATAGCTCTTCAATGGCGTACTGATTGGGGGGGGGGAGGCGTAGCTGCCCCCTAAAATCAAATGTGGTTTATTTCTAATTCGATAACAGTGATTTACAAATGTTGCTGAAATCACATGATGTTCTGGAGGGGGGGGGGGTCCTCACTTTTTGTAGCTTATACTTTTTTCTGACCCCCCCCCCTCCCCCCCCCCAAAAAATGCTCATTACACCACAGTATTGTGTGGACAAGAGCAAAGGAAATGTGACCAAAAGGCCTGTAATCTCATTCTAAATAGACTCTCCTCCTTCTTGTATTATTTCTCATAAAGAGAAAACCTGTCCCAAAACGTCAAAAGATTTCGATATTCAGCTCTCCTCTTTCGGAAGCTTAATCCAGGAAAACTAAAAGGATGTAATTAAGAGTGCTTTTAAAGGGGTATTACTACATA
Source organism: Echinometra lucunter (assembly GCA_029962745.1). Classification (NCBI taxonomy): domain Eukaryota; kingdom Metazoa; phylum Echinodermata; class Echinoidea; order Camarodonta; family Echinometridae; genus Echinometra; species Echinometra lucunter. The sequence continues at coordinate 15,514,307 of CM057169.1, forward strand.
AGGGTATGAGATTAGTGGCGAGGGGATGAGCCCTGTTTTACGAGTCATTCACCTCACATTCCGGGTGGTCACTTTTTTGAGTGACCAGGTGGTCAAGCATGGTCAAGATTTCTTGTGAAATCGTAGGCGTGTTGCGACCAGACGATCGATGCACCTGACCAGAAATCGATCTGTGTCTGTGTTTATATGTAAATAGAGCCATTAAGGGGAAAGCGAGGGATGTTCTTGAATTTGTGAAACAAGGATTAAACCGTTTATCGGTTTAACTTGAATGCTTGATAATCGTCTGTGGGTTGTATATCCCTGTATACGCCCATTAGCTAAGCCTTTTTTTAATATCCCCTAACAAAAATAAAGATACAAAGGAAAAAAATAAGACTCTTTTTTTTTCAATTCACGGTCATACACCCATGACCCTTACACCTAAAAAGTGATGTCATTAATGGATAACATGAGTGTATCAAGCATTTTATTGGGGGGGGGGGCGAAAGAAACGCCCCTGTGATGAAATTACACAGGAGTTATAAACACAGATATTTAATTTATATTTTCAGTATTCAAGTGAGGTCATATAAGGTATCGCTTTATATGCTTCATACATTCGGTACAATAAAGAAGACACTCTCGTATGAATCAAATACATACATCATATATATATATATATATATATATATATATATTCTTACCAGTCTCTGCTATCAGGGTTCTTCCCCGTTCAGCTTTTAGGCTCAAGATAAGTTCTGATGAGTAATTGAATTAACGAAAAGATAATTAACCTTTTTAAGCAAAGTGATAATTCTTTCTTTATTTTGTGTCCACTTTGGGTTAAAAGTCCATACATTGGCATTGTTTAGCTTCGGAAATGATCAAGAAAACGCTATCACAGGTTTCCTCAAAACACCACAAAGGTCCTCCGTGGAAGAAAAGCCCAAGAACAAACATTATTTCCAAACAATACACTAAGCTGTCTTGTTATTGGATACCTTATACGCCTACTGGTTATTTACATAGTGAAAGCAGCCAATCAGACGCCGGGTTCTTTATTGTGAGGTCAGACGCTAAGTATGCCAGGAATGTCTGTGAACGGTGATGGCTGGACGAGTCCACTTTGACCCTCAAATAAAAATTATGAAAGAATGGAGTGTGACTTTGCACAAGGATTTATACTAAGTCGCTCAGTGCAGGGAAGAAGGTTAGTTTTTCCTCCGTTATAAATACACCTTCCGAACGACAAAAACAAGATGAAACAAGTCAAACAACCATTATTAAGCGCTGTACAGAGTTATTTTGGTGAACAATAAATCATTTCAACATAAACAATAATCAGAAAACAATAATTTCAACAGCACCATCAAATCCTTGTAAAAGTTTTATCAGCGTACACGCGGTACAAGCACACGGTAATATGAACTTATACCATCAAATTACTGTAGGGTGCCTATTTTGTCATTTTGGTTTCTCCTTGTTTACATTCCTTTTCTGTTCTTCAGGGGAATTAGTTCATTGAAGTTCAAGTTTCAATAGATGCTATGTTGCCATTCTCCTCATCAGCCTCTGCCCTACTTCTCTCGTCACCTTCATTCCTTTCCTATTCAGATGTGTTCATTCATTACATTCACACACCTGGTTCTTTTGTTGAACATTCTTCATTACATAATCACCCAGTCATTGACTCATCTTCATACTAGTTATTTTCTGATTGGTTCTGTTGTTGAATTAGGTTGTTACATTTTAGTTGGACCCTTCCATTTTCTCTATGTTCATTGGTTTAGTATGTTTGAATATTTATAATGTTATTTTTCCTTAGTTACTGTTTTGATGTGGGCCAAGCAGCCATATGATATAAAAGAGCATTTTTACTTGTAATAAACACACAGACAGATATCAGAGACATACCAGACTACAGACTGCTTCTTTATTTCCATCTCCTGAGTTCCTGTAACGTTTGAGTTTGCTGAATGCTGAATGTTTGCTGTTTGAACTTTATTTTTACTTCACATTAACTGTATATTTTACAGCCCTACATTACCATACCATAGGTACAAGGGCATTGCATGCAGTTCCGAGGAAAGATAAGAAACAAAAAATAATGGAAATGGAGAAAAGCCTATAGACCAATTAGGTTTGGGTGCTGTTTTTATGGTAATTCTAACTGGGGGCTTCAAGTATGCCTAACAAAAGATAATTTATGCACTGACATAGCAACGCACCTGGCTCATTGCACAACCCATTGAATCAGTTTTTGTTCTTCTTTCGAAGCCCCCCCCCCCTCCTCCCCCCCCCCCTCCTCCCCCCCCCCCCCCCAGTTATAGCCGACATGAGTAACAGAGTTTTGAAACCGGGATTCATCTATATGTATATACCTGATGCCCGATCTACACAGGCGACGAGCAGTATAGCGACAATAAGGGTAAACAGCCCGTGCCCCTGCAGAGACATGATGATAATTGCTTGTAAATTGTGGACCCCCCCCCCAAGAAAAAAATCATTGCCGCCCATTTATTAGTGTCCCCCTCCATTTTCACAAGGCACCACAAGGGTAATGAGACGATGCTCTGTTCAAATGCACATTATTACCTAGCAGATAAGAAATCAGATCGAAAGTTACATACTGGATACACAGCAACACTAATCGCTCTCTTCACTCACTCGCAAATAATCGAAATGAACGAATGGTTTATTTTGATTTAAAAAAAAAAACAAACAAACACCAGCATCTTGAAGAACACTGATTTTCACAACAGCAGTCAAACGACTGAATTGCTGGGAATGCTAAGTAACAGTACAATTATACATTAAAAAAAAAAACATAACGTTAAAATGGTGCAATGTCATCACTATATACATGAAGGAAGATAAGCAGATTCTTGAGATATGAAAAAAAAGAGAAAGAAATCAGAACCTAAAAGAAATGTTCATATTCTAGCAAGAGAGGTTAGCTGGGGGGGGGGTGCCTATTCTTGCACATGGGTGGGGGGGAGGAGCATGGCCACCGTGTCTATATCTAGGCTATGGAATATAAAGAAGTCATTATATATATATATATTTTTAGATATACCTATTCAAGTCACAGTCACAAACACACACAACACACACGCACACACACACAAAATCAAATTGCAACCATGTAACTGAATCACTTTAAATGTATAAAAGTAGAGGTGTCGTGCCCGGGGGGGTCACTCTCCACATGGCCTGCTACGCATCCGCGTCCAGAAAAAGCGTCGAAAAGGGTCCTGTTTCAGGCACTCAGGCGTCGTCGACGTCTTTGGCAAAAAGGGTTGCTTTTCAGCACCATTCGCTGGTAAATCGCCTCTTAGGGTAGCCCTTTCTCACTCTTCACGCCATTTAGGGTTGCTAATTTGGTTATGCAGATTACGCCATTTAGGATTGCAAATTTGGTTAATAGGTTACGCCATTTAGGGTGCATTTCTGAGGTTGTCGGACACGGGTGGGTAGCATGCCATGTGGAGAGTGACCCCCCCCCCCCCCCCCCCCCCCCCGGGGTGTCGTGGTCAAGTGCAGGTCAGGTCAGGTCAGGTGCAGTGAATGAGCATCTAGAATAAATAACACTGAACAAACGAAAAACGAATCGACAAAGAAATGAATAATCATTGTATCCGAGGCCGGCTCTCCCGAGGTCAAGGCCAAGGCCAAGGCCGGCACGTCCGAGGTCAAGTACGAGGCCAAGGCCAGAATGTCTGGCCTCGAGCCGGCCTCGAGGACAAGGCCGGCCCCGAGGACTACAAAACTTAGACTAGCCACTTGCGTCAACAAAGTCCTCATGGGCTTTAAACCCAAATTTGACTATCTTGGAGTCTGCAGACATCAATGTTGTTTGTTTGATCATCCAAAAAGGCCAAAGAAAATTTCAAAAACACCGTATAAAAAGAGCGCGCGCCGTCGACGCGACCTCACGAAGTAAAGTCTTTATCCCCGTCTTTATCACGAATATTTGCGAAATATAAAAAAATATGTACTCAGCAAATTTTCTCAGTTATTAGTTAGATATACAGAAATATATATATTTTTTTGGGGGGGGATTAAAAATGTCATTTAAACACTTTTGAAAATAATGATATAATAAAGCAATAAATAGCGCCCTTATACAACACTGGTTTCCTCGATCTGGATCACAGCTCGCAGAGCTTCGTGCGCACGCACGGCCACATATTTTTACCCGGCCTCGGCGCGGCCTGGCCTCGTTCGAGGACTGCCGAGGATTAACACTAGTGTACAAGGACGAGGCCAAGGATTTTTGTCCGAGGTCAAGGACGAGGCCAATGCCAGAATGTCTGGCCTCGAGCCGGCCTCGAGGACCACAACACTGATAATCATGGCATCTCAAATGAATAAGAAGAAGAAAGAAAGAAAGAAAGAAAGACAGAAAGACAGAAAAACGTACAAGAAAAAATCTAAATGCGTATAAGGAAAAAATAAAATGTGGAAAGCTTTTGCACATTAATAAACAAGCGCGCTTATAAAATCTGAATTTAAATTGTAATTAGGTATTCAAATTTCAAAGTAATTGGTAACAGATTTATAACATTCAGATATGGGAAAATGTGAAAAATATCAGGTGAAACCTTCAAGGTGAATTAAGCAAAAATTTACTGAAAATAAACACAATGAAAGAAACGGATTATAGGCAGAAGTAGGCCTATATAGATGCCAAGGGGAAGGAAGAATATGTGGAGTAATTTCATACAGGAAAAAATACAATATAATGATTAAAACTGAATAGTTATCAGATATTCAAAATGAAGTGTTGAACTAAACTCTTGTAACTTAAATTGTCGAGAAAAAAAAGAAGTATTGCATTCATTCGATAAGATAAAGACACTTACTCAACTTAATTTAGTAGGCCATGCATTGTGACGTCATCGATACCGGATATTGGTCATCTAGCACAAAAGTCCATTGTAACCTAAAAAGGGTGAATGGGATTCGGTTGCGGAAATGCAATATGATTGGACATCTTTACCACCCCCCCCCCCACACACACACCACAAAATGACTTTCAAGCCCCCTAAATCGAGTGGGTGGCATAGTGAAAACAAAAACAAAAACAAAATCTCCTACACGTCTAGTATGTCCCTCTCCACGCCCATGCTCCACTCCCGTTAATAAACTTGATTGAGAAAGGGCTGGAAAAAAATAGTTCAAAAAATAAAATTGCAATTGAAATTCACACTTATTTCCTTCTGACTTTCTGAGACAATGATATTTGTTTATAATGTACATAAATCCAATATGATACTCAGAAGGTTGCAAACACCGAGGAAAAAAAATAAAGCCGAGCTTGTGGTGGGGACATCGAAGACAAATTTTATGATGAAGGTATTAAAAGTAATTATGTTATTATAAGAACATCATGTACAGACATTATGTAACGTTATACAGAAAGAAGGAAATCGGAGTTAGGGTAAGGGTGGGGTAGATTAGAAAGAAAAGAGAACATCAGAGAGAAAGAGAAAATGAACCCGAGGACCTTACACTCTAATTTCTGCGGAGTCAAATTTGACTCGGAATGGCGTCAGCTGGGAGTTAACTCTATTCTGAGTTAAAGTGACTCAGATTTCCGAATTAATTTGACTTGGAATGGTGTGGTGTCAATTGAGAATTGACTGAATTCAAGTCCAAGTTACTCCATTCCGAATCAAATCAATTTGGAAATCCGAGTCACTTTAACTCTGAATAGAGTTGATTCTCAGCTGACTCCATTCCAGTGTTGGGTCCGAGACAGTCTCAGACGAGACAAAGACCCAGACCGAGACATTAGCGTCCGAGACCGAGACGAGACCGAGACACTTGTGTCCAGAATCAGCCGAGACCAAGACCGAGCCCAAGACATATGCGTGTGAGACCGAGACGAGGCACGAGACGCACAATCACTGTCTCGAGACATGTCTCAAGACACCCAATACTGCTCCATTCTGAGTCGAATTTGACTCCACAGAAATAAGAGCGTACATCTAGGTAAGAGTTAATGTGCCCCTATCTTGAAAAATATGGCTTTTATCTCAAGTCAGTCATACCCACATAACTGAAATAAACATAATTTAAATTGTGTCATCTGACCACTGACTGAGGAGGATAGGCTATCAAACCTACTCATTTACCAGTTGCATAGCGCTTGGTCGTGACGTTTAGAGCTACAAGCATGGGAGAGGAGGTGGATTACTGGTTTTACGACTTGGTAGGGGAGGATGTGGAGTTTAATTTTTTTTTTTTAAATGTTCTATTGTACCTTCTCTCTCTCCTTCCCTGTGGTCTTTTTCGTTTCCTGTATATAAATTCTTTTCATTCTTTCTCTCTCCCTCCAGTTTTCTCTCTGCCCTTGGCTAGTAACTGGAGGAGGGGGGGGGGGGGGTGATCTCCAGTCACATAGATACGATGAATACATAGTATGCCTTCCAGCTCTCTTTATCTCTGCCACTGCAATAACTCCTTGAAGAGTGAAAAAATATAATTTGTTAATATTTTTTAAAGTTGTCTATGCAGCCAGATTTTCATGATGACGAGAGAGGGGATGGGGTGGGATCACAGAAATAGAAGACTTCTATTTCTGTGGGTGGGATGGGGTGGGGGTGGGGTAGTAGAGATGAACGGGGAGTGGTAGCTGAAAGCCTACAAATGGGAATCATTCTGGTTGATGAATGGGATCCAGAAATACTTACACATGTTCAAACAATATGGAATCCTTAATTCAGTGTTTTAGCTATAAATTTTCTTAAAATTTTATAAATTCTTTTTTTTTTTCCATTTTATTCCTCATCCTTAACTTCCTCGCCTTTTCTTAACCGAGATGGCGCTATAGCGAAATATAGTAGAACGCTGTCTTTCCACGTATCTATCAGCATTTCCTCCTTTTTGAGTGTTAAGGACGGCTTTTCTCTTGAAGAATTGGTCAAGTGGTTAGAGATTATGGCTCTTCCAGCAGGTAAGAATAGGAGCACCTTTCCGAAATCTCTTCTTCTCAATATAAATTCAGATAATGTCCAACTTAGGCATGGACTTAAAGTTTTCGTGTGTTCAGTCCCATATGTATAATCTTATGTTAGTTGTTATGAGTTTTGGCAAAGTGGATTGTTGTCATTATTTTTGTTTGTCATTTATAGTGACTGTTAGTGCCAGTTAGTATTGACTTGTACTGAAAACTAGACCAAACTCTGTGTAGATCTACTTTGTTAGTTAACATAGTCTGCATTTAAGAGAATCGAGAGTGAGAGAGAGAGAGAGAGAGAGAGAGAGAGAGAGAGAGAGAGAGAGAGAAAAAAAGGGGGTTGAACTTATAGTTGAAATTTAAGTTTCAAGTTGGACTTCAAGAGAGGAGGAGGCAAATGCCCAGGGAGCCATTGGTATGGTGAGCTGTGCAAATTTATGTGAAATGCTGCCCTCTATAGTTGGAGATAGAAATCACTAAAATAATCAACAAATTCTTGGAAAATGTTTGCTTTTTACACCCAGTATGATAACATATCCTATTTTCATTCCATTCCTTCAATTGGATCTAAATTATCTTCATCAAATGAATTTTGAGAAATCTTTTTCTGATCACTGCTCTTGTTCCTCTGTCCCAGAAATGTGACAGAGAACACTACTTTCCTATTGTCAGCAATTTCCACTGTACAGGCCTAATTCAGTGCAAGGTTATCTGATGATAACCTGGCATTCGTGCAAGTGGCAAATGCCAAACTCCAAAGCTAGAGAGGTACAGGCTCACACTACAAGGGGGGGGGGGAGGGAGCAGCCTCCCCCTATGATTATTCTCGTGATGAAAAAAAGGAAAAGAAGAAAGAGAGAAGAAGGAAAGGGAAAAAAGGATAAGAAAGAAAGAAAGGAAGAATATCAAGAAAGAAAGAAAGAGGAAGAGTAGACTCGATGCACTTATACATGTACAAGCTTATCGGAGATAAACTTGTACTCCACAGTAGTCATTTTGGTGGAAAAGCCTCAATAGCTTTTCTTTGTATTCCCAGGCATTTGGGCTTTGTAGAAATCACACATGAGAAGAAAATAATTGTTTAAATTCCATTTTCAACTCTGAATCCCTAAATTTGTGGCATATCAAGAGTTGAAGAATCCCTGAATCAGATAATCTAGCTAATTTTTAAAAATTAAATCTTGCTTAGGGAAATTTTGTTGTCTGTTTTTCACTGCTGCAACATTGAATGTTCACTACAGTCCGATATACGTTTGGCCCTATGAGTGGACTACATGTATGCAGGAAGAGGGGGCAGGATCATGCAACTTTATAATAGCCCCCTTTTATTTAAAATTTGAATAGACTCACCTGTGGATCAAGGTTAAAAACCAGAAAAATACTTTCTCCCCTATCAAAATCATAATACCTGATGCCATCCCTAAGCATGTGCCTAGAGAGGAACATGATGAGAAGAGAGAGAGAGAAAAAAAAAAAAGATCGAGGAAAAAAATGCAGGATGGGAGTTGCATTCAAACATGTGTACACTAGATTTAGTTAAAGTATTTTTTAAAATAAATGATATTTGTACTACATGTTATAACCAAATCCAATTTTGCAGTCGTTTCCCTTCGCTGTGCCGTACAGCAGTATGCGTGGGGTCGTATAGGACTAGACAGTGCCGTAGCCAGTCTCAGTCAAAGTGCTAATAAAGACTTTACACTACAGGCAGACCAGCCCTATGCTGAGGTGAGAATGACACAAAAGTAAAAGTCAAACTTAATCTAGAAGATGTTGCCCCTGTTCTTAACCACCAGGTTTTTGGACAGCTGCTGTCGAAGTATTTTTTCAGGAGAGAAATTGTCATAAGATGTCTTCTTCATTTAATTTGGTGAAATATTATTTACCTGCTTATGAACTTTAACTGATAATGTTCATGGAGGAAAAAATATTGTGTTTTTATCCTAAGTCATTGTTCAATATTCAAATTCTTGGGTTGGACAGTTTATCCTGAAATACTTTTAATTTATGGCCTTTCTTTCTATAATGCTGTTTCTTTTGGAGAGTATCTCTTGAAATGACAATTGTTTAGAATATTCATTTTTGACAACACGGTTGTCTTTTGGGGGAACGTTTCTCGTAGAAGTCAGTTTACTAAAGCATTTTTCTTGAAATGAACTTCATTTGAGACAGTTATTTATGAAATTTTTTTTGATGAAGTAGCTTCTCTTGATCTTGCCAAAACGTAGTGCCTTTTCATTACATTGAGAATTTAATGCCATTGTAAACATCTATATTTTTTTGTTCAATACTAGCTATGGATGGGTACCCATCCCAAGGGACCTTCTGTCGTGGGGTCATCAGAGCATGCTGGGATACCTCTTAGTGACTGGATCGCGAAGCAACCAGAGTGTTTGGGGTCAAAGGTCAGGGCAAAGTTTGGCGACCAGCTTCCCTTCCTCTTCAAGGTGCTGTCGGTGAACAAGTCGCTTTCCATCCAAGCCCACCCCACCAAGGTACGTAGGCTGCAAGATGTGTCACTTGTGGATTGGTTCCAATTTCATTGAAAGAGAATGTGTGCAACGCATGTGTATGAAAGTGCATGATGTAAGGCAGCAAGACTTGGGTGATGAAGTTGTCCCACGTACAGCAAGTTGCACAGGCTTAGAAGAGGATGATCAGGCGGATGGTGTTAGACCTTCCTTCTTGACAGAAAGAATGACGATGACCTCTTCCAGTCTTAGGATTTGAGAAAAGTCCCACAAATTAGAGTTGGTAGATAAAAGGGGTGTTTACATATGAGGCAACATGTCCCTGTAACAAATCCCCGCAGCATTATACTCTACAAGTCAATTGGGTATGAGGCGACTAAAAAATGTTGCCATGGCAGGAAACATTCTTATTGCTGCCTGGCTGCAAAAAAAAAGGTACCAAAAAAAATGCGGACCGATCAAACTCCTAAAAAGTTAGCGCAAAATATGATGTCATGAGTTCTTCTGCACAAGTTTTGACAAAGTTCTCTTTTATTCGAGAGTTGAGGCATTAATGAGCGTTCATTAAAATAAGTGGTGCCACATTGTCGTGCCATATCTGAACGCTAGAAATGTTGCAGGGATTTGTTGGTGGGACATGTTGCCTCATATCTGAACACCCCTTAGGATGGTGGATTTAAAAAAAAACAGATAACAGCCATTTTCTACTTTTTTAAAGTAACACCATCGTCTGGAACCAAAAAAATGCATTCCACTTGATACCTCACTCATACAATGTATATCAAGGAAATGCTCGGGATTATGATCTAATCTATCTTATATTTTTGTATTATTTTCTTTGTATTTTAGCAACTTCAGTTATAAATATCTCAAATTTAAAAAATAGGTATATCGGTGTGTTTTAAAATTAAACTCTTCATATGGACATGTGATTGGAAGAGAGGAAAGTCACTGGCTGCAAAAAGCACTGACCTTTCAAGTCACTGGTCCAAAAACCCTGTGGTAGACCACGTAAAATGTGCAAGGAGAAGTTACATGCAGAACCCAAGGTTATCTTTTATGATCTCCTTCCTTAGTCCCATGCCGAGCAGTTACATGCGGAGAGGCCAGACAAGTACCCAGACCCTAACCACAAGCCTGAGATGGCTCTTGCTCTTACTCCATTTGAAGGCATGAATGGCTTCAGACCGGTCTCAGAAATAGTCAGCTTCCTAGACAGTGAGTTGGGTTATTTTCGTCGTAACTGTTATTATACTCCTGGGGGTACCGCTGCATGTATTGAATT
>CM057169.1:15525508-15571937 GCA_029962745.1 Echinometra lucunter
TCTCTCCCCTGTTTCTCTCTCTCCACTCCCTTCTCCCCTCTCTTTTTTTGTTTTTGTTTTAAACTTTCCATGCTTTAAGCAAAGTCTTGTCTAAACTGCTTCCCCATGTAAATATTGATTTTGAGTGCCCAGTTTACCCATTAGCCCTTTCTAGTTTATAGAAGTGTGGTGTGTCCTTAAGAGACATTTTGGGATTATCTTTTGATCCTGAATGGTAGGAATTACACATCATACATGAGAAAAAAGAGCAAAAATCACTTTTTTTAAACCAAACTGGCAATGTTTGTTTGATTTAGTAATGTTTATCCCCATTGTTCTATTTGTGACCCTCCCCCACAAAATGACCAATAAATTGCAATGGGAGTTTTAGAGTAAACAGCTAAAATAGAGAGCTTGGTGTTGAAAAGTTGAATTTAGGTTTTTTAATATTTTCTGAGAGTTCATTTACTAATCTGCCATCTGATCAAATATGGGAGCCATCCGCAATGTAGAAATGTGTTTTTTCTTTGATTACCATTTGCGAGGAATTTTGAACTAAAAGTATGCTAGCATACTGGGTAAAACCTACACATTAACATGTGTACATAACTCAGAAGTTTTTCACTCTGTGGCTTTGAAAATCTAAACATAGTCAATTATACTAGGGAATTTTCTTTCAACCATTTAGTGAGACGGACAATAGAAATCCAGTATTTATTTTGTAAAAAATGATGTATTTACTGTAAGATTTTATTTTGTAAAATAAGAATTTTTAGTGCCAATTTGAGGATGAAAATATGGTATATTTAAACCCTAAAATAACTAAGAGCTGCTGTGGGCGAGAAGAACCTAGTGGTAATGCCGTCCAAATTCAAGCCAATGTTTTCATTTCTTTGGAATCTAGGTGTTCCAGAGTTCAGAGCAGTAGTGGGTGATGAGAATGCTAAATCCCTGTCTGCTGCCCTCAGTGCCAGTGGCGGGACAGGAACTTCGGAGGAATGTCGTGCTGGGCTGAGACGATGCCTGTCGGCAATCATGAATAAGGATATAAGCGAGATGACATCCAAGCTAGAAGCTTTAATCTCGAGACTCCAAGCAGAAGGTAGATTGTCGTACTCTTGTATTTTATTTTGTTTTGTTTTGTCTTACAATTTAGTTGTATAAGGCACATGATGGTGTTTATGATGATGATGCTGCTGCTGCTGCTGCTGATGATGACAATGCGATACATTTTTCATTCCTACACCAAGAATAAATGGCCTTCTGGCACTCAAAAGACTGTTTTTGTTCAGTATATCACTGTTAAATTTGCAAGTGAATAAAGATATATAATGAATGGTACATTTATGTTGTGCACATATCTATCCCAGAGAATGCTCAAGAGTGTCTACAAAATGCTATTATTACCCTGGCTTTAGCTCGGCTGCTGCTAAGGCTCTGAAAGCATTTTGAGGAACAAGTCCCTACCAGGTACCAACTAGTGAACTGGCGAGTGTGAAATGTAGGATAATGTATTACCCAAGGGCATTAGTACAGTGGCGGAACACGAACCATAACAATAAATAATACACTGTTCTTGTATAGCGCATATCACATTATAATTCCTCTCTGCCTTTCCATGACTTTAGATGCTATTGGCCTGGCTTTAGCTCCGTAGCACTTGGTGCATTCAAGGGATAAATCCTACCAGGTACTCACTTACTACACCTGGGTCGAATGTGGCAAATGGTGATTAATGTCTTGCCAAAGGACATAAGTGCCATTGCAGGGATTCAAATCCTGTGCCTTGTGGTTAACAGTCCGAAGATATATCCACTGGACCACAGCACCTCCACATATTATGTCATCCACTTATCCATGTTATCGTCGTTCAAAGCTTGGAAGTTTTTCTTGTCACATCTCACAATCTATTCCTGATTTCAGAGGCATCAGGACAGGATCTAAGCAGGAGCAATGGAGCCCTGGTTCTGAGGTTGTACAGTCAGTTTCCTGGTGATGTAGGATGCTTTGTCTCCTATCTCTTCAATCACATAACCCTTCAGCCAGGACAGGCCATGTTCCTAGGTCCCAACGAACCTCATGCCTACCTATCCGGAAGTGAGTTCTTCCCACAGCAGTTCAATATCTCCTTTCAACTCATCCATGACAGGATTCTACATTGTGTGGTTTGGCCCAAAAACTTTTGATGCAGAGTCCTTTAAAACATACCAAATACATGAGCAGAAAGAGCAAAAAAAAAAAACACACAAAAAACACACACACAAAAAAAAGCTGCACTCACTGCACTTGATGGGGTTGCATTAGGATTTGTCATTTGAAGCTAAAAACTTTTTTTTTAAAGCAAATCCTTGAATAAGCAACAAATTGGAAAGTTCAAAATCACTGCTTTTCATGCAGATTGGTAACTTGCCAACTTCTCAGCATATTTTCTGTCCATTTATATTCATTTCAAGTACATAACTTTTACATGAAGAAAAATTTAGCAGTACAATAAAATACTGGCGTTGCCAATTTGAAGAAGAAAAGCTGATCAAATCAGGTTTCAAATAATTCCTGTCATGAATGGGTCAAGGTTCATTCACATGTGACTGTAACCAAAGTGAACAGAGTTAACAAAGTGAATGCGAGGGAAACAACAAGGTGCTATTCACATACTCGCCTGTCTGTGTGTGATACATGATACAGAAATGTGACATGCAGTACGTAAAAAACCCTTGCGGTTTTATTGAAGTGGTTTCCGACTGCATATCTAAACAAGCCTTAAACAATGTTTGTTGATTATTCTTTCATCCAGAGTGCTAGGAATTACATCATATTATACCTGATGAGAAGGAGCAAATATATCACATAACTTTGAGTCTTTGTACTGCAGTATGTTTTAAGGCATAAGATCGATTTAATTGTAAGTGATCATTAAACTCCCTAAATTGGCAATCATATTGTAATAATTTTCAAAATTGGCAATTTTATGTTTAACTTAACTTGCAATTTTCATTCATCATTGCTCATTTGATAAACATTTTTTTGGGGTCAAACTTTGTAGGAGTGAAAAGTAAGAAAAAATGTTACCAATTTGAGAAGGGAAACCTGATGAATTTGAAAATTTAGAAAATTCTGAACTACTATGGGTTAAACAATGAGCTGTTTTTCCTTTCTCCAGACTGCATTGAATGCATGGCGTGTTCTGACAACGTTGTCCGTGCTGGCCTTACACCCAAGTTCAAAGACATCCCTACCCTGTGTGAGATGTTAACATACCTGCCATCCACTGCAGCAGAGAGGGTCTTTCCGAGTCAGACTGACCCAAACAACCCCACCCTCACCATCTATAACCCTCCGGTGCCAGACTTTGCTGTAGCCAGGGTCAAGGTATGCAATATGTGATGAAATCTCTTGGAGAGAATATTATCATAAGGCCCCCTCCCAGTCAGATAGATCCAAGTGACCCTAACCTCACCATCTGTACCCCCCCCCCCCCCCCCTGCCAGACTTTGTTGTAGCCAGGATTAAATTATGTCAGGGTTGTTACCAAAACAAGATTAACATCTGACACTAGTCCTAGCCATTTTTTTGCTACCCCGTCCACCCCACCCAGTCAGACAGACCCAGGTGACTCCCACCTTCCCCCCAGGCAGACGGACCGAAGTGACCCGACCTCGCCATCTATAGCCCCTCCCCATCTATAGCCCCTCCCCCTTGTGAGACTGTGTTGTAGCAAGGATTAAGGTGTGAGGGCTTTCACCAAAACAAGATTATCATCTGACCTCTAGCCATTTATTGCTACCCCCACCCCAACTACAGTCAGACAAACCCAAGAGACCCCACCGTTACAATCTATAACCCTCCACTTCCAGACTTTGCTAGAGCAAGCATCAAGGTATGTCAGAAAGAGCAAATTGCCTGCCTTCTCCTCCTTCAAGTTTGCTAGTGATTCCATGCTTAATATCTTACTGACATTTGTCAAAAGGCATCTTACTTTATTGACTTTGCAGAGGAAGGATTTCTAAGTAATTGCATCTAGCTAAATTTAAAATCAATTTTAAATTCTGTATTCATAACTAAGCTGGAAGTGTTTTCTCTTTTTTTTTTCAATACCTATCTTTTCAGGTCCCGGCCAATCAGAGCAGTTACAATCTCCGAGCTGAAGATAGCCCTAGCATTATCATTATCATCGAGGGCCAGGGAGAAGCTGAACACCCCTCCCTAGGAAATGGACAAGCCCTACCTATCTGCAAGGGGTCTGTACTATTCCTCTCAGCCAATGAGAGCTTGGCTTTCAAACTGTCCCCAGCCAATGGGCTCCTGGCTTTCAGAGCCTTCTGCCCTCTTGATTAATGAATTCTAGATGATTCTTCCAATGCTATATCTTAAATATTGATGTAATACTAGGTCTATTTTTAGCATCATTTTACATCCAAATTATGCCCTGCCAATGGACATGGTGCTAGCTATCAGAGTCTATCAGATTACTAGGTGCTTCAAAAGTGATCTTATGAATATTCATGTGTAACTTGAATTTATTTTTAAGGGAAAAAAGTCTCCTGCCAATGGGCTGATTGTTGGAGCTTTCTGCCCTTTGACCTTTATGAATATTCATATATGACTAGAACCATTTTTTGATATCCAAAAAAGGGCTGAGGATTTCCTGTGAGCAGGCTCATCGATGTCAAACATTGTCCTCTTTTAATTGATGGACTTTACTCAAGTGGTCTTGTGAATATTTTTTATATATATTGATAGAACTATTTTTGAATGAATGCTATGCTACATACTACAGCACATTCTGAAATTTGTTCAACCACTGCCTGTGAAAACCTGTCATTACACTTGAGTGAAAGTTGATCGATTTGATATGTTAGTCTTTAATTTCTTTCTGCTGTAAATCATGGTTGGTTACACAAAAATGAATACTGTCAAACTTGTGTTACTGACCACCTTACTATGAATTAATCCTATCTTATGTAGCTACCAGCATTTAATGTTTTTTTCCTCATGATAAGTATAATAATAATAATAAAAACTTTCAATTTATTTAGTGCATAATATGGAGGATTATGATATGATTGGACTTGTCTAGATGGGCCCATTTTCTGCACTTTGAATTTTCCACTTTTTTCTTTTTGTAGGTAGCCTTCTTGATTGAAAGCATTTTCCAAAGCATTTTCCAAAGCATTTTCCAAACAAATATCGCATGCATGTACTCAAGGGGGAACTTCATGAACATACATTGCATTTTACAGCAAAATATGACCTATTTTTACAGGGAAAATGTGGTTTGTACTTGATCATGATTTGCCAATTAATCACAGCCAAATCAAATTAATCACTGCTCATTTTCTTTTGGATATTCCATTCAATTGAATATTATTCTGTATTGCAATAGCAGTACATTCAAGCTCCACTAGAATTTGGAGTATTATTGCTTTGTATGCACTCATTGGCTTTTACTTTGTACACAGAATTCAACATTTTATATATTTTCAAGAGAAATAAAAATTCTTTCGACTTTTTGTTTGAGTATGACATGGCTATATCAATTCTGCAAGCATATTGGGAAGAATTGTGTTGATTCCTGACTTGAAATTTCATATAAATCAATATTTTTGAAAAATTATGTACAAAATGAATTGAGAGTTGTCCACGATGACATCACAAATGCTGGCAAAGTTGCCAACTCAAGGATCCTCACAATAGGGATTTACTGAAACTTTCGAAATTCATAACTCTTGAACAGATTGTTCGATTTTGCTTACACTTTCACTATTTACTCTTCTTGGTCATCTTAATGCACTAAGAGCACACTGATGCTTGAGTTGCATTCTCCTTTAACCCATTCGTGACAGGAATTATTTAAAGCCTAATTTGATCAGCTTTTATTCTTCAAACTGGCAACACCAACATTTTTATTCTATTGCTACATTTTTCTTATAAAACGTCATGTATCTGAAATGAACATAAATTGACAGAAATTATGATGAGAAGTCAAAAAGTTGCCAATTTGCAGGGGAAAGCGGTGATTTTAAACTTTCTATCACATTGCCAATTTAAGGATTTTAATGCTTATTTTCCTTTAAAAAATTTTCAGCATCAAACAACAAATACTGACACAACCAAAATGGGCACAGTTTATGTAGAATTTTTTGCTCTTTCTGCTCATGTATTTGGTATGATTTTTAGGGCTTTGCATCAAAAGATATTAGGCCAAACCACAAAATGTGGACCTCTGTCACGAATGGGTTAAGTAATGTATAGTATGCTACTGTAAGTCATAGTAACTATCTATGAGGTGCTGCAATTGGTTGACTTGTCAGTAGACGGCACGTATTATGCTGTATTAGTCTGTCCCAGGTGAATCGTGAACTGAAATACAGTACTTGTTCAGTCTCGTCAACGCCTCTGATTAGACACTGGATATTGGTACTGTACAAACTCCTGGATTGGATTAGATACAGTATCTTATAAGCAAGTATTCCGTGATTGATATAAAGTAATACTATAAAGCAGTGCTTCTCAACCTTTTTTACCACGAGGCCCACTTTGGCTTTTAAATTTTTTTCGAGGCCCACCTCACAGAATCTCAATGAGAAAAAAAAATCACTAACACATGACAAAAGAAAATAGAGAGCAATTGTGTGGTAATTATCTGGACCACTACATTACCTACATTACATTCCAAAATGCACCCTACATGTATGGTTGCAATAAATGAAAGATTGATACCCCCACCCCAAATGTACAGAAATCTTCAAAGATTTTTAGCACACTGCATTGACGATAATCCACAACTGTTTATGTTATTTCAATATGTTTAATAAATTCAGTTCAATTTGATGTTGACAGGAAAGCTGAATTCAAGTATTTTTTTTTTCCAAAATGTTTTGGACTGACCTCGCGGCCCACCTGAGATAGCTTCCGGGCCCACCAGTGGGCCGCGGACCACCGGTTGAGAAGCGCTGCCATAAAGTAATACCTTCCATATCCATAAAACAGACATCTAAGATTGCCACCCTCAAAAGTAACTTTCGCTTTCTTTCTTTATAATGAACTATGGTTAGTTATAGAGAAAATTCATTTTACTTATTTTTCCAGATTTTATTTATAGATATTAGTCAGAATGAGTCGACAGGGTCAGTATCGTGGATATCCTCACATTTTGGTATAAAGTATTTTCTTTCCCATTTTTATAATGCAGGTAAATTTGTGCAACTCTAAATGATTGTAAATTAGATTTAAGAGAGATATACTTGAAATATTTAGATGTATATTTTGTTTGTATTTTCTGGATTTATATTTCAATAAATGCACCAAAATGCAAAACATAATCCAGCTGTAATGATTACGGATTTGTGATAGTAATGTAGACCCGTTCTAAACAATATTAACCCATAGAAGTACAGAGCTTTTTAGAGGTCTAAACTAATCATCTTCAATCCTCAAATTGGCAACAAATATTTTTTTTCCCACTCTTACATAATTTGAAAAAAAAAAAATAGATATAACATGAACCAAAATGAATTATGACTGCAAAATTTAAGCTGAAACTGCCAATTTGAACACGGAAATGGTGATTATATAATATTCACTGCATTGCCAATTTAAAGAGTTTAATGATTAGTTACAGTTAAACTGCCATAATTAAAAAATGCAACAACATACTGCATTGGGAATGGACTCAAATTTTTCAGTGAATTTTTCTCTTTCTGCTCATGTGTAGTGTGTAATGCCCAGCATTCTGCATCAGCAGATACTGCCAAAGCGTCTCCTAAAGGAGACACCGTACCTCTTTGGGTTAATAGTCTCCTTATATTTAAAGTCAGTTGTGGTAAAACCCTAATTTTGAATTACCACTGTCAACTCTGGTCCAGACACTGCATGCCTTACCCTAAAGGCTCGTAAGACATGCCACAGCAAACCCTGTGAAAAATTGGTATTTGCTGTAATAAAAGGCAATTTGGGATGGGGAAGCAACAAAGAGGCTAAAAGGATTCACTTATGATACTTACATGTACATGTGTTGTACTGTACAAAATAATACCCCTCCCCACCATTTTTTTTTCTCTGTGACATTCTCCACGTTTCCCTAAATCTGTTGCTATCTTCCTTTTTCTCTGTCCATCTCTCTTTTGAATTTTCTGTCTCACTCTATCTGTGCCTCTCTTTCTCTCGAACATCCTCACCCCTGCTAATAACGGAAAGTACAGTGGAACAGAAAAATAAATAAGAAGGTATATATGATTTCTACAAGAAGCACTACAAACGGCAGATAAACACACACGCACACACACGATGACACAAAATAATGAGCGAGAGAGTTGTACAAAGTCCATGAAATTTGATATTCCGTGGCAAGATGGAATTTAGTTTATTTCAAAACATTGCTGCAAATCGGACAATTACTTTAAATGTATAGTTTCAATAAGACAAGTAATACATAATACGTGACAGGTTGTTACACCTCCCCCACATTAATATTGTGTATAGACGCATGCAGGGTATACGCACAAACTTCTACGCAATTAAATAGTATTTTTGTACGTTTTTTTTTCTTCTCTCTCTGTCTCCTAGCGAAGTCGTCGAATCGGTAAAATCTTTTAACGATAAAAATTTCGCAGTCAATCTTCATTGTCTATAGTAATTGGTAAATCGGTAAAACTTCTCAGCTACGTAAACATCGACTAGTTAGGGGGCTGGGGGGAATACACATACAAGAAGATGATGATGATGAGGATGATGATGATGACGATGGTGATGATAATGACATAGACAATGATCGTTCAGACAGAAAGATAAACAGGAGAGACAAAGGCATATATGGAAATATATATATAGTCATATATATCTCTCTACTACAAAGTGCATAAATGGTACACAAGTGGTCATATTCTCAACGTAAACATAGGGGTGCTCGTAGAAAATACTCTTTTTTTTTTCATTTCTTTTTTTCTTTTCAACAGGAGGGGGCTTGGCTATCGATTTTTCAGTCATGGAAGAAGTCAAAAATAGAAACAAAGTAATGATCATCACGTTTACACACTGCCAATTAAGTCAGAGTAACACTTACGTCCTTTTTACAACTTGTAGAATCTTTAATAATCTCTTATTCACAATAATAAGAATGATAATAATAATAATACGCCTGGACACTAGATCTAATAAATAATAAGTTTGAATATGGAAGAATTATACAATTTTTTCCTTGAAAAAGTGTACATACAATTATGAATGGCATAACAGGTGATGTATTCTATAGGTAAAATGTACTTCACAGTTAGGTCATGAAGTCTATAGCATGAAATGTATGCTATAGTTCGCTCATACAAATGATATATATTCACATGAATTGATCAATGTATAAATATAGATGCTAGGACATATGGAATTTAAGTATCTCTCCCTATAATTTCTGTCCTAAAATCATTAGATATAAAAAAATGCACAATGGATTTGAAGGGTGAACAGTCATTTTTTTTAGTGAGATAATACATATGACCTGTAGATGTAATATTACATGCGGGCTTGGAACGGGACATTCAATTTCTGTTCATATTCTGAGCATGCAGAGTAGAAGGTATAGGCCACGCACAGGTAACAATAATTATACCTATAAATTGTTGCCAAACCGCTAAAGCATCAGTTATATGGAAAATAAATAGGAAACCTGTTAAGGTAGGTTGGATCTGACTGATATGAGCTAATGTCGGAGCAACCTAACCGATTCTATCGTCTTGTTGCATTTGGTTAGATTTTGCGGGGGAACAGACCTTGCTGATGAAATCTGTGAGTCAATGATTTGTGCCCTTTCATTGCTCAGAAGAAATCAGGTCAGCAGGGTTCATCATGCCTGATTAACAGAAACCCACTAATTTCGCTGTTCATGTGTGGCCATTTTTATTGTTATTGTTATAAGTACATAAGATATGCACCTCTATTATTGTTATTGGTCATATATTACCCAGGCCCAAAGGAGGAGAATTAAACCTTTTTTTGCATCTTGTAGAAACTGGTTTCATGGGCAGGGAAGGAACTTTTTGAAAATAATGCAATTTCAGGTTCTGATAACAGAGAGCACCCAAAGATTTTGACTAAAAACTGATGTGTGTCAAAAAGATTATTTAAGCTTCTAAATACATTAATAAACAATTAATTCATTACCTTATGAAATCTACCCAATTCCATGCCCTGTTCATGTATTCTATATGTTACTGTGATAATATATTCATAATACAAACCAGAAATTAGAATGAATTTTAAAAAAATGAATGGAATTAAGGGAGATTCCTGTAAGAGTAGCTAAAAATAAAAACATGCTGGCTTTCTGAGCGGATTTAAAAAAAAAAGGCAGTAATTGCAAGTAAATTTTTCATCATCAGATTAAATGGTAGGTAATAGTTGTGGTTCTTGAAAATATCTTTATATTACATAATGATAATGTATGTTTTATTACATCAGAGTCCTACTATATGTTCCTATTACCTTGTTATGTTATTTTTTGTTTAATTCTGTTCATTCAATGTAAATATGTTTTAACTGAGTAATCTGTCTTAAAAGATAAGTGTCATAAAATGTGGGATTTTTTTATGCTGTTCAACTTTATTTAAAGAATAGAGAGCATGGTACCTATGCCATTTAAAAGCTTTATTTTTGAAAATTTTGTGCAGAGTGTGGAATCGAAAATTTATCTAAGCATAAAACAAAAAGACAGCTTCTGAAATGAATAAGTCAAAGGTGACTATATTACTTCATGACAATGAGGTAAAGCAAAATCTTGCAATCAAAACAGTGCTTTTCCAGCAGCATTTTATATTTAGAAAAAAAAAATGGGTGCAAACATTTGTCTCCAACGAAAAAAATATGAATATTTGGAAGCATTAATCTTCAAGGAAATTGTTTTTTTACAACTGAGTAAAATAATATACACTTTTTTGAGATAGACTGACTAAAAAAAATCAAGCAATACTTTGAAACTACAACACACATGTGCATAAAGATAAAAAGGTCTTTTTAATAAGCATAGTATTTTAGTCTTTAGTAGCTATGAGAATTTTGCTCTATAAAACTATGGTGCTGATTTCGCTAAAAGATGTACAATAGTACATAATCGCCCGACAAAACTGTCTTTTTCTTTTACCTCTATGTTGGTTTGTAGCTGATGAATCATAAATACACTATGTATTGTTTCTGGAAATTTTGAAGTGGCTGGCTGCTACTACAGATAGCATCTGTGAAGTTTGACTCTGTCAGGGACTAAAATTTGATGCTTACACGAAGTTTGATAGAAATAGCAGCAAAATTAAAATCGTTGTACAGGGTTTACTAGTTTGACTGCAAAGCTTAGATATTTAGAAATATTGATTTGGGTTGTGGCCATTTAGTGTAAATGATATTTCTATTTATTCAGTCTCTTTGTGATTGGTTTTGAATGACTTTACACAGCTTTACTCAACAGATTTACAGTGTATACACTTGGAGAGCAAAATAACTATTTCATTTGTTATTGTTAAGTGTTTTGAGCGTGTTTCTTAAGCAAAGGCGCTCTATGAATATCAATATGTATGTATGTATAATGTTCTTGAGAATTTATATTCCACTAAGGGGAAGGTTATATGCTTGGGTTCTAAGAAGTTCAATTCAGCTTGCAGAAAAAAAAAATGGTATGAGGCATCCAGGAGTTGATTCAGACCAGCAACTAAGGGTATTTGTGATGTTTCTAAACAGTTTCAGTCAGCTAGCAGCTAAAGGATATATGTGAGGTGTCTGGGAAGTTTAATTTATCACGGTAGCAAATAGTTAAAGTGATGTTTCTACAAAGTTTGACTTAGTAAGCAGCAAAAGGTCGGATGTGACGATATGGTTGGTCCTTTTCAATAACAGTCATATGCATGTATGAAACAATATAATTTTCAAGATGTATCATATTTACAATTGAAGTATTCTGTACATGAAGACAAGTCATATTTGAACCGGTCTCCATTAAAACTCTGAACGTAAAACTAGTGATAACCCTACAAGAATCATCCAAAAAAGTCAACGATTCTAGCCGTATAGTCATTCCTAAAATAGAGCTATATCTGCTGATTTGAAAACGGTAAATCTTTCCGTCACAAATATTGAGGTATTCAAGATGCGGGGTTGACACAAAAATTCCATTGGTTACCAGGCGAGGGGGATCAAGGATTATAATTGCAGATACAAACTGTTTGACCTCTAAACTTTGACCTTTAGCATTATGACCTGTATCCACAAATGGATTGCACCTTTCTAGAAAATATATATAAAAACCATGTAAGGTCTGCTCACAAGAAGTGTCATTTGCTGATGTTGGGACAGAATTGGTCAATGGGAGTGTCTTTTACATGTGATAGCCTTTAAAAGTGATAGCAAAATGAATAGTGCACAAAATAATACTTTTATCAACTGGTGTACGCATGGTCCACTGCTGTCACAGGCTCAATTAGTGCAGTCATGGAGCTCCATGGTGCAGTTACCGACGCAAGCAAAATTACGCCTCATGTGAGATCGTACGGCGTAACTGTGCTTTGAATATGCGTCCAATTTTCAAGCCTACCAGTCATCAGTTGAATGCTAGAAAGGCATCAACTCCTATTGACCTGACATGGAGTTAATACCATTTGCCTATCAGCTGATGACATTTCAGTGTACCAAGCGCGAGAAAATATAATTTGTGTACAGCTGGAAAGTGTAAAATAACCCCCCAAAACTTTATCCCACATTCTTGTGGTTATTGTTAAGGAGTCTGAAGAAAATGAAAGATATCTTAAAGTGATTACACAATGGTAAAAAATATTTTGATATATGATCGAGAATAGAATTCTAAGAAAAATTACATTAAAAATATGATTTTCAATCGAAATCAATGCATTTTGGCTAATTTTATCATAAAAAGTCAAGAGCTGACCAAAAAAAATTTGAGGATGAGGTATGACATAAAAATGGGTACCCATCTTCATGCATTGCAGTTGTGTTGCGTGCTAGACTGTACAATGTGTATTATACCTTGCGCGCATTTTGCTATAAGTGCGCGACAAGGTACCCACTTTGACGTCATTTTTACGTCAAAGTGGGTACCCAGTTGAAACTGGGTCACAGCTGAGGGGTCAAAAATATCCTGAAATCTAACCACATTTAGGGGTTTCCTGGGCAACACTACTTTTTGAAAAACTTTAGGCAGATGATTTTCTGCTAATAAAATCATGCTCTTTTAAATGAACCAACATTGTTTCAGCATTGGGTACCCCCTTTAAGACCACAATGCATGGAATCGAATGACTGTTCCTTTTCGTAATCACCCTAATTCTTGTGCATGCGTACTCCTAATTTGTCAACAAGTCTACTCATCTAGTCACTTGACCTTAATTGATAGTCTATTTGAACTCGTAATATCTTTTTATGGAAGTATCATTCGAAGCTCATACTTTGAATATTATAGTGACAATGAACCCCTAACAAAGCTAAATGTCTTTTGGTGATTGCTACATTCTGATGGTAGGCTATTCTTTCTCATGCGATACACGTAAATTGTTCTTGCCATTTTTTTTCAAGCCAATGCACAAGAAGGATGTGGCATATAAATCAAATATTGACTGTTTATTATTTTTTTTTTGGGGGGGGGGGTAAGGGTTAAAACTATACCTTGTTGTTGATCTTGAGACTTCACCATGCCCATCTATTTACTCTTGGGGCACAGTACAGTTTTGAGATCACCTCGGTCTATAGTTTCAACTATATTTCCTTGAAAGCAGTCAATATTTGTATGATATAACAGACCCTACATCAAAACAAAACTACTCCATTGTGGATACAGGCATTACATGTCTTGACTAAAGAAAAAATGAATGAAATTTTCAATTATATTTCTTATGCCAGATCGTGTAGATCTATTTTTTGTTTTATCCTTTTCCCCCATATGTAAAACATTGCACAGAATGTCGTCATCCCCAAGGAAAACAGTTTGTATCTGCAGACTATCAAGGGTCAAAACACTATCATGACAAATATTAAACCATGGAATAACTGCAAGTTTTATTAATTACTGTTCTTTCTCATAGCATAGAATGTCGTCATCTCCAAGGAAAACAGTTTGTATCTGCAGACTATCAAGGGTCAAAACACTATCATGACAAATATTAAACCATGGAATAACTGCAAGTTTAATTAATTACTGTTCTTTCTCATAGCTCGTAGTCTAGTTGCTTGATCAAGATTCTTGTTAAAATCATTCTATTTCAATCAAGTCAGTACACAAATTAGCTAAAACATCTACATGTACACACATTACGAAGATCACTGAAGACGGGCAAAATTCGATATCTTTTTTTCCATTATGTCTAAAGCAAAGAGATGTCTTTTTTTTCTTCTGATCAACAATTAGTCTTGAAAAAACGTGCAATTTTATACATACATGATAAATTGTCAAAAACACTTTGCACAACTGGTAGTCTCAATTTAAGCCATTCATTGTAAATTTTTTTGTAATAATGTCACATAGAAGTCATACGTTATATGGGAGGGAGGCAAAAAGTCCTGTTTTAACATCTATCGCTTACACTATACTCTTACTTGAGATAAAAAGAACAAACATATAATTTGAAATATAACAAAAACAACAAGAAAAATCATGATAATATGCTGGATGACTTAGTAATATTTGGCTCATACAAAAAGTTTCTCATCGTAAATTCTCTCTATACTCAGTAACTTCACATACTATTATAACCATTCTAAAGTATAATTTGGCCAAAAAAACATATATGGGTATAATAATTTTCCTCTATACATATACACTTGTGCCTTAGGCACATTGCAAATACATAAAATGTCTTTTTTCATTCATATATATAATTATGTAAATATGATTAAAACAAGACTTAACCACAGAGTTCTAACTAGCATCATTCGAATCAATAGATACATTTAGCAACAATATATGTAGTCCCACATATAAACAAAAGAAAAAAATGAGCTGACTGGCACGAGTACTCTCTTTTCTACAGTGTTAGTTTGCTTCTTTTTTTTTTTGCGTAAAAACAACTACAAATGCGAGGTGATCGATAAGCAAAACAAACCCTAACTATGAACTGCGCTTTTTTTTTCTCTCGAATTCCACTATAGTGTGCTTGTGCAAGGTAAACCCGTTGTGGCATCACAATCTTCACTGCATTGGCAAAGTCATATTGATTCCTACACGTATCTTTGTCTGCCTTTCAAGACGTTGCACAGATGTCATAAGTTTACTGCTTGGATACAAACACCGAGGCCAACATTCTAATGAAATTTAGACCTGACAATTGTTAAAGCTATTATCATTATTTGGTTTGGCGTCACCTGTGCCAGGGAGGCGAAGAGCGAACTGAATCACTGTAACCCTCAGGTCTCCCCTCCCAATATCACTGAGTGGGGGTGTGCAGGTGGACCACATACACCGGGGTCTCCCCCTACTCTTATACGAATAGTACAGTGGGATCTTTAACGTGCAAAGGTTGTGACTCGTCTTTACACGGGACTTCCATTTAACATCCTATCTGAGGGACGGAGTGTGTTCCACTGTAGCACAGCCTGCATCTATGAAACAGGGGAGGGGCATGATAACACACAATGTAGGCTTCAGTCATCCACCTGGGTTGGACTTGAACCCACGATCTTTGGTTCGACAGGCAGATGCTTTACCGACTGAGCCAACTTGCTCCCTCAATCTAATCACATGTAGATGAATGGATTCGCTCAGAGGTCAACTTGATCTAGTTGCAAGGTCCATACCTGAATTGCTTGACTGCTGACTAGAGTCATTAATTAGCTACTAAAAGGTCCCAATGTCTCTTTTATAGCACCTGGTTATTAGGTCCTTTTAGCAGAAAGCTACTGCTTCATCAGGTAAACATGTATGACCATGACTAT
The DNA here is from genome assembly GCA_029962745.1 of Echinometra lucunter. NCBI lineage: Eukaryota > Metazoa > Echinodermata > Echinoidea > Camarodonta > Echinometridae > Echinometra > Echinometra lucunter. The sequence goes on from CM057169.1 coordinate 15,541,400, forward strand.
CTAATACCGCATAAAGGCATTAAGTCAATATAAAGACCAATCTTCTGATCCTAAATTACCATGTGGCATTAGAACCATGCCTGAATTTCAGGATTACTTTTAGAGCAGTGTGCAGTATGCCTTTCACAGAAAAAAATGCACCAGTGTCAGACTTGCCATCAACCAAAACTACATGTGCACTAAATAAGTTTCTTTTATGGCCTCTAATGCAAAAACAAGGGGAAAAGAATAAAGGCGACTACGGCTAAGAATGATTTTGTACCAAATATGGGAAATGTTAACCATTTCACCTGTTAAAGACGCTAGGTCGTAGGCTTTCATGGGGAATTTGACACCATGGGTGCTTACCCAGTAACAGGTGTTGTCCATCACTGTGAGTTTTATGACCAACAGACCTTATGTAATGCTCTGTATACTTCACCCTTTCCCCATATGGCAAAGTCATTATCTCACTTTCCCTGGCCCGAGAAAGCCCGAAGCAGGCCGAAGAATGTTTGTGGTGGGACAGCTTGTTTTTGCTCCAGAAATGTAGCTCTATTACAGGTATTTTTCACAAAGTGTCAGGAAAAAATGATACATTCCCCATGAAAGCCCACGACCTAGCGTCTTTAATGGTGGGTTAGAAAAATGTTCCTCCATGCCGAGTCCTCCATTTGTGCAGGGATTATTCAAGACTGTACTAGGTATTGTAGCTGTAAGCTACAATAGGGAGCTTTCGCAAACACGACGTGGACATCCTTTTAGGATGCAGCAGCAATAAGAAATGTGGCTGCGTTATACAGTGTTTTGGAGCTTTCACTCTTTTGGTGATACATGTACGTATAACGTCACAATGGGAAGCATTTTTCCCAAGATTTTGCCCATGCCATGGCCAGGCTAGGTGCGTGCGCACCAGGCAAGATCTATGATGGCTGCACTCGGGCTGCCCGTGTTACCAGTGTTACATACGCACTAATGCTGGATACCCAGCTGCGTCCTACATCGAGAACGGACGTTATTTTGGCTGAGAACCGTTCTCGAGTTTAGCAGAACGGGCGGTTTTGGGGATTTGAGCATGCGCAGAACAAAATTTTGCACATGACACACAAAATTAACATCCGCATTGTGTTTGCGAAAGCTCCCTAATACCTAGTAAAGCTTACACCTACATTACCTAGTAAAAAAAAAAACCTGCAACAAAGTTATGATTTTCATGAGATAATGGCAAACTTATTTTTTTTTGTGAGAGAGCAAATGGTGGAATTATATCCTCTCCTGCAGGCTTGTTCACACATAAAGCAGTAAACGGTACTTTCAAAGGCAATGTACTTCACTGAAAGCTCGTTCAGATGTCCAGTAGCAAAAACTCAAGTTTTTTTTTGTGTGTGTGTTCACATATGGTGTGGTAAACCACGCCACTAAAGCTCCACCATTTTGTCCAGATCCATTAGAAGGCCGACCTAAGCATCCATTAATATTCATGATCAAAAATGAATTATTCATTTAGTAAGATTCTTCCAACTAGTAGCATTTGTTTGTATGCGTTATGAAACATTACAGGCATCTGCTTAACGCATGCGCAGTTAATGCACAATAGATGCGCAACAAATGCGCATTAAATCAAAGTGTCACATTAAATCAAAGTGTTGCAATAAAACTGATACGTGCAAAAGATACGAATAATGCAACAGTGTTATCGATATCATGGCAATAACGGGTGCTTATTGGCCCCTTCAAATGATCCAAAAGGGGTGGGACCTAATGCCATTCGTGTAATGATATCCGCGTGTGCTGCTTTTCGTCTAGTAAATTTATTATATGTCTATGGATAAACCACACAACTTATGATAATGAGATGTGCATGAACAAGTAAACTCCAAATAAAGCGAGAGCTTTGCCCCGGGGGATATATGTCACCGAGGCCTGTACATCATCCGCGTAAACAAAAAAATAGAAAAAGGGTTGTTTTTCAGCAGCAGGCGGGGAAAACAGGGATCCAGTTAAGGGTATCAAAATCAGGAAAATCTGGGAAAATGTTGTTAAATTAGGAGATTATGATGCAATCCTTGCATAAAATCCCTGTTAAAGGTAGGAGATCCCTTTTGCAAAATCTTCAAAAATCCATACAACTTGGCAGGAGTTTAGGATATGCCCATCTGACACTGTTTATTTAATCTTACGGTCATACAAAAATGAAAATCTGACTACCATCCTTGAATAAGCAAGTCGGATCAGCTCACCGACAGAAGCGAAGCCAGCTAGCTAGCTAGCTCAGCCGCGCGCAGCTTGCGGCCACCACACGTACCGCATAATAGCAGCGCTGTACTGTATGTACCGTGAATCCTTTCATGGTGTGCTATCTTGAAAAAAAAATTCGCTAAAATTTTCGGTCCGAAATAAGTACAGAGTTATCAAAAATGTTAATTATTCGGTTAATTAGCCATGTACAATCCATTTTTCTTTCACAGAAGTTTTTAATAATCATTCTCTTATAATTGAACACATATTCACATATCTTAATATTTTAGAGCTGCAAATGGAATCTCCTACCTTTAAGGGTATAAAAATCAGAGATGTAATTATGCATTATTTCTCTGTTTAGGGTATAGAAATCATTCATACTTCCATCCTATTTAATCCCCGTTTAGGGTGCTTTTCAGGAAGTGATTTACACGGATGATGTACAGGCCTCAATGAGACATATCCCCCAGGTGTTTTGCCTAAACTTGCTGATATCATATTTCGTGCTAACTTTACATGCATTTGATTGGTCCACACCTCTTTCGCCAGGAGGCAAAAGATATGCCTTTTGCCTAGCCGTTTTTTTTACTACCTCATATACCGTTACCATTCACTGACGCATAAAAAAAACCCACGGGGGTTTACTGTTGGGATTTGCCGCTTAAGACGTGAACAAGCCATAGCTCATATTCTTCAGTTGTAGAACTAATACCTTTCTGGATCTGAGCAGAGGACAATTAACGATGTAAAATGAAAAATGAACTATTTACCTTGGAAAGTAAAAGTTGAATTTCAAACGATGTGAATCCATGCAGTAAACTTGTGACACCAGCTGATGGTACTAGGCAGACAGAAGAACAATTGCTTTTGTTTCATTTTTTCTCTGTTTTTGTGCGACCAGCTACGCTCCCAACATCCTTTCTTTACCTTTTCAACATTTCAATATATCATCTGTGAGGGCGAGAAGGGCATAACTGAGAAGTGCATGCCCTCCTGGCACCCAATAATGAGCTTTACCCCCGAGGTCTGTTTTCACTGATGCAACACTTTGCACAGTCTAAGACTTTCTCGCTGTTGACAGTTATGAACATGCCAGGCTCAAGAACAAGGGTCAAGAACATATTACATCATCTGCAAAAGCCAGAAGGATTTTAACTCAATCTTCTTTTTAACAGAGTTAACATCTCTATGGCTCTCAAAACAGGTTCAAATATTCTTGATGCAAAGTGCTGCCAAGCCCTTTTATGTGCTGTGTCATTCATCGTTTTCAGTCATTTGAGGAGTTAGCACAAGACACTGGGCTCTTTCAAGTCAGATGCGTTTGTGGTACATGGTAGGTGCTGTTTTGTATCAGCTCTCACTAATGTATGCCATGCAGAACTTAAAGCACGTATACTCCAAGAGGGAACACACTGATCTACAGTATGTCATGTTTGCCAAAGTTGGTGCACAATTCATTTGTGATGTGATCCCTGCAGCAGCACTTTGGGTATATGAATGTTGACAGTGTGAACTGACCCTGGCTCTATAATCCAAAAGGCAAGTGTGAAATAAAACATAAGTAGAAAACTCATTTTCCTTTCGGTTTGGGGAAATAGAGGGTGTCAGAAAGTTCAACTGCTTTACACTTAGCTGTGTTTATAATATGAAGAAAAGTACATGTTTGTTAATCAAGTCAATGAAAACAGACCTCCTTGGTTTACACCTTAATAGCATGAGAATCAAGAGATAAAACCAACAGGCTCAGTGAAGTACTAGAACCGGTGTAAATTTGGACACCACATGTAAACACCAGCAAAAGCACTTAACACTGGAGTTGCAACCAACCACATAGCCCATGATTTCAATGACAATCATTCATCCATTTTACAGTTTGAGTCACCTTTACATCAAAAATTTCTTTTCGCTGACCCGTTCCTTTCTTCTGTTTTACCGAATGTAAATCTCTGAATATATATCCATTCTAAATTTTGTCCTGATTTCAGTGTCCAGCACTGAATCATTCCCTTACTTCCTATAATCATATCTCTCTCTCTATCCATCTTGTACAATAACATTCTTTCTAGAATTTTTCTCAAACCACCATCGATACTTTTCTATGTGTGCATGCAATCAAACAGCGAACCTTTTCTCAGCATACGCACTGCGCATGCCATTTTCATCCACGTCAACGATACCTTTCAAAGAAACAACCAACCTGCTCGGCATCTTAGAAAATAGCAATCCACCTCCGTAGGAATGACTTTTTTTCTCTCTTTTTTCAGGCCACTGTTTCAAAAAAGATATCATCATTTCTGTCAATTTCATTAATGTCCTTTTCTCCTTATCTACACATATTCTGAGAGGTAATCTGGCCGTTAAATTCTCTGATTCTATTACAATTTCAGTACAATGGCTACATTTATCATCGCGAGCAATCAGTTTGATATTGTTCCCTACATTTGCACGATCATATTACCTACATTAACAACCACCTTTTGGAGTGCTGACATAATCTCTTCCTCGCTGTGGGTCACCAAAGCATCATCGAACATGCATTCATAGCACCGTTACTTTCATATGTAATCTTCCACATGTAGTCTTGAACCTGCTCAATCTCTCCCATACAAATATCACCAAATTTCAGATTTCTCTCAGTTTTTTCAGGAATGCTTTTAATTCTTAATTTGCTAGGATCGATTGTGAAAATGAAAGATTTAGAACCTGGTCTTCTTAACAGTCCGGAGAATAAATGAAGACTTTTGCGGAAAAATAGCTCGGTGGCTGTGAGTTAGTAAGGAGTCCCAACATGTATTTTTTTTTTCTCTTATTCAAAATTTCACTTTGCTGCAAAAGCACACAGATTGTTCTTTGGATAAATTGTTTTTAGTGCATGCAAAGTTGGACTACAGTTTGCCATTTCAAGCTAATGATGGCTTGTAATGCGATTTTGCGCAACGAGTCATTGAAGCTACAAAAAGGGCGTGCAAACTGCCTGCCTTTATTGTGCACTTAACTGGCAACGTTTTGAATCATTTTGTTTTGAAAGGGGAGGGGGTGGATTTTCAGTTGTTTTGATTTTTCTTTTCAGCAGAAAAAGCCAACCCTAAGGTGGAATAGTGGACTTGATAAGACACACAACCCTACACACACACACACACCCCCACACACGTCTACATCCCACAATGTATTCCCTCATAACACCCACACACACACACACATAACCACATGTATTTCATACTTTGGTGACTACAAAAAAAGGTTCAAAAGTCACTTGGAAAAAGGGGTGCCAATGTACGCAGTTCCTCGCTACAAAGTGGCTACAAACTTGGAGACAGGGAGCGGGTGATCCTTGCTGAACATCGATCGAAGCAGAAGTAACAATTTACTGTAGTAGTAAGTAGTAGTAGTAGTAATCGGTAGCAATTGATGACAAAAACAAGCACGTATAATCACCGCATGTAATAATAGCTTTTCCATCTTTTTTTTTTGTCAAACACCAAAGCACAATACACATGAATATTAGCCTCTGGTTTGTTTGTTTGTTTGTTTGTTTAGATCTGTTTGTTTTCTGGAGTCTCTTTCCTCTAATGCATCCATTTCCTTGTCTCATGTTCTTAGTTGTTCCTCCTCCATCTGTCTAGAACCAAACACTATCCTTCCTTCATTTTTGATGTCCTCTTTTATTTTCTTCTCCTCTAATTTCTCTCTTTCTTTCTCTTTTTCCATTTTTTTTTTTTTTTGGTTGTTTCTGATCTCATGAGACAAATTGGCCACATAAAGTCCTGGCTAAGATCATTGATATGAAACAGCCGATCAGGTAGACTGTAACTTGTGGAATACTGTGGATTGAGCCGCGGGCCGACGACGACCGTGGTCTGATGCGTGTCCCGTTTGCGCACTTGTCGTCTTTGAGCTGACAGTCCATACACATCTCCTTGGATGAGGAGTAGGTGGCATTCCCATGCGCATGCAAATCACGCTCCTCTGCAGAAAGAGTGGGGGAGGGAGGGAAAGGAGAGAGAAAAAAAAAAACGTGTTAAAAATCTGTCAAAGATGGAATACAAACTCAATTGGTGCTCTAACATATCTGCCCCACTTTGGCAAAAGAAAGCTAGAGAAAACAAGTACAAATGCCACAAATGAAGAAAATGATATTTAGAAATGGGTAAAAGTTGCATATAATGGCTTTGTCAGTTATATGTACATGCGTTGAATATGCCAAGTCAATAAGAAATCGATTTCCATGAAAATGTCACTTGCTTCCTTTTGCCAAAGTAGGACAGATACATCCCGACGACAATTGCTTCAGGCTTTATTTCATCAAAGAAACAGGGTAAAGGTTCGTGTTGCAATAGGATCTTAGGTTATGTTTAGGTTTAGGGCCAAGTACAGTGTTTGGTCCACAGTAAAGTTGGGTAGCATATGTAATAAAAGTTTGGCAATCGTTGCTAGAGCCTGTGTTGTACAACTAATGTGACAGTATGAAATCTCTGTGTACCTTTCCACAGGAAGAAGCTAAGATTTATGAATAGAAGGCCACAGTATTCTATACATTGTAAATTTATCCACAGTTACAGTACCACAGTTGTTTATATGGTAAAGTATTAGGACAAATAAGTGACATCTGGCTGCAGTATTTATTGAAAGTAAAGTAAATGTACTTGGTTAAGGTTCAATCACACATCGCCAAGTAAGACGGCGGTTCACGGTGGTTCTCAAACTGCTGTGAACCGTGCCAAAGCAATGGCGGAAAGCCTTTTAACGCATTTTGAATACACTTTCAACACGATGTGAACATCAGGGTTCATGGCGGATGAGTGACGGATATAGGGTTTGTGTACGGTATTAACGCGGTCTTTGGTGGAGCACGGCAGATTGCCGAACCGCTGTCTAAATCAGCGATGTGTGATTGCACCTTAAAAGAAATGATTCACATTAATGAGACCAAAGTACTGTGGGACATTGAAATAAATCACAGGAATAACTGTCACAGTTGCTTATACACTAATTTAACAGAAATCATTCACAGTAATGGTGGCCACAGTTGAATATGGAGCAAGTTAATGGATGTACATATGACCAACCATAATTGCCACAGTTTTGTGGGATAAGTGTGTCTGGAATAAGCAAACCTGATTCTACTTAAGAGTTTACTTAAGAGAGAAATACTTTGGCCACAGTATTGCTTATGTTGTGAATAAAGAAGCAAATAATTCCATGTAATCATGTCCACAGCTGCTTATCTTGATGGACATGAAGAATGACACCGGAATACCATTGTCCTATTAAAGGCAAATTAATAATGGTCATGGTTTCCTGGACAACGAAACAACCTCTTGCCACAGTACTGCTTATGTGGTAAGAGACAGAGGCATTTCTTGAGCAGATTGTGTGGTAAATGTATTTAGATGCAGAAATAATGATGCCCACTGTTGTTCCTGTGGTACATACATACATGGTCTCTGAATATGGAAACGTCAATGAGGAAAATGTCTCTAGGAACATACCTGGACATAGAAATGACCTCTGGCCACAGTATTGCTTATGTGGTAAGAGATAGGGGCATTTCTTGAGAACACGCAGGCAGTGATCCCGGCATGGCTTGACCCTCTGGCCTTCATGGTAGTATTTAAGTTGGGTTGCACACAGCCAGTCCTTGTAAGCATCCTGGCAAAGTGAACAGAAATAAGAATGAAAAGAGATGTTACATATTTGTTGAGATTATGATCAAGTTAGAGAGAATATAATTTGGCAAGTCCAAACTATTTATTCATTTGATGTCCCAAATATTACCAAGTATTGCAGCATTCTAAAATAAGTCTGGGAATGTATGGGACAAACAGCTTAGTCTTGTTCAATATATGTAAGCAATAATGTTACAACAGAAAGAAGAATACTTCAGTTACATAAACAGGATTAAAACAGCATATATTTGTTAAATAACTTTGTCATATTGGCAAGAATGTAATTGTATGTACATTTTCAACGCAAGGATTGTATTTTTTATCTTGGTTTGCAAACGGCCAGTCTTTGTAAGTTTTCTGGAGAAATGGATACAAACATTGGATGCAACATAAATAATAAATAAAAATGGCTGCATATTACAATAATGATATCAAAAAGAATGTAATTTTGTTTAGACATAAATGACACATTGCACAGTATTTGAGCTGGGTTGCATAAAGTCAATCTTTGTAAGCATCCCGGCAGAGTAAGAGTACACAAGAATCACAACAATTGTAACATAAAAAAATATCTGAATATTCTTGGGTGACATACTAAGGCATATCAATCAAACAAGCTGATGCATATATTCCATGAGTCAAAACAAAGAGTGAAATATTTCAAATTCTTCTTAATTCTTGATTTTGTATTATAAAGAAAACAAATCAACAATTTTTTTCAGTCAAAACAATGAGTTAAACCTTCAAATATTTGGGTGAGATTTCCTAAATCAAATACAAAAGTATGAAGGAGTGACAAACTGGAATATAGGCTACTTCTTATGAGTAACTTTCTAAATAAATACATTTTGAATTTAATTTCGAAAAGCTTATTCTTGTTAAGAGTAGACTGATGAGAAAAAAGCCTTGGATAGCTTTACTATACATTTTAGAAATATATATGTATGAAACTGGACCTAGCCTCTGAATTTTTGAGTAAAATTCTAAATAAAACTTACCAATTTACTTTAAAAAGATTCCATATTCTTGTTAGAAATACATGGAAACCTTAAGCAGCTTCTCATTATACACCAAAATGTACCAATTAGGTGCTTTGACACATGCCATTGTAATATTGGAAATATGACAAGAAATAGATGAATAGTTTGGGTTGAACATTCATGCCAGATTTGTATGTGATCCCATCTACTTGTTTCTGTGTGCAGTGCAAGTGCCTTTTGGGAAAGTTAAAGGCATTGGTTAACATTGTTATAATTTGACCAAAAAATATCATTTTGCTACTTGAAAATGGGATAAACATAAGAAGGGTTATAGTGTAAAAATACCAGTCTGAAAGTTTCAAATCATAATATCCACAGGAAGTATTTTTAAATATTAGAAATCTGAACCAATGTTTGAAAAATATATAAGGATCGGTTGCACAGACTAGACGTAAGGAGTGTGCATGCACGCATGGCTCACTGGACTGTACCGTGTGCATTGACGTATCATGTGGAGGGAGGCAGATAACGGTCTTTTTGAATTCGAGCAAAACGGTCCTTTTATTTATTGTCTCTGAGACCAAAAAGAATAAAATTGCGGTTTGTGTCTTACTAACAGTTTTTCATTCTAAATTATGGTTGGTTTCAGGGTTTTGAGTACAAATACAAGCACTCATACACATGTTTCATCTTAGTTTGAGAATTTTTTTTTAAATCGGCTGCTCACAAAGTTAGCCAATGCCTGAAGTTAAGTGAATTTCTTATCATTAGATAATGTCAATAGACACGTCAAACTACAGACACCTGCATTTATATACAACTAATCTAACTCTCCCAGTTGCTTTGGAACAGTTTCTTTCAAATTACAATCGCATGACCAGAATTCCAGTTTATCTTTGAAAACAGTCAGGAGAGATGATATGGTATGTTACATGTTGGACAAAATAGCTTGGAGTTGCCCACATACAGCTAGCTTTGCATTATCAATCAGCAATACTTCAGTTATGACAATAGCCCCCTCTGTTGGTGGTGGTCTGCCAGTCAAGGAGACATGTAATGCAACTAGAAGAAGCTTTCAAGAATATCATGACCCTGAAAAAGGTCACGACAGAGCATCACATTCTCTCCGATTAAGCGTGGATGTTAGTGCTTGAATATACATGTACATACTCTAATTAATCAAAATTCATTTACAGGAACAATACATTGGATTTCAAATATGGTTTACAGTATGTATACTTATAATAGAATTACATAAAGAGAAATTTACTATGCCTAAAACTGATAATGTTAAAAAGTATTTGCAATTACATTGAATATACATGTACATACTCTAATTACTCTAATCAAAATTCATTTTCAGCAACCATACATTGGATTTCAAATATGGTTTACAGTATGTATGTTTATAATAAAACTACCTTAACAGAAATATAAGATGCCTAAAGATGATAATATGTTAAAGAAGTATTTGCAATAACAATATAAGGATCAAAATATGTACAAAAGTTGATAACATAATTTAAAAAAGCAGGAGCAAAATGTATATAGCAATAAAACTACATGTACACAAATAGACATTTGAGATATTTAAAGTTGAGAATATAACATTCAAAAAGCATTTTCAATGCAATATTTGGAACAGAATATGTTAATATTAACAATAACACTTCACTTACATGAATAGACATTTGAGATACCTAACAACGGTCGTACAATCATGAAAAGCATTACTAATTACCACATTCAGAACAAAATACAAAATGATACAAAATGATACAAAATGATATGCCAGGATTAACTTCACAGTAAGAATAATCAATTATATCTTCCACTGAAATGTATCTTTCTGTAACATTAAACTGATTGTCCTAGACTGTAAGGTATTATTGGGCTATGACATAACACGTCATTGCCTATCTTGTAAATATTAATCATACATCCTCTGATTAATCATATCTTTCCCCTTGTTAACTTATGATCAATTCTATGTTGCAGATGAATGCAAAAAAAAAAAAAAGAGTATACAAACAATGTTGCTTACAATAAATTTTACAACTGAATATAAGACCTTTTTATGTCACACGTCCCTGATATAAGTAGGCAATAAAACTTTAAGTTTCTACATGTATTTATATTGATCACTGAAATATGTTGTCTTACATGTTCTTATTGATATCAAAATGAAAAAACTTAAATTTTTGAGTCCCTCTATGCAACAAAGAATACTCTTTATATCAAATAAGATACAAATACAACAATATAATCAAATACAACACACAAAATCTCATGTTGGTTGATTGATCCCTATGCACAGAAATTTTCTCAAAAATCATCAAATTGTCATACATGTTAATGTACATATCAATACAAAAGTTAAATTCAATAGATATGATCTCACAAAATCTTCTGAAGATATGAACACATTAATTCGTAGTTGTTTTTACGAACCGATGAATCCGCAAGGTGCCACAAACGTGAATTGGAGGAAAACGCAATTACAGATGTAGGTGTTTTTTGAATAACAGAATTTGCTTTCTTTACATGATTTCATGTATCGAAATATACATCAAAAGAAAGCTTATGACTTTAATTTTAACATGCTGTATATAACCATGTATATTAATACAGAATAAGGATACACTGGCCATGCAAACATGATTCGACGGTTCGTAACAACGTTTTCCCCAACGCACGTTCTGCACACATGCATGGACTTGTCAGTTTGTAAAAACAAATTATAGATCTCTCTACCCATTCATAACAGTAATTATTCAAAGCCATATTTGATCAATTTTTCTTCTTCAAATTGGCAACACCAGTATTTTTCTTTTATTGCTACATTTTTCTTACAAAAAGTCATGTATTTATGATGAATATGTAAATTGGTGGCAATTTGTTGAGAAGTTAAAAAGTTGCCAATTTGATAATATTGTGATATTTAACTAGAGATCACTATTTTCTTCAATTTTGCACCACCAATATTTTTTCTTTCGTATCAGGACAACTCCCCCGGAGGACAACTCCCCCGGGGACGACTCCCACCTGACAACTCCCCCGGAGGACAACTCCCCCGAAGGACAGCTCCCCCGCAGGACAACTACCCCGCAGGACGGGTCCCCCGGAGGACATCTCCCCCGGAGGACAACTCCCCCGCAGGACAACTCCCCCGCAGGACAACTCCCCCGGAGGACAACTCCCCCGAGGACAACTCCCCTGGAGGACAACTCCCCCGAGGACAACTTCCCCGGAGGACAACTCCCCTGGAGGACAACTCCCCCGGAGCACAACTCCCCGGGGGATGACTCCCTCCCCCCCCCCCCCCCCTTTAAGGACAAAATTACGCATGAAATTTTGTTTTTATGACAGCGCCTTGCTCGTGAGGAACTGTAAAATAAACCTTTCCTTTTTATAAATCAAACTTAAGTAATTAATCCAGTATTTTTTGTTTTTATTACAACTCTCCCGGAGGAGAACAGCTCCTCGGAGATGACAAACGGGGATGGGCGAGGGGTAGAGGGTTGTTATTCGTTTAACAAGGTATACGGTAATTAAATTTTATCGCTCTAATTGCTAACTTTTTTGAAAAATATCCACCCTTTTGTTCCCATTTTTGCGCCAAAGGACACATTCAAGAAAATAAAAACTCTAGTAATGGGTACGCTTTTCCGCCCAAGGGTGTTGGGTTTGACAGCTTCAGCGGCACACTCCCATCGGAACCAAATCTGATCATGAGAAGAGAGAAAAGAAAGGAATACAATGAATAAAGGAAAGTGAGGAACCTAAGTAGGAAGCTACAGAATTAGAGAATGGTGTATCTAGTCGTAGTCTTCAGGAAAAGGGGGAGATGGGCCACAATCAAGCTTAAGAATAGAAGTCACTTCGCTCCATCAGGAGCCGTGATTGGGTCCCGTTCTTTTTTTTTTTTTTTTTTTTTATCTAAATGCAAAATTTTCAGGCAAGATATCATATAAAAATCTTACTTTTTAGAGGAGCGGTCGACCCCTCCCCCCCCCCCCCGAGATCCGGTATCCGCCCCTTTGTTAAACTCACTGACTATAAATGAAAACAAAACCTTAACGGAATTTTATATTGAATGCATGTCTTAGGAAAAGTCATCGTTAGATTCTTATGATTTGACAAATTAGGACACATATTGAGCTTTGATATTTAAATTCGCTGATGAAATTAATCATTTTTTCTTACTTAGAATATCTACATTCAGCTGACCTGAAACCTAGAGGTTTTATGTATTTGTTCTTCTTCTTATTTTTTTTTTTTTTTATATATAGTCGTTTCGATCCATCACTTCGTCTTCTAATGTAATCATCCAGGCCCAACCCTCCGAACATTATGCCATAATCTTAAGGGTTCTCATTTGGGGGGAGGGGGAGGATTGCCCCATAGATGTATTTTTGTATACGCGTTTATACTACACCAACTTCCAAACTTCGAAATGTGGCGGGTCATCACCTATCCCCCCCCCCCCCCACACACACACACAAATATCGTCCAGGTGTAGAATGTCTATTTTTTTTTTGATAAGTATAAAACAGTTCTTCTATATGATGTTACATTCAATGATGATGATAGCGTTACATAAATACTTGTATCTCTGACATAATGTTTGAAATGATTTCAGTTGTTTCGTTAACGGTTTTTTTTTTCAAGAAAATAAATACTTAAAAACGAAATTGTGTCTCTTAGGGATTTTTTTTTTTCAAACTTTTGCACCCACTCTAATGTATGTTTGTTTTGTTAATGTATGTTTGTTTTGTGTGATGTTTTCCATTCTCAAACTAATACAACTGATATTGTATAAAACACATTTGTTAATAAGTTTTATCAGTAAGCCAAAGTTTCACCAATTGAAACATAGTTGCAATGGTCATATCATGTTTGATGTTTGTTTATTTTTGTACGCAAACATTATGGAATCAAATGTTAGCTGACAAACAAGGACTGGATTAGTGTAATTTTTAATGAGTAAACTAAAGTTTTCTCCAAGCTTTATGACTGAAAGATTTCTTTAGGCACTGTTAGGCTCTATATAACAAAGAAAAAATAATAAGAACAAATACATAAAAATCTCTAGGTTTCAGGTCAGCTGAATGTAAAAATTCTAAGTAAGAAAAAATGATTAATTTCATCAGCGAATTTAGATATCAAAGCTCAATATGTGTCCAAATTTGTCAAATCATAAGAATCTAACGATGACTTTTCCTTTTTGTTTATCTTCTAGTCTTGAATGAGGTAGTTTATTATTAATGTTTTCATGTGGTTTCAGCGCAAAGAATGATAGTCGCACATGCTCGCTAGACGCTAAATACGTAGAAGCACAAGTCCTTTAACAAAAATGAAATTAAGAATACATGCATTCAGTATAAAATTCCGTTAAGGTTTTATTTTCATTTATAGTCAGTGAGTTTAACAAGGGGGCGGATACCGAATCTCGGGGGGGGGGGTGGGTTGTTGACCCCTCCCCTAAAAAGTAAGATTTTTTATCTGATATCTTGCCTAAAATTGTACATTTAGGGGAAAAAAAGAACGGGACCCAATCACAGCTGCTGATTGAGCGAAGTGACTTCTGTTCTTAAGCTTGATTGTGGCCCATCTCCCCCTTTTCCTGAAGACTACGACTAGATACACCATTCTCTACTTTTGTAGCTTCCTACTTAGGTTCCTCACTTTCCTTTCTTTTCTGTCTTCTGATGATCAAATTTGGTTCCGATGGGAGTGTGCCGCTGAAGCTGCCAAACCCTACACCCTTGGGTTGAAAAGCGTGGCCAATACTAGAGCTTTTATTTTCTTTTACTCCTCGATAAAATGGGAGCAAAATGTTGGAAATTTTCAACAAAGTTAGCAATTAGAGCGACAAATTACTGTATAGCTTATTAAACTAGTAAAAACCTTCTACCCCTCCCCAATCCCCGTTTGTCATCCTCGAGGAGCTGCTCTCCTCCGGGAAAGTTGTAATAAAAATACTTGATCAATCACTTAAGTTTGATTTTAAAAAAAAGAAAGAAAGAAAGAAAATGAAAACTTTTTACCGCTCCTCACGTGCCAGGCGTGGTCATAAAATCAATTTTCCTCCGGTCATTAATCTTGTCCTCAAAGTGGGGGGGGGGGGGGGGGATGTCCTCCGGGGGAGTTGTCAGATGGGAGTCGTTCCCGGGGAAGTTGACCTCCTGGGGATTTGTCCTCCGGGGGAGTTGTCCTCGGGGGAGTTGTCCTAGGGGGGAGCTGTCCTCGGGGGAGATGTCCTCCGGGGGAGTTGTCCTCAGGGGGAGTTGTCCTCCGGGGGAGTTGTCCTCGGGGGAGTTGTCCTCCGGGGGAGTTGTCCTCCGGGGGAGATGTCCTCCGGGGGACCCGTCCTCCGGGGGAGTCGTCCTCCGGGGGACTTGTCCTCCGGGGGAGTTGTCCTTCGGGGAAGCTGTCCTCCAGGGCAGTTGTCAGGTGGGAGTTGTCCCCGGGGGAGTTGTCCTCCGGGGGAGTGGTCCTAGAACCTTTTTCTTTTAATGCTACATTTAAAAAAAAGTCACACATCCGTAATCAATATATAAACTGATAGAAATTTGATAAGCCAAGAGATTGCCAATTTGATTATATAATCAGTGATTTCTAACTAGAGAAAAAAATTTCAATCCACTGAAATTGGTACAAAAAATAAAAATATGAGAAAGAAGAGTTAGCTTAGCGAGATGTAGAGGTAGGAAAAGACACGTTTGTCTTGAACAAAAAATGCACATTGTTTTTGTTCCAGACAGTCTCTTCATTCCGTAAAGCTACCTAAAATAGTAGTGACAAAATTGTCACGAAACTTTTTCCACACTGATTTAAACACACTATTAACAGTTTCATTAAAGTTTCTTACACTCAATAGATGGTACAATCAGAGCTGCCAACCCCAACTGGAAAAAAAATCCTATTCTGTACTTCCTTTTATCCTATTTTCATGCCAGAAATCCTATTTTTGCATGAAAATTTAAAAAATACAACAGTGTTTTTCCCCTTTCACTCTCTATGATACCCTCAAGAAAATACAATATTAATATTACTTACTTTGATCCTAACTCTTCTACATTGTACTTCTTTTATTGAAAATGATCTACAGTACAAAATAGAGTACACCGAGCATCGGGATAAACTTAAATGTTGATAAAATAACATGAAAATAAGATAAAATAAAGGTAATAAAGATTCAATGTCAGAACTTTCAAAAATCCTATCGTCATATTCTCTCCAAAAAATCCTACTAAATAGGATAAAATGCTACTACTTGGCAGCTCTGCACAATGTTTATAAATGGTCTGATGAAAGCAAGAGGTGCATTAATTAATATCACCTACAAAAGGTTATGTAGTGTTGGTAGGTATTCAAGAATTTTTGATCTTGGACATAAATCAAGTGTGAGATAGTCTACAGATAGAAGAAGAGGTTGGAGAGTGTGCAAACGAGTGAATAAAAGAAAAAAATGACAACAATGAAAGAGATATGAAGAGGAAGAACAGTGAAAGTGTGAGAAATAGAGATGTAAAATAGGATATGGAGGGTGAAAGAGGGAACGTGCGACAAACATTAGGAAATGAAGGAAGATAGAGAGACAGAGAGACAAAGCATGTGCTGCTGGTAAAGACACTTGAAAGGAGAAAATTAGAGGAAAAGGAAGCAAGAGAAAGATTGCTACTAGTAAATGAGAACTGAATGAAGAAAGAAGAAAAGGAGAATTAAACAATGAAATTCAGCGGAAGGAAAAAGACAGTGCTGGTGACTTGAAGAAGAGAGATGATGAGAAATAGACAGACATGCTACTGATGGAAATAAAACAGAAGATGAAGAGACAGACATAGCATGCACTGATGAAGGAGATTTGAAAAAAAAGAAAGAAAAGATATAGATATATAATATGTAACAGATAAATGAGATGGATTGAAGGAAGAGGAGGAAGAGAAAGAGAAAGAGAAGGAGATCACATGCAACTAATATAGGAGATTAGAAAAAGGAAACAGAGAAAAGCAGATAGCCCACTACTGATAAAAGAGACTGAAATGAAAGAAAGAAGAAAAAGTGAGATAGATAAATAGTATGCTATGGGTGAATGAGATGGAACGATGGAAGAGGAAGAGAAAGAGACGGAGATAGCGTGCAACTGATAAAGGAAGCGAAATCAAGACATGCCAAGGGGTATTAGCATGCGACTGCTGAAGGCTCCCAAATAACAAACAATTGGTGCATCCCACATCGGGCTCTTACACTACTCTTCCCTTCTCCGACCCACCGAAAGAACGAACGACCGTCTTCCCACAACACACACGCCACACACACACACACACACACAAACGCTGGCTCCCATCGCACTCCATTGCCGGCATACGAGCGTGCATATATAACGACAAGTAATGCAGCACAGTCTATTACATCCCTTTGCACAAATGCAAGTATGAAATGCACTGTGCAGTAGAGGGTATAGGTAATATAGATATGTGCAATGCTGCATCTACATTTAAACGCATAGTATTTATTGGAAAGCAGAAATGAAGCGATGGGGCAAAGGAAGACAATGATAAAATGATAAAGAAATTACACATTCTTTTTCAGGCAAAGAGCCATTGTTATCTAGTCCCACTTATATACATGATACATGTATATTTATTTAATGATACTCATAATGCTGAGAATTTGAAAAATATCCCAAAGAAGTGACGTTATAGAGTATTACATTATTTTGATTTCCTGCTCAGAATTCTAAAAACAAAGCCCCTCAAGCTCGAAAACAACACTTAAAAAGTAAAATATTTCATCCTCATTACTTCTAGTTAAGAATTTGAAAGAAAATCCTAAAGCAGGAAGAAGAGTTCTCAAAAGAAGAGAATTAACAAAAACATTATGTGCTCATTATCTCTGGTTTTTCATTAAAAAAAACCATAATGAGCATTTGCACATCCTGTTTTTGCATGAAAATGAATAACACTGAAATGAATCATAATGAACACAGTCATAAACAATGTGTGTCCTCAATTCTGTTATCTATGATTCAATGAGACAAAAAATTGCTGATGCTTGTAGTTAAAGACATTTACGGAGAATAAAACCCTGTCAAAGATGGGAGATATCTGTAAAACTTCATGAGTAAAGCAAAATATGTGAATAGCGGTCAATAGCACATACTCCGAAATATTTAAATGAAAGAAATACAAGTAAACAATCCCAAAAGATATACCTACATGAATATAAATCATGACATATATGAAGTTGAGTTCTAATCTGTTGGTCCAGAATGTTGGGCAGTACATATATCACACATGAGCAGAAAGAGAAAAATGCACTGACAAATTTGAGCCCATTCCCATCACTGTATGGTGTGGCGTTCTCGAATTAGAGCAGTTTAAGTGTAACTAATCATTAAACTCTTTAAATTGGCAATGCAGTGAATAATATATAATCACTATTTCTGTGTTCAAATTGGCAATTTCTGATTCAATTTTACAATTATGTTTCATTTTGGTTTATATTATATCCATATTTATTTTTTTCAAGCTATGTAAACATGGAAAAAATGATTTGTATTGCCAATTTGAGGATTGAAGATGATTAATTTAGACCTCGAGAAAACTCTGTACTGCTATGGGTTAATACTAATTACACAGAGAAAGATATTGTCTTCAAGCAAGAGAGAAAGGCTGAGTATGCATTACATGAAAACTGGTGTGTAATGAAAGGCATTGAATTCATCAAAATATTTGAAAAATTAATCAGTCTCGAAGAAAAGTACAAGCACTACACAGAGAAACGAATATAAGGGACTACGCAGACATGTGATGGCATAAATGTTTGGCCACAACATTTCAGCTATCTGTTGTCATATTACAGATATGAGGGCATTTGGAGAGCAATCCTGTTCAGGAGACATTTTTATCATGATATTTTTCCTAATAATAATAGAAAAATGAGAAATGATCTAAATTACAAATTATTGCTCATCTTTTCCGGCACTAAATCTTTTCTTTAATAAACAATGAATGACACAAAATATTTGAGGTGGTCATGTAACAAAGCTTGAGAGAATCATCATCTAAGGTAGATGTAGACTTGTTTCATAACACCACTGCCACCACCATCAAAATGTTTTTTTGATTTGTTTGGGTGGAGGGAGGGGGAAGGAGGGGCTTGTAAGAAAAGCTGATCACTTAAGATGTATCTAAATGACCTAAAATAAAATTAACTAAACCAAAATGTAACGATTCAACAAAATGGTTCCACAGTGCTAAGAACATGAGTGTACTTGGCACTGAGAGTTCATAAGATTACACTCTATCGCATTTATTCCTCTGAAATGCTTAACCATGTCTGAATATTGCATGTTATTCTATACTACAACATATCATTTCAATTCCAATTTAAAGAAAAAAGGAAGTGAACAGAAATGGTGTTACACTGTTAAAAGCATAAGGGGACTGAGCAGAAAGCGCAAGAAATTACACTTTGCCTGTTATGGATTCCAAATGCTTAAAGCTATTTTCAAACAATGCATATCATTAGCAAACCTAATTTAATGTAATTTTAATTTTAAAAAAAATGAAATGAAATGAAGCAAATTGTAAGTTTCAAACTGCACTGAATGTGAGTGGATTGAGCATAGACAGAATGAGACTTACACTACTGTAAACATGGAATATTTTGCGATGCGGAAATTTTTGTGTATTTCGCACAGCACAATACTTGCGCAAAATATTTTGCTTATTTTGCATGTGAATGCGGACATCCTAACTGTCAGCAAAAATTAAAGATACACGGTTGTGTTTAACTCCTCTGAGCGTGAAAAATTAATCGCACGAAAATTTCCACTTTTACAGTACATGTACTATATATATTGAAAGTGCTTAAAGGCATTTTTAAACATTACAAGTCAATTAATAAAGCAAAATTTCAATTCACTTCCAATTTCAAAACTGAATTGAAACAAAGTAAAATGCAAATTCCAAATTGCTACAAACCCAAGGGGACCATGTCTAGTATTTATTCCAAGTGCTTGGACATGTATAAATATTGCATGTCATTTCATGAACCAAATTTCATTTCAATTTCAATTTCAAGTAATGAAATAAAGTAAATGGAAAATTCCAAACTGCCACAAACCCAACACAGGTGCATGAGACTACACTATGCCTAGTATTTATTCAAAATACTTTTAAAGGCATGTCTAAACATTGCATGTCATTGAATGAACCAAATTGAAATTCAATTTTGAAGAATGAAATGAAATAAAATGTTAGTTCCGAACTGCTATAGACAGACTGATCAGTAGGTGCATGAGACTACACTATGCCTGGTATTTATTCCAAATGCTTTTAAAGACATGTCCAATCATTTTATGTCCTCTGATAAACCAAATTCACTTTCAATTTTTCAATTTCAATTTTGAAGAATGAAATGAAATAAATGGTAAGTTCCAAACTGCTACAAATATGACTGGACTGAATAGTGGGTGCGTGAGACTTCACTAAGCCTGGTATTTATTCCAAATGCTCCCTAAAAGCATGTGTAATCATCTCATATCTTTTAATGAACCAAATTTAATTTCAATTTTGAAGAATGAAATGAAATAAACTGCCACAAACTGCTACAAACCCGATTGGACTGAGCAGTAGATGCACAAGACTACACTATATGCCTGGTATTTATTCCAAACGCTTAGGCATGTCCAAACATTGCATGTCATAGACGCAGCCCAGATGGGGTAACTTGTTGACAGGAGAGGATGGGCCCCAGTACATGTGGCATTCCATGCTGGACTCATTACCTTGGGTGCATTCATACTTTAACAGATGCCGTTTCTAAAACGTAATACTAACTGTAACATGGCATTCCATGTTATACTCATTACCTTGGGTGCATTCATACTTTACACAGATATCGTTTCTAAAACATAAAACTAACTGCCCCAGCAAATGTGGCATTCCATGTTATACTCACTTCCTTGAGGTGTTCATACTTTACACAGATGGCATTTGTAAAACTACTTGCCCAGTACATGTGGTATTTCATGGAATACTCATTACCAAGGGTGTGTTCTTACTTTACATAGATGGTGATTGTAAAACATAATACTAACTGCCTTGCCCAGTACATGTTGCATTCCATGCTATACTCATTACCATAGATGCATTTGATTCGTTGTTTATTATAAATGGAAGTTCTCTTGTTAAGAACTACAATGATAATAATAATGTACAGTTTTTGTATAGCACATAACACAATACATCTGCATGTCCCTAAGAAAAAGAGAAAAGAAAGAATTAAGAAAGGTTACCGAGCTTACTTCATTGAACTAAGATACGTTTTGAATAAGTGTGTTTTACGGGCAGATGTAAACTTATCTATCGTGTCTATGTTTCTTATTCATAAATCATAAGTTGCAAAACATGAACAGAATCTTAGGAATGTCAGAAACATGCATTTTGATTTTTAAAACTGCTTCAATGCCATGCTGGACCATCAGAGTATGAATACATCTGAAAATAAATTAATATTTCTATTGTTATGCAAATGAGATGAAACTATAATCATATTTCACATACAGCTGGCAATGTAGAAGTATTCAACCAGAGCCAAAATTTCACTAGTCCATCTTTCTTTTTTAAGATAATCACAAAAGACTTCAAAATTACTACAGATATGAATAATATTGTCGTTAACTCTATGTACACCACATGATGTTGTCATAGAATAATTATTCATCTTTTAAAAAATGCTCATAAAATAAAAAAAAAGCATTACAAATGAAAATTAGCTGAAACTGAAAAACTTTTTCACCATTGGTGTCTTGGTTTAAGGTAAACCCTGATTAATCTTCAAATGTAATCTTCAATTATGAGAAGAACTTCTGTTTTTTGTAGAATCCTATGAAATTTGAATGATGAAAGCTAAAACATGTGACAATTATATCAACAAGAAACAATAATATAACAGAAAAACAATAAGCAAAGGCATGTTAGGCAGTAGTGGTTAATCAGGCTAATGATTCAAAGGTTCCATGAAAGTTGATTCGATGACAACTGCAGCCATGGAAAATCTGCAAGTAAATCCACATAAAATCCAACCCAAACCTACATGTAACACTAACCTGAATCATTATCCTCACATTATTCAGAACCAAAACCTCTATCACACCCCAACCCTATATCTTCAGAGAAATTCAGACAGGACCAATTGTTGTAGGAGCAAACGTCATGTTACCAATTCAATACCTGGTCACAGATGTGAGCCTGTCACAAAACCATTTTAGAAGTTCAATCATTCATTAATCTTATTTTCCAAGGAAACTGCATTGTCACAATAACTCCTCCTGACCTGCCCCTCATTAAAGTATATCACGCCTTTACACAGAAAGGGAGATACGAAGGGGAGAAGAGGGGGAGAAGGAGGGGGAGGGGGAGAGGACCACCTATGAATTTGGAATAACTGGAACAAAAATCAACAATCCTTTTCCGGTACTACATCCCACTTGTCACGGGAAGTGAACAGTGATTCATAGAATTTGCCTGAAAGTCTTGACTCCATATATCCTACTTTGTGGAAAACCGTCTCCCATAGGATGACGTCCAATAACAAAGGTTGATTTTTTTCCCCTATCCTTTTTGCTGAAAATCGTCTCCCGTGAGATGACGTCTAGCGACACTTCATGGAATTACCCCCACTGAGTATCAAGATTTTCATATGAATCATTAACAGGTTAATTGCATCGGATATGAGATAAGTTCAAGGTTTGTGACTTGAATCTGAAAGAAAGAACGAATGGTTTAAGGAAATTGCTGGGAATCCCCCAAAATTTCAAGAAACTTTATTTATTCAAAGAATTATCCCATGCACTGCATGTCAATACCTTAATAAGATTCATTGAATGCTTAATCTCACAGACTAAGAGTTCAGTACAGGATCTGTGAAATGAATACAAGATTTTGTACTGTGCAGCTGAAAGAAAGAATGAAAGAATGAATAAATGATTCAAGAAAATTGTGGGAAATGCCTAAAATTCTTCAGGAATTTTTGTTACATCACAGTACGAAAAACTTGCAAAGAAGATTGGGGATTGTTTGAGAAATAAGAAATCATTTTCCCTGTGAACTGTATTCTAAGAAGAAAATAACGTTAAACATATAGACTGCATTCATCCATTTGACAATACGGCTTCAAATATCAACTTCTTCACTCCATCTTACTAAATGTATTCTGTAAGATAATCAACATTCATAATTACAACAGAGCTATCTTAATCATGCCAAGAAAATCAATTTTTGTAATGATATCAATTCTATTTATTCTTTAGTTACAAGATGATGGTAATTCAGACACGGGCAGGGTAGGGTTTCTACAAACATTCAGAAACAGCTTCATACATCAACAGTTTTCCTTAATTTGCAAAGAGAAGAGTCAGTAACAGTATGTACGTATCTGAATCAAACTCAGCTCAATGATGAAGCTTACATGTGACTTTTAAACTTTCAAAGACAGCTAAGCTTAAAGCTTGTGTAAAGTTTTAGGTAGCAAAAAAGAACATTGGCGCGAAACTTGTTTAATACAGGCTCACATTGTCTGCTGTGCAACAAAAGATACAGGAGTGAGATCATATTCCATTCATGATTTCTGATAGATTTTAGTGTAAAGTGTAAAAGGAATGCAAATAAAGGCTACACTCTCCCTGCACTAGAACATGTTCACCCTGAAGACTTACCACAAAATAATCACAGCACTTTGTTATGCTTCTCGCACACTCTGAACCGTCATAGGCTTACACGTGTGATGCATATCAACCCTGTTGGGGAGGTTTACATCCATGGCCCAGTGATCTAAACTATTTTTTTGCATTTCATTTGTTTGATATCCCACTTGAGGGGAAAAAACTTCAGATATCTTAGTTTTTCTTGTATTTTACTGATCATCAACTTAAAGCATAGAAATCTGATGAGTTTTTGAAAGCTTACCACCACAAGTGTACATAACCTTCAAACATATGAACCATGCAATACAACTTCAAATATGCCTCTCCTATATGTCAAAAGCCAAGAATATCTGCATTTTATCAAAACTTGGGAATATAGCCTTCTGCAATACATGAAAAATACTGCAGATTTGAATGTCTCTCCTCTGTTATGAGAAAGAATGGTGAATCACACACCATGCTGAATTTAGCTCAACCCTTGTTTAATATTCAAATGCAACAGTCACAGGGACTGGTCAAAGTGAAATGTAGCTACAAATGTGAACAGCTCTTCTTCAAACTGAGAAAGATCTGTGAATACTAGAGCAGAGATGACAGCACACATTTAATCCAAACTAAGCTGAAAACTAGCTTAACATAACAATGCCATTCAAATATGGACAGAGCTCCCCACACAACATGAAAAGCAGCTGCTAATGTGAACGGCTCTCTTGAGTAATGAGAAAGACATGTGAATCGTAGGAAAGACACAGTATGCATCCAAACCAAACTCAGCTGCATCCGATCAACTTTGACCTCATAATGATGAAACCATCCCAATCTCTGTAATCATTCCCATAACTTGGACAATGCTCAAAACCCAGTAGGTTCCTTGGGTGTATGTATACAGTCAGATATCTCCTGTGGTAGAGAGCACTGGTATCAAGGGAGAAGGGGGGGGGGGGTGGGGGGGGGGGCTCCAGGTTAACTTCATGGATGAAATGTTCTTTACCATGGTTGATGATAAGGAATGTTGTAGATGGAGCAATATTGCCTTGTCATGTTTTGTTATCTCCCTGCCCCCCCCCCCCCCCCCCCTGGGGTTGCCTTTTGTTTCTCTTTTTCCTCCTTTTCCAATTTGGTAGAGGGAGGCATGTATAAAATACCCCTAGGCCCCTTAAAAATTGGCTGCAGTTGATGAACTCTGACCTCATTATGATCCAACCAGCTCATTCTCTGTAATCATTCCCACAGCTTGGACAATGCTAACTACCAGTAAGGACATGTTCACATACACAGGCCTCATGTACATAGTACTTACAACACCACCACTTTCTCTCTGTTTTCAGATGCGGTTAACCTTGACATGTCGGAATGAGCTTGGATAATGCTAAATACCAGCAAGGGCATGTCCACATACACAGGTCTAGTGCATTAATACATACATACATACAACACCACCACTTTCTCTGTTCTTAGATGCGGTTAAACTGGACATGTCTGAATGAGCTTGGATAATGCTAACTACCAGTAAGGGCATGTCCACATACACAGGTCTCATGCATTTAGTACATACAACCACCATCACTTTCTGTTTTTAGATGCGGTTAAACTAGGTATGTCTCAATGAGCCTACAGAGTATCTGTATGGTTGGATGTCTCAAAACATTGCATGGTATGCCCAGTACACTTCCAAGCAAATTTTTGATCAAATTTTTGTTATTTTGGGGATCATATCTGAAACACGAGAGAACTTAAAGAGGAACTCATGTTACCTAGCACTCCCAAGATAAGATTCTTGCATAAACAAGTACAGGATTATATATCTTTTAGATTGATATACTCCTCAATTCTAGAACTCAATTTTCTCTTTAAGCTTCAAGATGTATACAAGATATTTTCATTGAATGTAATAGATTGGATTTCTTAGGATCTACCTAAGATATGAAGTTAGTAAATAATCAATTGGAAAATTACATAACTTAAGGAAAATATCCTTGATATATCCATTTAAAGTATTGAATACACAGTTTAAAAATTGGAGTTTCAAATTCCTGTTAAATACATAACTAAAATAACGTTTCATATTAAGTTTTAAAAATGCATGACTAGAAATGGTGTTTCATGTACAGTGTTGAATACATAACTGAAAACTGTGACAACAAACTAGCCAAGAGATACGTCAATAAGTACAAAGTCCCCCCCCCCCCCCCAGAAATCAAACTGTGAAATCATATAAAATTTAAAGAAGCATAACTTTGGATGCACAACTCTATATGTAAAATGTACATCAACAGTAATAACAAATAATTTTACACATACTGCGTCCATTTGGGTTGTATCAATATTTGTCATTTGATTTTAAATCTTTAGAAGGAAAATAAACACTGAAATTTTTGAATTGGCATTGTGATGCAAAGTTAAAAAGTAGCTGGGTTTTTTCATGCAAATTGGCAAGTTTCAACTTCTCGACAAACATTTTGCCAATGTAATTATTTACTTTTTATAAGAAAAATGTAGCACTAAAAGCAAAATACTGTTGTTGCCAATTTGAAGAAAAGCTGACCAAATAACACTTCAAAATGTCTGTCAAGAATGAGTCAAAGAACCTACAAAGTCTTGAACTCAAGGAACAATTCTAAGGCCTACGCATGACTAATGATTTAGTAATCATTTTCTTTTATATACAAGATTGTTATCCGGTGACTTTTATGGGTACTTAAACCACCAAGTGACACATGACTGTGCAATGCAAAGCAAAGACATAAAAGGACATAATTGTTGAATAAAAGTGAGATATTTGGTTTCATGCTAGATATAAAGGAATAGAACAATATAACGAGAGACTCATATTGGTCATTTTTTCCATGAATCATTCTTGGTTTCCAAACCTCAACAACGACATAAATTGGAAGAGTGGGAAGATTATGATTCATATCTTGAAGGGCACAAGAAACTATTCTCCATAGTATATGATTGCTTGTTAATTCTAATTGCATTCATGGTTGGATGATTTCAAATAGAATTGAGCAATTCATTCTTCTCGTCTGTGGGTGTAAAGTCTCTATTTAGATTGTTAGCTCATATTACCTGACATAAATTTCATGCCTTCTTGTGTCCTGAACTACCATTTCCATTGATTTAATTTTAAAGTGCACCAGTCACCAAAAGACATGGAGACATTTTGCTCTTTATGCTAGTGGCTACATGTCATTGCAAAAAATTCTAAATATAAACTTCAAATCACTTCTGCAAAAAAGAAATTGTGGCCCACATTCACAAAGGTGTACTAAGTTAAAACCATGGTTTAAATCTGTGGTTTAACTATGGGTAGCCAAATGTGACAACTCTGTCTACGCTGTTAAGTTCCTTATGTTTACTGGACTTTTGGCCTCATTCGCCAGCTTGTAAAAATGATGACCATATCACACTTTTTGGTCCAAATTCACAAACAAGGTTTAAATTCAAACCATGGTCTAAATCTCCAAAAGCATAAAACACCACTTATGTACACCTACCCTTATTTACGCTTATTTTATTTACATAAAGCATGGTTAAATATAAACCTCTTTTGTGAATTTTGGCATTGATACTACTCTTCATGGACTTTGAGTTTTCATGCATTTTTACATCAGAGCAAGAAGAGGAATAAAAAACCAAGAATATTAATAGGTGATTGAATTGCAGGCCTGTAATTATTGTGAGTGCAAAAAAAGAAGTCATTTTCTGCCATTTTTATAAAAAATGCACTTTAATATGAAATATCAAACTTTCTGTAACTTCATGTTTTATGAATCTTACATCAGAGCAAGGAAAGGAATCAGAAAATCTCTCTGTTTCATTCAGAGGTGAATGAACTGTAGGACTGGTATAATCAGTGAAAAAATATTATAAAAGGTATTTTCCTGCTGTTTTTCAAATCAAATACACTTTTGACATGAAATACCACACCTTCTTCTACTATTCTTTAGAGTTCATGTTTTCATGAAGTTAACGTCAGAGGAATCAGAAAATCTCTCTATTTCATTCATAGGTGATTGAATTGTAGGACTGAAATCATCACGAGTGCAAAAATAACTGACTCACTCGACTCGTACAATAACCTGTGCGTGTAAGTTGAAATTCTTTGTGTTGGCTCAAGCTAAGCTGGGTCTGCTTTACTCTAAACGTCACCATGGGAGTGTTTCATGAAGAATCTTGTCAGTGATTTTCACTTGACAACCGTTATAAGCTACTGAAATCCTTGCATCGGGTCGGCTAAGAGCAAATTTTTCAGTGAAAATCACTGACAAGACTATTCATGAAACGTTCTCCAGAGCTGACTAGGTGGTGGTATATATAGCCTATTGTTCACTTGTCATGCAGGACTGCTGTTAACCCCTTACCAGCTACTGTCAACTATTGTCACAATCGTACAATTAAATCAAACAATCGTAATAATTATTCTTTTCTTTCACAAGTGTACCAGAGAACCTAAAAACGGCTCGTCCACTTGAGTGCTATCTATAGAATACCAACACAGTAATTATCAACATCAATAACTTCTCAAAGTATATCAGAATTCAACGATAATATCAAAAGAAAAATTGTTATTATTTTTCCCTAAAAAGCCATACAGCCGGCAAAGTTGGATAAAACACGCAGTGTTTGGGCCAAATGCTGAAGCTATGTCTTGTCATATTTCAATATGGGAGCATATGCAAAGATATCCTTTTCAACAGATATTTCTACAAGATATTCTTCCAAGCTGCATAAAAATAATGAAGCTCATGAAATTAATTTTTTTAAAATCTTTCCCCAGAACTCAGGCTTTTCTTTAAAAATTAACCGGGTTTTATATCTTTTATTATTATCATTATTATTATTATTATTATTTGGTTTGGCATCACCTGTGTCTGGGAGGCGAAAAGCAAATTGATCACTGTAACCCTCAGGTCTCTCCTCCCGATATCACTGATTGGGGTGTGCAGGTGAACCACATACACCGGGGTTTCCCCCTACTCTTATACGAATAGGCAGTGGGATCTTTAACGTGCAAAGGTGGTGACTCTCCTTTACACGGGACCTCCATTTAATGTCCTATCCAAGGGACGGAGTGTTTTCCACTGTAGCATAGCCTGCGTCCATGAAACAGGGGAGGGGCACGACAACACACCACGTAGGCTTCAGTCATCCGCCTGGGTTGGGCTTGAACCCACGATTTTTGGTTCGACAGACCGCTTTTACCGACTGAGCCAACTCGCTCCCTTGATGAATGCCACTATTTTTGCTTCAGCTTTAGGTCATTTGCAGTATATATACAACTGAACCAGCTCGGCAGATTTTGAATGTAATTGTTACAGCGCTTTTTACCAAATTTCTAAAACCTTTTAGGATTAAAGTGCAATTTGTACTAGTAAAGCAAGTTATCTTTATTAAAAGTACCCTTTTATCTTGACAAGAGTATGAAACTGGATATTTGTAAATATACAATTAAGAATTTCATGGATTAAAAAAAAAAAAAGTAATCAATTGTCCAATGAGAGTGATAAGAGTTATTAAAAGTGCCTCTAAGATCTTAAAGGCATTGGCTAACTTTGTGAGTAGCTGATTTAAAAAATTCTCAAACTAGATGAAACATGTGTATGAGTACTTGTATTTGTACTAAAAAACCTAAACCAATCATAATTTGGAATGAAAAAAGAGGTTAATTAGACGCAAACGGCGATTTTATTATCCTTTGTCTCACGAGACAATCACTAAGAGGACCACTTTGCTTGAATTTGAAAATGCTGTTATGTACCTCCCTCCGCGTGATACGCCAATGCACACAGTACGGTAAGGTGAGTCATACGCGCCTGCGCACTCCTTATGTCTATTCTGTGCAACCGACCCTCGTATATTTTTCAAACATTGGTTCACATTTTTGATATTTAAAAATACTTCCTGTGGATATTATACTTTGAACTTTCAGACTGGTATTTTTACACTATAACCCTTATGTTTATCCCATTTTCAAGTAACAAAACAAGATTTTTTAAAATCATAACAATGTTACCAATGTCTTTAATCAAATGATTGTTGAGCGCAGTCATGTTTGTGATTCTTTTTTTGGGGGGGGGGGCCTATAATTTTTTTTCCATCAAAAAGCAAGCAATATTTTACAGTCCTATCCAACAATTTCTAAGAGCACGATGATCAAAACTGTGCAGCGAGTGCACAAAGAGTGAAGTGCGCTGACATATGTGTGAGTTAATACATTCGTGCAGCAGTGTGTGTTGGTACATTGCTCGTAAAGTTATTGCGCTTATGCTTTGTGTGTGCCCTACAGAAAGCCTACTAAACTTGGGATTTACTTGTCATTGATAAAGATCTGGAACAATCTGAAAAAGACTCCTCTTTTAAATGAAATAGCAAGGATTTCTGACATTTGTTGTATAAAACAAACGATACGTCTTTATTTGTTTGTTAAAGATATATCTGTTTCTTGTTGAAGCTCTAAAGCATCTATTGCACTAAGCCAGGATAGATACACATACATGTACATGTCGTAGCATCAACTCATGTGTGGATGAATTATAAAATGAACTCATACTTGTGCATCATTCGTACATTAGCGGATAATCCTCTAGCTCTTAGCAGACAATGTCCAATAGAGTAGTAGCTGTTTTTAAATGGCAACTGATTCAAATTAACATTTTACATATCTTGATGACCAAATCAAAATGGTTCTTGGAAGGTGAAATGATTTAGCATGTTATCTTAAGGCTTCTAGCATAAGTGTGTGGAGTGTGTACAGAGTATATTGAATTATCAAACTTGCGGTGTTCATTTACACAAGACGCATTACATCTATTATCAACTGAGTCCATCCATGAACGGAAAATAGATCAATACAAGCCCTAGGTCTATTCACCTGCCACCACATTCATCCTCGCAGTATGTCCAGTGTCAATCACACTCCCTCATCATCCACATTACATTCTAGGTTGACA
>CM057169.1:15572437-15671077 GCA_029962745.1 Echinometra lucunter
CAAATATGCCTCTCCTATATGTCAAAAGCCAAGAATATTGAATTTTATCAAAACTTGGAATATAGCCTTCTGCAATACATGAAAATACTGCAGATTTGAATGTCTCTCCTCTGTTATGAGAAAGAATGGTGAATCACACACCATGCTGAATTCAGCTCAACCCTTGTTTAATATTCAAATGCAACAGTCACAGGGACTGGTCAAAGTGAAATGTAGCTACAAATGTGAACAGCTCTTCTTCAAACTGAGAAAGATCTGTGATACTAGAGCAGAGAGATGACAGCACACATTTAATCCAAACTAGCTGAAAACTCGCTTTAACATAACAATGCCATTCAAATATGGACAGAGCTCCCCACACACAACATGAAAGCAGCTGCTAATGTGAACGGCTCTCTTGAGTAATGAGAAAGACATGTGAATCGTAGGAAAGACACAGTATGCATCCAAACCAAACTCAGCTGCATCCGATCAACTTTGACCTCATAATGATCCACCCAGTCCCTCAATCTCTGTAATCATTCCCATAACTGGACAATGCTCAAACCCAGTAGGTTCCTTGGGTGTATGGTATACAGTCAGATATCTCCTGTGTAGAGGGCACGGTATCAGGGAGGAAGGGGGGGGGGGAGGGGGGCTCCAGTTAACTTCAGGATGAAATGTTCTTTAACATGATTGATGATAAGAAGGATGTGTAGATGGAGCAATATTGCCTTGTCATGTTTTGTTATCTCTTCCTGCCCCCCCCGCCCCCCCCCCCCCCCCCCCCCCCCCTGTTGCCTTTTGTTTCTCTTTTTCCTCCCTTTCCAATTGGTAGAGGGAGGCATGTATACAATACCCCTAGGCCCCTTAAAAATTGGCTGCAGTTGATCAACTCTGACCTCATATGATCAACCAGCTCATTCTCTGTAATCATTCCCACAGCTGGACAATGCTAACTACCCAGTAAGGACATGTTCATATACACAGGCCTCATGTACATAGTACATACAACACCACCACTTTCTCTCTGTTTTTAGATGCGGTTAACCTTGACATGTCGGAATGAGCTTGGATAATGCTAAATACCAGCAAGGGCATGTTCACATACACAGGTCTAGTGCATTTGGTACATACATACAACACCACCACTTTCTCTGTTCTTAGATGCGGTTAAACTAGACATGTCTGAATGAGCTTGGATAATGCTAACTACCAGTAAGGGCATGTCCACATACACAGGTCTCATGCATTTAGTACATGCAACACCACCACCACTTCTGTTTTTAGATGCGGTTAAACTAGGCATGTCTTAATGAGCCTACAGAGTATCTGTATGGTTGGATGTCCCGAAACATTGCATGGTATGCCCAGTATACTTCAAAGCAAATTTTGATCAAATTTTTGTTATTTTGGGGGTCATATCTGAAACACGAGGAACTTAAAGAGGAACTCATATTACCTAGCACTCCCAAGATAAGATTCCTGCATAAACAAGTACAGGACTATATATCTTTTAGATTGATATACTCCTCAATGTCTAGAACTCAATTTTCTCTTTAAGCTTCAAGATGTTTACAAGATATTTTCATTAAATGTAATATATTGGATTTCTTTGGATCTACCTAAGATATGAAGTTAGTAAATAATCAATTGGAAAATTACATAACTGAAGGAAAATATCCTTGATATATCATTTAAAGTATTGAATATACAGTTTAAAAATTAGTGTTTCATATCCATGTTAAATACATAACTCAAATAATGTTTTAAAATTAAGTTTTAAAAATGCATGACTAGAAATGGTGTTTCATGTACAGTGTTGAATACATAACTGAAACTGTGATAACAAACTAGCCAAGAGATACGTCAATAAATACAAAGTGCCCCCCCCCTGAAATCAAACTGTGAAATCATATAAAATTTAAAGAAGCATAACTTTTGATGCCACAACTCTATATGTAAAAGTACATCAACAGTAATAACAAATAATTTTACACATACTGCGTCCATTTGGGTTGTATCAATATTTGTCATTTGATTTTAAATCTTATAAGGAAAAAACACTGAAATTTTTGAATTGGCATTGTGATGGCAACGTTAAAAAGTCACTGTTTTTTCATGCAATTTTTTTTAAAACTTCTCGACATACTTTTTGCCAATGTAATATTGTTATTTTAGATACATTACTTTTTATAAGAAAAATGTGCAATAAGAGAAAACTACTGCTGTTGCCAATTTGAAGAAAAGCTGACCAAATAACACTTCAAAAAATGTCTGTCAAGCATGGTCAAAGAACCTACAAGTCTTGAAACTCAAGGAACAATTCTAGGCCTACGCATGACTAATGATTTAGTAATCATTTTCTTTTATATACAAGATTGGTATCCAGTGACTTTTACGGGTACTTAAACCCACCAAGTGACACCAAACTGTGCAATGTAAAGCAAAGACATAAAAGACATAATGTTGAATAAAAGTTGCGATATTTGGTTTCATGCTAGATATAAAGGAATAGAACAATATAACGAGAGACTCATATTGGTCATTTTTTCCATGAATCATTCTTGGTTTCCAAACCTCAAGAACGACATAAATTGGAAGAGTGGGAAGATTATGATTCATATCTTGAAGGGCACAAAGAAAACTATTCTCCATCGTATATGATTGCTTGTTAATTCTAATTGCATTCATGGTTGGATGATTCAATAGAATTTGAGCAATTCATTCTTCTTGTCTGTGGGTGTAAAGTCTCTATTTAGATTGTTAGCTCATATTACCTGACATAAATTTCATGCCTTCTTGTGTCCTGAACTACCATTTCCATTGATTTAATTTTAAAGTGCACCAGTCACCAAAAGACATGGAGACATTTTGCTCTTTATGCTAGTGGCTACGTGTCATTGCAAAAAATTTTAGATATAAACTTCAAATCACTTCTGCAAAAAAGAAATTGTGGCCCACATTCACAAAGGTGTACTAAGTTAAAACCATGGTTTAAATCTGTGGCTTAACTATGGGTAGCCAAATGTGACAACTCTGTCTACGCTGTTAAGTTCCTTATGTTTACTGGACTTTTGGCCTCATTCGCCAGCTTGTAAAATGATGACCATATCACACTTTTTGGTCAAATTCACAAACGAGGTTTAAATTCAAACCATGGTCTAAATCTCCAAAAGCATAAAACACCACTTATGTACACCTACCCTTATTACGCTTATTTTATTTACATAAAGCATGGTTTAAATATAAACCTCTTCTGTGAATTTTGGCATTGATACTACTCTTCATGGACTTTGAGTTTTCATGCATTTTTACATCAGAGCAAGAAGAGGAATAAAAAACCAAGAATATTAATAGGTGATTGAATTGCAGGCCTGTAATTATCGTGAGTGCAAAAAAAGAAGTCATTTTCTGCCATTTCATAAAAAATGCACTTTTAATATGAAATATCAAACTTTCTGTAACTTCATGTTTTATGAATCTTACATCAGAGCAAGGAAAGGAATCAGAAAATCTCTCTGTTTCATTCAGAGGTGAATGAACTGTAGGACTGGTATAATCAGTGAAAAAATATTATAAAAGGTATTTTCCTGCTGTTTTTCAAATCAAAATACACTTTTGACATGAAATACCACACCTTCTTCTACTATTCTTTAGAGTTTCATGTTTTCATGAAGTTAACGTCAGAGGAATCAGAAAATCTCTCTATTTCATTCATAGGTGATTGAATTGTAGGACTGAAATCATCACGAGTGCAAAAATAACTGACTCACTCTGACTCGTACAATAACCTGTGCGTGTAAGTTGAAATTCTTTGTGTTGGCTCAAGCTAAGCTGGGTCTGCTTTACTCTAAAACGTCACCACGGGAGTGTTTCATGAAGAATCTTGTCAGTGATTTTCACTTGACAACCGTTATAAGCTACTGAAATCCTTGCATCGGGTTGGCTGAGAGCAAATTTTTCAGTGAAAATCACTGACAAGACTATTCATGAAACGTTCTCCAGAGCTGACTAGGTGGTGGTATATATAGCCTATTGTTCACTTGTCATGCAGGACTGCTGTAACCCCTTACCAGCTACTGTCAACTATTGTCACAATCGTACAATTAAATCAAACAATCGCAATAATTATTCTTTCTTTCACAAGTGTACCAAGAACCTAAAAAACGGCTCGTCCACTTGAGTGCTATCTATAGAATACCAACACAGTAATTATCAACATCAATAACTTCTCAAAGTATATCAGAATTCAACGATAATATCAAAAGAACAATTGTTATTATTTTCCCTAAAAAGCCATACAGCCGGCAAAGTTGGATAAACACGCAAGTGTTTGGGCCAAATGCTGAAGCTATGTCTTGTCATATTTCAAATATGGGAGCATATGCAAAGAAATCCTTTTCAACAGATATTTCTACAAGATATTCTCCAAGCTGCATAAAAATAATGAAGCTCATGAAATTAATTTTTTGTTATCTTTCCAGAACTCAGGCTTTTCTTTAAAAATTAACAAGGTTTTTTATCTTTTATTATTATCATTATTATTATCATTATTATTTGGTTTGGCGTCACCTGTGTCTGGGAGGCGAAAAGCAAATTGAATCACTGTAACCCTCAGGTCTCTCCTCTCGATATCACTGATTGGGGTGTGCAGGTGAACCACATACACCGGGGTTTCCCCCTACTCTTATACGAATAGTGCAGTGGGATCTTTAACATGCAAAGATGGTGACTCTCCTTTACACAGGACCTCCATTTAATATCCTATCCAAGGGACGGAATGTTTTCCACTGTAGCATAGCCTGCGTCTATGAAACAGGGGAGGGGCACGATAACACACCACGTAGGCTTCAGTCATCTGCCTGGGTTGGACTCGAATCCACGATTTTTGGTTCGACAGGAAGATGCTTTACCGACTGAGCCAACTCGCTCCCTTAATGAATGCCACTATTTTTGCTTTCAGCTTTTAAGTCATTTGCAGTACATACAACTGAACCAGCTCAGCAGATTTTGAATCTAATTGTTACAGCGCTTTTTACCAAATTTCGAAAACCTTTTAGGATTAAAAGTGCATTATATGTACTAGTAAACCAAGTTATCTTTATTAAAAGTAACCCTTTTTATGCAGACAAGAGTATGAAACTGGATATTTGTAAATATACAATGAAGAATTTTATGGATTTAAAAAAAAAAAGTAATCAATTGTCCAATGAGAGTGATAAGAGTTATTAAAACTGCCTCTAAGATCTTAAAGGCATTGGCTAACTTTGTGAGCAGCTGATTTAAAAAATTCTCAAACTAAGATGAAACATGTGTATGAGTACTTGTATTTGTACTCCAAAAACCTGAAACCAATCATAATTTGGAATGAAAAAGTGTAAATTAGACGCAAACGGCGATTTTATTATCCTTCGTCTCACGAGACAATCACTAAGAGGACCACTTTGCTTGAATTTGAAAATGCCGTTATGTACCTCCCTCCGCGTGATACGCCAATGCACACAGTACGGTAAGGTGAGTCATACGCGCCTGCGCACTCCTTATGTCTACTCTGTGCAAACCGACCCTCGTATATTTTTCAAACATTGGTTCATATTTTTGATATTTAAAATACTTCCTGTGGATATTATACTTTGAAACTTTCAGACTGGTATTTTTACACTATAACCCTTATGTTTATCCCATTTTCAAGTAACAAAACAAGATTTATTAAAATCATAACAATGTTAACCAATGTCTTTAATCAAATGATTTGTTGAGCGCAGTCACGTTTGTGATTCTTTTTTTTTTTTTTTGGGGGGGGGACCTTTAACTTGATTTTCCATTAAAAAGCAAGCAATATTTTACAGTCCTATCCAACAATTTCTAAGAGCATGATGATCAGCTGTGCAGTGAGTGCACAAAGAGTGAAGTGCGCTTACATATGTGTGAGTTAATACATTCGTGCAGCAGTGTGTGTTGGTACATTGCTTGTGAAAGTTATTGCGCTTATGCTTCGTGTGTGCCCTACAGAAAGCCTACTAAACTTGGGATTTACTTGTCATTGATAAAGATCTGGAACAATCTGAAAAAGACTCCTCTTTTAAATGAAATAGCAAGGATTTCTGACATTTGTTGTATAAAACAAACGATACGTCTTTATTTGTTTGTTAAAAGATATATCTGTTCTTGTTGAAGCTCTAAAGCATCTATTGCACTAAGCCAGGATAGATACACATACATGTACATGTCGTAGCATCAACTCATGTGTGGATGAATTATAAAATGAACTCATACTTGTGCATCATTCGTACATTAGCGGATAATCCTCTAGCTCTTAGCAGACAATGTCCAATAGAGTAGTAGCTGTTTTTAAATGGCAACTGATTCAAATTAACATTTTACATATCTTGATGACCAAATCAAAATGGTTCTTGGAAGGTGAAATGATTTAGCATGTTATCTTAAGGCTTCTAGCATAAGTGTGTGGAGTGTGTACAGAGTATATTGAATTATCAAACCTTGCGGTGTTCATTTACACAAGACGCATTACATCTATTATCAACTGAGTCCATCCATGAACGGAAAATAGATCAATACAAGCCCTAGGTCTATTCACACTGCCACCATCATTCATCCTCACAGTATGTCCAGTGTCAATCACACTCCCTCATCATCCACATTACATTCTAGGTTGACATAAGAGGGGTTGTGCTCCACCCACTGCTCCATTGTCCGAGTAACTGCTCTTACAAACGCGAGCAGTGGTGGCACACCCACCCAGATACCCTACTTACAAGGTAGATGTATGTTTCTCCTGCCTCTGACCTTCAATTATGGAAGCATTAGTGAGTAGGAGGGGGGATGATGCACTCCATCTTGGAGAGACCTTCGGTGCTATTAAATGTTTATGAACATAAAAGATGTACGCTGGCACTTCATGCATTCTCAATGGCCTGATCGGCGCAGTGATTGCCACGCAACCCGACGGTTAACGGTGTTGCATTTGGCTTGCGCCTTCATATGCTTCAGTGAGCATGGTGCTATGGAGGTCAGGACTGATGGAGGCATTCTGGTTTGTAGGCTCTGGGCCTTGTTTCATAAAACTTGTTATCAATAACAAGTTGCAATAACTGTTATAAGCTACTGAAATACTTGCATCTGATTAGCTGAGAGCAAATTTGTCATAGAAATGTGGCAGTTATCATTGATAACAAGTTTTATGAAAGGGGGCCCTGACGAAAATGGTTATGCTTCATGACTTCTGGCTTTTAAGATCAAGAGGATATAGTCCAGATTTCAATTGACAATCACCACTACAGTACCAACTCTGATGAGGCTTGCCCAAGTTGGCAACATTACAACCTTCATTTGAGCAGATCACCTTATAAATTGTAAACCTTCCAAGTATCTTTAACATTGTAGTGACTAAGGATGATCCAAAGGCTCAATACTTACCCTGCATAGAAACAAATAATAGACAGGGACCTGCACTTGCACAAGGTTAAGCTGATATAGCAGCATTTATAAGTCTACATGTCCATATACGATATGTCAAAGGTATGCAATCTTACATAAACCTCTACCAGTGTGGTTGCTCAAGGAGCCGTGTTTGCCAAAGCCTTGCCAAACATAGCAACAACTATTGAACTTATCACTTATTAGCCTGAATTCATCAGAAACAAGACAAATGAATAGATCAACTCCCCCCAAAATAGCTTTACGTTTCAGGTATAAGCAATGAAACAGTATTGTCTATAATCAGCTCAAGAGAGCAGACTTGATAAACCCATGGAGCACGATTTGATTTCAGCATAACACACATTTTCCATAGACCCTAGCCTAAATTTTCTTGGGCCTAGTATTCAACAAGTTAATTACTGCCATGCAGTTGATATGATATATTGTAAGCACCAGTGTTGAATGAAAAAAAAAAAATGCCTATCTCAATATACTATTTCAAGTTAATAGTATAAATGAGTATGAATTATCTTCTATATATTCTAAAGATTATTTACATATCTCAAGTACATGTATATTAAAGACAAAAAATTCACTAGAACAAATTTTTAAAAGTATATATACCATGCAATAATTCCGATATCCACAATCCATATACAAAATTGCATTTAATCACTTGGGGCAAATTCTTTCTGGGACATATTCAACCGGCAATATGTTAATATCTTATGTAGATTAAATACTTTTTAATTTGATGTGTAAATGAACGTATCATGTAATGTAAATGTTGAATGGCGATTATGTCTTGAACCAGTATGGACACCAAATCTATTTCAATTGGATCATAAAATTGAATTTTTCGTTACTTGCTAAACAGCGGTACTTTCATATCTTACAAAGATAGAAGAATTCTAGCATGTATAATGCCATTTCTAGATAGTGCCTCAAAAAATATAAAATTATATGCACACACAGTTTTTATATAGTTACTATCCGTATAACTCACAGAAGAGAATATCACACATATTCCTTAAAAAGACAACTGTATCATCATATCATTTGAGAACATTCATAAATTGGCCACAAACCCCCAACCATAATCTTTTTCAAAGAAATATTCTACAAACCAATAATCCTTTCCAAAGGATATTATTAAGGTGCATAATTGCATTTTATTGTATATAATTATAGATACCCATAAATATTGTTGAGAATGAGATGGGCATTCGCCCTATGTAAAATCATGTAACTTAAGGCCCTTTCTATAGATCCCAATGAGAGATTTAAAAGTAAAGAACAAAAGGGGAAAAAAAGAGGAAATGTCCTTTGCATCTAGATTTATAAATACAGAAAGATCTGGAAGAATATGGATCGAAGTGCCAACAAAAAATGGCACTGTTGTGACAATATATTGACTTCATTTTGCCATCAGAGTGCATGCAAAAATGCCAGATCAGCCTACTGCCTTGTAGAGATAAATCAATTATGAAGGAACGACAGATTTACCGTCAAATCAAGACCGATTGCCTCTTTCGCAGCCCGGCATCACTATCTCATAATGAACACATAAACGACTACTAATGAATCACGGATTTCACTTTTCTTTACGCTTGACGATAATTAATCAGCGGATTCAATTACAGGCTCCTTTTTTCACAGGCAGGCTAGGCTGGCTGGGTTTGACGTGCTCCCGAACAATCAGAATTTCACACGTATTTTGTCAGCCACATCAATTAGGGTTCGCTCACACACGGCTCCTCATTCAGAGGCACGTACAGGAATAAGCCAGTGATCTTTCCACCCACCTACACGGTACCACAGCTTAGCTCTACCCACTATTACTACACTAAGGCTCCCCGGGTGAGTGAAATTAGGTATGGCCATCCAACTGGAGATTCAATATTGCTCGGATAATATCTTGTTATCCACTTTTGGTTAAACACCATCAGTCATGCAGGGCCTTGTAATAGCTGGATTTTGGCACAACAGTTCTTGCATGTCAACCAGTTTGGCCAGCCATCGCTACGATGATGATGATGATGATGATTATGATGATGATTAGAAACATTTTAGCACTTCCTTGAGCACATATCACTTGTGTGGGCAAAATATAGAGCAAGCTGCTTGCATAGAGCTATATGCTACTGATACATGATTCTCTTTCACAATATTTTGCAAATCTGTTATGGGACTTCAAGCAACGAACGTCTTCCTTCTCCTAAAGGTATTGGGTAAAATATATTCTAACTCCACTTATATCCTCGTTTTATGAATTTCCTTGCAATTTTACCATATTTGTATTTCATAATCGCCATGATTTTTATAATATCACTACTCTTTGAATGTAAAAGAGTGAAAATCTCACTCCATTTGCCTACTTAAACATCATTAGCTCTTAACAGACGATAAATTCAGTCTTTTAGACAAAATTTTAACCATTTCACTCGACCTCAGAGTGAAATTTTCTCACTCTTTTTGAGTGAAAAGTATACGAGCTAATTCACACTCTTTTTTAGAGCTAACTCTGTGTCTACAACGAGCTGAATTTCGGGTTTTTCTGGTATCACTCTTCGATTCGCTCTCATCCAAGAGCGACTATTTTGCTTTGAAGGAAATTCATGTGAATCAACATGTTGCTTGTTGAGAAGTTGCAGCCATCATTTCTTTATTCAAATTGGTTGATAAAGGAAAATTATGTTTGGGCTCATCACACATCACAGCTAGTGCATAATGCCACAACAGAAAATGTGCTCAGAATAGTGCAGGACATTAACATGATCAAATACTCGTTGTAGATGTCATAAAAAGATCATTAATTAATTTGTTCATTGTGAGGTATTACATCTTATTTATTTTAGTATTAATTTCTTCTTGATTTTTCTGGTTGGATTAATTACTATTTTCTATTTATGTATCTATTTAAAGGTTGAATGGATGCGTCAGCACCCTCCTACGAGAGACAATTTGACCAAATTGGGAGAAGCATCAACTAAAGTACAACGACAGATGAGAGATGATTTTGACTGAATCTCCCACCAGAAGAGATAAACTTAAATAACAATACCCTAGATTCACAGACATGCCTGAACTTGTAAGTTTAGTTTACCCTATAATTTTAAAAGGTTTCTAGTCGAGAAATCCTACCTTATTCTTGGGAGAGTTTGACTAGAAAATCAAGATGCCAGCTTCATTATCTTGGAATATGCTGTCAGATGAAGCCCTCCTAATGAAAATAGTTATCAACATGAAAACTGTATCTACCAGAGATCTCATGTACTTTGATCACCTTGATTTGGAAGCAAACTTGTAATAACTTTTTCAGAAGCATTTACATGCTTTAAAATTGCTCTTCTTATAATCCTGAAACATAAATTGCACAGGGCTTCAGTGGCAATCTCTCCTGACTGTACCTCGGGCTTCATCTTTGGACCTCCAGCCATTATACGCTGCCTAAAAAAATATCAGGAAATTTGTGTGGTGGCTGCTCGGCGCTGGCATATGTGAAGCAGTTTTCAATTTTAGAGTTATGATAGTGTAGTGGCATTTTAATTGAAAGTTGAATGAAGAAGTGATGCAAATATTAATTGATTCAAGAATTGGTCAGGAAATGAATTGCTGTAATTAACTGGACTGTATTTTTACGGTAAGGCTTTCTTTTTTTTTCTTCTTTTATTTAAAGAGATGTAGTAGGCCTAGACTGCCATTGTTTTACATCTTTCAGGACAAGATCTAATTTGATCACATGATTTTCTTCCGATTGGCAACAATAGCTGCTTCTTTTACCGCTGCATTTTGTTGAAATAAATTTTAATTCCCCAAGAGAAGATGGTTTAACCCATTCGTGACAGGAATTATTCAAAGCCTAATTTGATCAGCTTTTATTCTTCAAACTGGCAACACCAACATTTTCATTTTATTGCTACATTTTTCTTATAAAACGTCATGTATCTGAAATGAATATGAATTGACAGAAATTATGATAAGAAGTCAAAAAGTTGCCAATTTGCAGGGGAAAATGGTGATTTTAAAGTTTCTATCACATTGCCAATTTAAGGATTTTAATGCTTATTTTCCTTTAAAAAAATTTCAGCATCAAACAACGAATATTGACACATCCAAAATGGGCATAGTTTGTGTAAAATTTTTTGCTCTTTCTGCTCATGTATTTGGTATAATTCTTAGGGCTCTGCATCAAAAGTTATTAGGTCAAACCACAAAATTTGGACCTCTGTCACGAATGGGTTAAGCTTGTTGAAAAGTTGAATACATGGCAAATGTTGATCGAAAATGTAATGATTTTGAATTTCTCGATTTGTTGACAATTTAAGGATCCAAATGCCTATTTTCATTGAGAGAATTTCTTATATCAAATGTCAGATATTAATAATTTTATTGGGGAAAAAAAGTAAATACAGTATTTGCAGAAATGTTTGACGTTTCTACTCACATGACTCATATGTCTGGCATATTTCTTTTAAAATTCTGAATGAAAAGTCATGAGGCAAACCACTGAATGTGGAATGATTCAATGAAGGGTTAATTGACACTGAATAGAAATAAGCTTTTATTACAATTATCATAATTTTATTCCACTGAATTTTTACTGAATTAAATTGAATTTGTATTCAACTGAATCAAATTTGTTATATATGTATTTGTAATTTGTTTCACAACTTTTTTCAGAACTATTTCTAAGTATTACCCATTCAATTAGGATTTTTTCCTGTATTCAAATATTTAATGATGATTTACTCTATCATATTACCCTCATCCTCCAGCCCCCTTTTCAATATCCCTAATTCTCTATTATTTATTTCACCCTCTCCACCATTGCTCTGCTAATACCTGAAGTTCTAAGAAACGTTATCTTGATGATATCTGAATTCAAAATGACATGCATGTTGAACTTTCCTCTCTGATATGCTTTCGCACGTTCTTTCCTTTTTTCTTCTTTTCAATCTTTCTACCTATCTATCTTCTCTGTCTGTGTCTGTCTGTCTCTCTCTCTCTATCCCTTCATCTACGTTGTTGCTCCTTGTTATCCG
Organism: Echinometra lucunter; assembly: GCA_029962745.1. Classification (NCBI taxonomy): domain Eukaryota; kingdom Metazoa; phylum Echinodermata; class Echinoidea; order Camarodonta; family Echinometridae; genus Echinometra; species Echinometra lucunter. The sequence goes on from CM057169.1 coordinate 15,584,905, forward strand.
CTGAAATGTAATTCTTGTATTACAATTGTTAATCATTTTCATCTAACCATGATCAAGAAGTTAAGTGAAAATAAGTCATGTTCAATATCTTTCACTTAACCAATGAAATGTCACTGAGAAACAAGATTCTATTTAAATTTATTTTAATTGTATTTTTTACATTAGATATAACAGCTAAGTAATGGAAACAATACTTGCAAAGAAAAGTTGTCTTAATTATACATTACTGTGCTCAGTTATGTGAATTTTGATAACTGTTAAACCAGCTGTTATAAATAAAGCTTTGAATACTGGTTAGATCATTTTGTAGAAATTGTCTTCACAGTAAGTTGATGTAATGCTGGAATGGTAAATATGTTGGTAAATACTGTATGTGCTTGTCATAATTTGTGGATGTTAAGCGGGATGAGGTATCTAAAGGTGTGTGTGTGAGGTGGGTGGATGTGTGCATGCATGCTTGAAAATTTTAGATTCACTCTCAAAATAGTTGAAATATCCCATTTAAAATGAAATTATTTCACTCATATAAGGAGCCAAAATTCACTCTCAAAAAGACTTGAAGTTCACTCTAAAAAGAGTGATGTGCTTCCATATGATGGCCTGTATATTAAAATTAATTTTGCCTGAAACTAAGACTAGTACCAATCTCTCAAAGAGCTAAAATTCACTCTCAAAAGAGTGAAAATTCCTCATTAAAACCCCAAATTATTTTCACTCTTTTAAGGAGCTAAAATTCACTCTCAAAAGATGGACGGTTCACTCCAAAAGGACAGAATTGTTTCACTCTCTAAGAGAGCTAAAAATTTTGGCTCCAAATTTCACTCCGAAAGGACTGGTCCCTAATCATACTCCTTGAGGAGCAGGAAAAAGAGTGAGAATTAGCTTTTTTGCATTTACAGAGTAGATATTACAGTTATCATACTTGTCAAAATACCGGAATAATGTTTTACAGGGATAGATTAATCAAATATAAATGTTCTTTTGTTTTCTTGCTTTCTACATCTTCTCTATTACATAGACTTCAATTTAAAATTCAATATATAATAATGATATAGACAATAGCATTTCACTAATAGAATGATGTGACAAGGCCTTTAAGACTCTGGAAAATTTTTCTCTTCTTCCCTCTTTCTTCTCAGTTTCACTTTAATTATCCTGGTTACAAATGCATCATGTAACATTTGTAACTTACCCACTGTTTTATAAATTTTCATGTATCATATGAAAGAAAATGATGTATCTATATTTTGTGAAGAAATGAATAAATTAGCAAAAAAAATTGGGAATGATGATCTCATGCTGAATACATCTATAAAACTCATCCAACTCTACACCAAAGGTTGATTATGTATCTATTATGTACAGTATGTTGTTTATTTTTCATGTTTTGCATTTGTTTATTTTGTTTTTATTTTTAAATAGGAAATGGAAATGAATGAATCAACAGCATGAACTCAAATCAAAATGGTGATGGCAGAAATGAATTGGGATAATCTTGTGATCATTGATCTGAATAAACTCCGATAAATCTTGAATGCTCATCCAATTCTACACCAAACGTTAATTATGTATCATACCTTGGACAGACCAAAATTCGTCATTTTAGCATCGGTTATTCACCCCAGTTGCAGCATGGGAGCAATAACGATCATTAGGATATTGTCGAACAGGCCCACCTCATAACCCCCCCCCCCCCAACGGTTCATTTTGCCTTTTATCATAACAAGGCTATAACACATAACACGCCTGATGGCTGACTAAACCTAAACATGCACTGATCAGATTTGATCCTCCCCCCCCCCCCCCTTATTGTATTGCTAATCACAAAATTGAAGCAAAGAGGGGGGAAAGAGGAAATTTATTTTGAGAGACAAATGTGCTTAAATGATATGACCCAAATGCCGATATTAACAGCCACTTATCAAATAGTCACTCAGCAAATTGGCTGTTCATAAAGTATTCAATGAGGTGAAATCATAATGCGGTTGCATCCACTTCCTAATCTACTCAAAATAACTGTAATTGTGGTTTTTATAACAGTGGTGGCTTACAATAAACTGAACATATCATATTAATATCTGAAGTGGAATAACCAAACGAGCTGTTAAATTCTCAATTCTAGATGCCATTTCTATGTTGTGATAAAAAAAATTGAAATACATAAAACTGTGTATTACATTTAATTGATATTCAGTAGTTCAATGAAATTGTGGTTCTGCTTTGAGGTTTTTTTTTTAACACAACTCTTTTTTTCATTTTGCAATCAAACTGAATTGGATATGCAAATGATATTGATCTGGATCATATGTTAACATATTTGATTTTTTCTCACACTATTTCTGGAAATTTTGTAATCCTTGATCAAATCTGATTGTAACAGTTTACAAACCCACTTATGAAAGGAATTATTTAAAGCTTTATTTGATCATCTTTTCTTCTTCAAATTGGCAATACCAGTATGTTTTCCTTTATGACATTTTTCTTACAAAAAGTAAGAAAAGTATGAAATGAATATAAATTGACAGAAAATATGTTGACAAGTTGATAATTTGCCAATTTTGCATGGAAAAACGGCGATTGTGAACCTTCCATGGCATTGCCAATTTAAAGATTTTAGTGTTTATTTTCTTGCAAAGAAATTTCAATAGACCACGACACCCAAAGCAGGTCAGTCTGAGATAAGCATTCATGCTTTGCAACAACACCTATGGTGCTATTATCCTAACCAAGCATTATTCAGTTAGGCGTCTTATCTTTATGTCGTTGTGCGAAAGAACGTGTCCGGAACGCAAAATGGAAAAGTATAGGAAATCATGTTTTTCAAACAATGATTGATAATTTTACGGGTAGCATGTAGACCTTGTAATTTGATATACAATCTTCTTGTGGTATGATCTTTGTTAAAATTCTATTCCAATATGTCAAAATAGACAATTTGATTTTTTGCATTTTTATATTTTGCATTCCGGATGCATTCTTTCGCACAATGACATAAAGATAAAACGCCTTAATGATCTCATAAGAATGATATCACTCTGACACCTTATATTTAATGATAATTAGGTAAATTTACATATAGCACAGCTACTTTATGAATATAATAGACTATGCTGTGATGTAACAGAGCTCCCAACAATGCTACTGCATAGACATACATGTACAACAAATTAATTACCTACAGGATATCCTGAAGTAAACTGGTTGGGTATATTCAGAAACAAGTAAAAACCAAAGTTCTACAAACACTGCCTACAACTTTTACTAAATACATGGAGAATGGAATGTTATTATTTTCAAAGATAGTTTCAGATGAAAAAAAAGTAGGAAACTACTAAAAATATATAGAGGGAAGAGAGGTACAGAGACTGAGAGAGAGAGAGTAAAGTATAAAAAAAAATTGGAGAGAGAGAGAGAGATGGAGAAAAAACCCAGAGCAAAGCTATAAAAAAAGGGGGGGGGGGCAGGAAAAAATAGAGGAAAGAAAAATGGTTACAAGAGAAAGAATGACTATATACATTCTTGTCAAAGCAAGTACTTTTCACTACCAATTTCAGACAGTATCAAGTACTGTAGATTTCTGGTAACAGCAGAAAAAGGGAACAGAAAAAGAAGAGGGGGGCATGGGGATGAGGAGTTTCCCATCATGTTGTAGGAACAACAGCCAAGGTCTGGAATCTACAAGACTAGAATATGGTAGAGAGAGAGAGAGAGAGAGAGAGAGAGATAGGAAGAAAGAGAGGGAGATAGCAGGAGCCTATCATTGCTGACCTTGATGGCGTATAAATCATTGAACATGGCGAGGATAATTGAATCATGGGACAAGTATTGGGTACCAGACCAACACTCTCCAGACACCTTCGGTCGGAGATGAGGGTGGTATGATGAGCTGGAGATGGGTGGACAAGGAGACTGGAATTGAATGTAAGAAGGGTGTATGAGAGTGGGTTGGGTGTTACGTGGTGGTGGTGGTGGTGGTGGTGGTGGTAAAGAGGGGCAAAGAAAATTGGGGGAAAGGGGCTTGCTTTAGGATTGGAGTGGTATTTGGTGAGATGGGTAGACAGAGTGACTGGTCTTGGGATTGGAATGGTATGTGAGGGGGGTATATGAGGAGGGTAAACAGGAGTGGGTTGGGTGTTGCATTGTGGTGGTGGTGGTGGTGGTGGTGGTAAAGAGGGGCAAAGAAAATTGGGGGAGGGGGGCTTGCTTTAGGATTGGAGTGGTATTTGGTGAGATGGGTAGACAGGGTGACTGGTCTTGGGATTGGAATGGTATGTGGGGGGGGGGGGGGGGATATATGAGGAGGGTAAACAGGAGTGGGTCGGGTGTTGCGTTGTGGTGGTGGAGGTGGTGGTAAAGAGGGGCAAAGAAAATTGGGGGAGGGGGGCTTGCTTTAGGATTGGAGTGGTATTTGGTGAGATGGGTAGACAGAGTGACTGGTCTTGGGATTGGAATGGTATGTGAGGGGGGTATGTGAGAGGGGTATATTAGGAGGGTAAACAGGAGTGGGTTGGGTGTTACATGGTGGTGGTGGTGGTGGTAAAGAGGGGTAAAGAGAAGTGTGGGGAGGGGGCTTGCTTTAGGATTGGAGTGGTATTTGGTGAAATGGAGATGGGTAGACAGGGAGACTGGTCTTGGATTGGAATGGCATACGCGAGGAGGGTATAATGGAGGGTAAATAAGAGTGGATGGAGGAACTACTGCTGCTTACCATGAGGGCATAGGAATTATTTCACACAGGAGAGATAATAGAATCATGGGACAAGTATTAAGTACCAGACCAACACTTTCTAGACATCTTGGGTTGGAGATCAGGGTGGTAAGATGATATGAGGATGGGTAGACAGGGAAATTGGTCCAAGAAAGTTTATAAGGGTACAGAGAGCAGGATGCAGAAAGGATTTGCAAGAAATTTAAAACCTTTTGAAATTACTGCCAAATTAAAAAAAAAAAAGCAATTGCCAACTGGGCAAGTTTGGCGAATTTTTAGAGCATAAAATGCGAACGTTGGACTTTGCAAATTATTTTGACATTCGCTTCCTTTGAAAATTGTTTGCACGTCTGAGAAAACTATGCTTAAAGCAATTATAAAAAGGGAAACTGTTATCCCTACAATACCTAATCATATTTATTCACAGAAAAAAAAAATCTATGCATATGACAGTCCACATCACAACATTCCATGCATTCTTGTCAAGACCTTTCTACATAGCTGCAACGTGCTAGTGACTGTGACATGTACATGTACATTGGCAATGGAAAGCAACTCATCAAACACTACACTTATTCCCCCCCCCCACAAAAAAGGAGAAATTGATAAAAATGCAAATTAATTTTTCTACTGGGTGATGTTTTTAAATCAAAATGGCAAAAGTGTAAAACGTATGCTGAATTTCTCTTCTTTAACTGCCCCTCAACCGATTTCTTTTCAGTCTCTGCTATCGTGTTCTCTAAAGACAAAGACAATTTGACTGCATCATAAAACAACTGGACAAAGAGGCTACCACCATGTTCCCAAAACAAAACAAGACAGTAAATACGGTGACATTCCACACATACCAATCACAGGCAGATCCGGCAGTCGAGAATTCATAGGCAACTAATCGCACGACACTGTACCTCCTAATTGCTATGACGTGAAAAGACCCAATGCTTCCGAGTAACGCATTGGACCTGATTGCCAGACCCGACTGCAAATTTTGTGTTTCGATAGCGAGCTATTTACAGAGTCGTATATATCTGTTTCATTTTTGTTAGAACTTATAAACATTGAATACATTTCCGTTCTAATAGTTCACTATCAGCAAAGACTCTTAGCATATTCACACACATTACTTTATTGATAATATAGCATCCCATTCCATCTCAACAAGTTTTCTTCCTGAATTTTCTTTTATAAATTGCAAGCTTAATAATACACTGGCATTGAAATAAAAATCAAGAATCCCAAAATAATGAAAGTTTTCAGACCAAATTACATATATATATATATATATACAGTGTGTATCAATAAAAACATTACACTTTTGAAAAATTATGAAAATTATATTTCAAAATATTTCAAAGAGTTTTTCATGTTGATAGATGCCCAGTGGCGCATCTATCTAGTGCCACTCACAAAACAAATTTTAATTTATGCTTGGCCGAACACTGACTGTTTTTGTTCAGTGTGTGAAAAATTACTTGTGCCAAATTGAAAGAAGAGGGACAATTAAACCAGCAGTCCCATTCAAAGAAATTGCTCTTTGCCACAGAGTTGCCTGACTGCCTGACAGGCTGACTGACTGATCGATTGTTTGGGCATTTTATTTGTCAACAATTTGATCAATCAAATGATTGATTGGCTGTTGATTAAATGATTACCTTATTGATTGACTGGTTGATTGACTGACTGACTGGTTGGCTGAATGGTTGCACGACTGACGCATCGACTGATTGATCTATCAGTTGATGTGATGTATTAGTGGGCTGATTGTTGATTGTTTTATTTTTGATTGATTGACTGATTGATCACTGATTGACTGAATGATCTGAAGAGTTAATTTGGTACTTCTATTCTTGAGTGAATGACTGGCATGTAGATTTGATGTGTCTGTGAGTTGTGAATTGTGTGCTTTAAAGATGTTAACGTAATTTTGCACATTAGTTCTCACCCATGCATAAAGTAGTAAAATCACTAGAATTATGATAGAAAATTGATTCAAGCTTCCTAGACTATCAAAACTTTATCACAATTTTATGCAAAAGGGTAATTTGTTTGAATAGGAGTACTTATTCGGACTGCTTGTGAGTCATGCAACCATTCAGCCAACCAGGCAGTCAGTCAATCAATAAGGTAATCATTTAATCGACAGCCAATCAATCAACTGATTGATCAAATTATTGACAAATAAAATGCCCAAACAATCTATCAGTCGTCAGTCAGCCTGTTAGGCAGTCGGGCAACTCTGTGGCAAAGAGCAATTTCTTTGAATGGGAGTACTTGTTTAGACTGCTGGTTTAATTGTCCCTCTTCTTTCAATTTGGCGCAAGTAATTTTTCACACTCTGAACAAAAACAGTCAGTGTTCGGCCAAGTGTGAATTAAAATTTGTTTTGTGAGTGGCACTTGATAGATGAGGCCACTGGGCATCTACCAACATGAAATTCTCTTTGAAATATTTTGAAATATAATTTTTTCAAAAGTGTACCATTTTTATTGATACACCCTGTATATATATATATATATATATATATATATATATATATATATATATGCAGCAATGGAAATGCACACCTGAAAAACCACCTGAGGTCGGGACACCGCAAGTCGACAACGGGACTTAGAAAATTTTTTAGAAAAATAGAGCCCGTACTATGCTGTATACGTGTCGGTGCGGGTGAGGACTATCGTACTTCATGGCAACCTCAAGTCGACATGCACACCTGAAAAACCACCTGAGGTCGGGGCACTTGAGGTCGAGACACCTCAAGTCCACAACCATCCTTCGATTTATTTACTAACCCCCTTCCTGTTATCCACTATGCAAACTTTGAGTTGAAAAATGTTAAGGATTGAAACATAATTAAGGTTAATGTTAACTACATTGTATTCTAAATAAAAATAAAGAGGTGTGATATGATACAGGCGAGGTTGAACAGATTTTTTTTTTACAATAAAGTTCAATAACATGCAGGCTGGTATATCAGGTACCAATATGTACAGTACGGACTCTATTTTGCTCGAAAATTTTCTAAGTCCCGTTGTCGACTTGAGGTGTCTCGACCTCAAGTGTCCCGACCTCAGATGGTTTTTCAGGTGTACATTTCCATTGCTGATATATATATATATATATTGTCTACATATTTGGAAAAAATCAGCAACCAAATCTACATTTTCTGTTGTCATACTTAGGCAAGTGACCAGAACATATTATACCATACAAACAGTACTATAAACATGTAAATATGATAATGATTTCAGTATCATAAACCTTGAAATTAATTTTCATTGTCTTAGATTTAGTAGATTTGGTAGATTGAGTGAATTTGCTTACATTTTCTTGAGTAATACTGTATTTGAAGTTTTCTATGCTACATCAAGAGAGTCTCATATATCTTTTAAATTGTATGTGGTGTATTCTTTTCCAGGGCCCCATATGTATGATGATGATGGTCTTCTGTGTTCACTAATTCTGTTGTAAAATGTTAATTTTCCACATATTCATAATTTGTTTGTATTTACTCATGTAGAAGTATACCATTATTTTCTGAAATACGTTTATATTTTTTAATGTAATATTAGGTTATTTGTGGTATCAGGTTAATGAATACAGAAATAAAAATCAATCTAACACCCCCCCCCCCAAAAAAAAAAAAAAACCTTTAGCTTTAAAATAAACAAATAACTCTTCAAATACTAAATTACACATTACTGGGGTAAGATTCAAAATGGAAAAAATCAAATCTATGGTGGATTTAAAGTATCAGCTGCATTTTTCTGGTTTTACATTAACGAAATATCTCTTCACAATTACCAAATTACACAAAATGAAGTAATTACATCTATGCTGGATTCGTGGAAGTTGTAAGAGAAAGAATTCCCAGGAGGATTTAACTTGTGATCTGAGAATGCTTTCTGGCTAATGTATGATGAAGATTAGCAGGGAATCGACAGAATGGCTTTCTATAATTCCCTTCCTACTTAATTTGATCTTCTTCTCATGACAAAAACAAAATCACGTGTTACTATCGTACTATCAACACTTTGTTTACTGTGCAAGGTGCGTGTTTGTAGTTGTATTCTAGAACCTTGTTAAGATAGGGTTTTATACTGATACTCTCATATCACGAAAGCTGCAAAGTTCATTAAATTCTGCTCTAAACGAATCAAGTATACTTTCCTAAGGAAAAATTCTACCAGGCAAAAAATGAATGATCATGACCGGCCACACATTAGAAAGAAATAGGAACTAAGCATGACAGTAAATTAATAACATTTTTTTTTTTCAATTAGCACATACCACACTATGATTTAATGTCTCAATGTGCTGCCAAAGGACATTAGACATTATTACCCTGGCTTTAGCATGGGCCATCGCAGCACCCAGTGTATTCAAGAAACATGTACTTCCTACCAGGTACCCACTTACTATACCTGGGTCAAGGGTGGCAAATGTAGATTAATGTCTTGCTAAGGATGAGAATCATACATTTAAGACAATTCCCAGTTCCATCCGTGAACAGGAAAATAGGATGAAATTTGTTATGCTTTCATATTTTTCCACTTTCTTGAAAAACAAGCCAGAAACTTGAATGATTTGTTCATGATTTATGAGGAATTTGACATTTCAAAAGAACCTAAAGACAAACTATTTAAATCACAACTTTACTAAGCCAACCCTAGTTCAAATCTCATAATCGTAATGTTTGCAACTGATGTACTGATAGAGCGTTTTCACAACCATGACGCGACCGCTGGTAGAGTATTTTGCGCGTGCATGCTCAAATCTGAATGAAAAAATCTCTACATGCTCAAATGATCAAATCTATAAAACTCCTTGTCCTGTTGAAAACAAGAACAGTTTGCAGCCAAAATAGCATCCATTTTTCCATGTAGGATGCAGTAGAGTAGCCACACAATTGGCGATCAGTATGCAAAGATTTTTGTTCTTTGGATTTGAGCATGAGCACATGACATGTTCGACTAGAGGTCACGTTGTGGTTGTGAAAACTCTAGAATAATTACTGCTCTCCCAAGCATCGAAATCGTCATGTATACAATAATTTTTTCACTGTTATTCAACAGCAAACTTGCGAAAACTAGTTAACTTAGGTAACAAACTGATCAAATTATGAACAATCCACACAGACAGATCACAAGTCTAAGTAAATTTCATGATTTATATGAATTATTATAATAATATTCCGCTCTTGTATAGCGCATATCACATTATTATCTAACATCTCTATGCACTTCCAAAGGACTTTGGATATTATTACCCTGGCTTTAGCCCGGCAGCCATCACAGCGCACAAGCATTTCAAGGAATTAATTCCTGCAAAGTACCCATTTACTTCACCTGGGTCGAGTGTGGCAAATGCAGATTAATGTCTTGCCAAAGGACATTAGTGCTGCGGCAGGGATTCGAACCCCATACCTTGTGGTGCAAAGTCTGGAGACTTATCCACTGGACCACAACATCTTTACATTATGTATCACAATAATAATCCATGAGGTATCAAACCATTAATATGTTGCTGTTTATATGGACATTTATGACCAAAGTTGAACAGAAAACTAGTCACAACTAATCAATTCGGGTTAAAAACTGATCAAATCAGATTTACGTACAATCCTTATCAATATATCACAAATTTCAATGTGATCTAATCCAAAAGAGTTTGATATAGCACCTATTCCTTGCTTCTTTTCCCTTTTTTCAAGAAAAGTTTATGATTTATTATCTATGAAATTGATCTGCCAGCTATAAGGATGTTCATTTAAAAGGATCAATACCTTGCAAAGGGGATAAAACTTTAAGTGCAGTAATATTCAAAAGGAATTTAAGTAGAAATCCACTATGCACCTTCCACAGAAAATCATGATAATAAGGGGGAATTTAAAGTGATATCGCGTAATGGCTTTCGTGGAAAAGTTCCTCGCATTCGATATCCAGGATTCTGAGAAGAGATGTTACTCGGTAAAACAAGGGCAGGTGATGAGCTCACCATTCTCACCATTTCTCTCTAAAGAGGCAGTGTAGTACAGAATGGCAGTATATAAGAGAAAAACAATTACCAGTCCACAGTTTTGAGAGTTGTGACTGTGATGGCATCACTTTATTACTCACCATTCTGACCACTTCTCTCTAAAGAGGCATGGTATAGAGAATGGAAGTATATTAAAGAAATATGATCACCAGCCAACAGCTTTGAGTTTTGCCCTTAATTGTATCACTGCAATTTCTAGCAAGATTCACACTTTGACAAGGCAAGACAGAACATTAAATTCGACAACTGAATGGTAAATAAGTAACAACTGGCGCAAATATTCTAATTTAGTAACAATAAGCGCCTTAAAACCCCACACCAACCACAAACCTAAATAAGTAACAATTAGGTAAATTCATAACATCATGTAACTGCATATATCAATATAACACAGGAATTTTCAATTACATGTAATATTCCATTGTTTCCTAGTGAAAATATTCAAAAGGATTGAATTATGTAAGAATCTATATCCATACACATGTGTAAATTCACTCTAAAAGCTTTCAAGCACCATTGTAAACAGTTAAGGTGGACAACAGTCATTTGCTAATTTTGGAATGTTACTTTCTGAGTTGTGCTTACAAATTGTAACAGGACAAATACGTATATCATGTACCTAGAATTCCATATTTTACATCAATATTACAAACAAAAAAAATCAAGCAAGGTTAAAAAACTTTCTTTTATTTCTGGGTATGTTCGCAAAATGCCAAAGAAAAGACAACCTATCTTTAAGAAAATATTTCAAGCCAAGTTCAAGCTAAAATTTTACCCCAAAATGTTCATTAGCTCTAATTTCTGTATTCTTTAGGAGGTAAAATGGCACAGGACCTCTGGTTTTAGGTGATTCTTTTCTCTGAAGGATGTAAGATTGCTAGGTAGACTTGCCCTACCATATGACATTATACAAAACATCCTGAAGAAACAATCTAATTGGTTATATTTGGCAAATCGCCCACCTCCCATGACACTATCCGCAGGGAACACTCCTTCCTATTCAATGTCAGTTTGGGAGACAGTTTAGATATATTTTCCCATTTTTTATTTCTGAAATGAAAAAGACAAAATACATACAATCATCTACAAAATTCACATTTTTGACTCATACTCAAAGACTTGAGCACTGTGAAATCAATTTGAGTTTTCACACTGAAACAGTGAAAACCTCTTAATTCCATGTTTGTTTACGGGATGGAAAGGGCATTATACCGATCTGGAAAACCTCCCCCACTCCATGACATCACACAAAAACATCCTGGCTAAATAATCGGCCGGGTTATATTTGGCAATCGCCCGCCTCTCATGAATTCATCCCCGGGGAAGACTCCTTCCTATTTGGTGCCAATTTGGGAAACAAATCCAGGGACCATTCTAGGGGAGGAGGAGGAGGATTCCTGTACCAACTTTCTCTCTCTCTCTCTCCATCTCTCTCTCTTTCTCTCTCTGTCCCTTCTTCCTCTGGCTGTCTCCATGTCTCTTTCTCTCCTTCTCTTTCTTTCCCTCCTTCCTTTTCTATTTTCTATATATCTCTCTACCTTTTCCTATATCTACATACTTATGCAATTCTTTCTCTTTTCGTTATTTTACTTACTCTCCTTTTCCAACTCTTTCCTTCCTCTCTCTCTCTCTCTTCTTCCTCTCTCTGTCTATCGTCATGTCTTTCTCAGACACTCTTTCTCTCCCCTTCCTTTATTTCCCTTCTTTCTTTTTTTATTTACTCTATATTCTATCCTTTTCTATATCTACATACTTATGTAATTATTCCTTTTTATTTTTCTTTCTCTCCCTCTTTGTTAATTCCTCAAAATATGTTCTTTATTTACATGGTTCCCTCTTTCACCAAAATCTCTATTTTCCTTTATTTCTCCTTCACCATTTTAACTTTCTCTGCATACACCCCCCTCTCTCTCTCTCTCTCTCTCTCTCTCTCAAAGCCCTTTTCTCTTTCATTCATTCTCTCTGTCTTCATCTTTTCTTTCTCTATTTTTCTCCTCCTACCTACCTCTTGCCACTTGTCCTTCTCACTAAATTTATTTTAAAATGTATTCTCTTCTCTTCTCTCTTTCTTCCTTCCTTCCTCTCTATTCCCCACAATAGATCTCCTTTTCTCTTTCTTTTTCTTCCTCTATTTTCCCCACAATAGTCCCCCTTTTCTCTTTCTTTCTTTCTCTCTTTCTTCCTCAATATTTCCCCACAAGAGTTCCCCTTTTCTCTCTCTTTCTTTCTTTTACTCTATATTTCCCCTACAATAGTTCCCCTTCCCTCTCTCTCTCTTTCTCCTCTCAAATATTTTCTCCACAACAGTTCCCCTTTTCTCTCTCTCTCCCTCTCTCTCTCTTTCTCCTCTCAAATATTTTCTCCACAATAGTTCCCCTTTTCTCTCTCTCTTTCTTTCTCTGTCTCTCTATTTTCCCAACAATATCTTTGCTGAGGGATAATGTATAATGACATGGGGATCTTGCTGGAGGACATAATCAGGCCAGCAGTTGGACAGACAGAATCTTGGAAAGTTTCCAAATATCTAGTAGACCTTTTGCTATAAACATACATGTAGGTGCTGCCCTTCCAAGTCACAACGATTCCTTTTCGAGGGCCTTTAATCTAATGTTAAAACCCCCAGATTCTCCCTTTTCCCAAAACCTTATAAATAAAATGAATAAATCTAATCTTTTGCTGTAGAACATGGAGAGGCAAGGGAAAAAACATTACCTCCCTCAAATCAATGAAAAATTACACAGAACAAGCAAAAATGGGTACAACAGCTTATCTACAATATGTTTTATATCTATCTCTCTATACATTTTCTTAAGCGCATAGGGACTTTCTTATGTAAGTGATATATGCTATAATAAGTAACGTTCATTATTATTACTATTATCTATCTCAAATAATTTCATTCCGAATAAACATCTAATTCATTTAAATTTTCGTTAAGGGTGTCCTTTTCTTTTTTTTTTCTCTTTTACATGTCTTTTTCACTTATGTCCAACACAAATTTTGTTCCCAAAGACAACGCTATTGGATTCAAATGTCTACAGAGCCCTAAAAGAAAAAAAGTAATATTGCTCGATACCTCTGCATGGGCATAAATTTTATTTCAAATTCTCCATTAGTAATACATCATTTCTGTACATGATAAATTGAAGGAAGAGACTGTATAGTGACCGAACTGTTAACTGTGTATGCATCACATCTCTGGCTACAGCCCCGGCCAGTGTACTCAATCCCCCTTGGAGCAATCTTGAATAAACTATAAGGCTAGATGATGGGGAATCCCTGACGGTGGACGGACAGGACATGGTAATTGTTTAAGGAGACGAAATTCAGAGATAAAAAGAACAAGTAGTGGACGTAGCATCAGTAGAAGGAGTAGTGGTATTCGTAATTGTAAAGGTATCTGTGGTGGTAGTAACAGTAGTGGTAGAAGTAGCTGTTGTGGTAGTAACAGTAGTGGTAGAAGTAGCTGTTGTGGTAGTAACAGTAGTGGTAGAAGTATCTGTTGTGCTAGTAACAGTAGTAGTAGAAGTAGCTGTTGTGGTAGTAACAGTAGTGGTAGAAGTAGCTGTTGTGGTAGTAACAGTAGTGGTAGAAGTAGCTGTGGTGGTAGTAACAGTAGTAGTAGAAGTAGCTGTTGTGGTAGTAACAGTAGTGGTAGAAGTATCTACGGTGGTAGTAACAGTAGTGGTAGAAGTATCTGTTGTGGTAGTAACAGTAGTGGTAGAAGTAGCTGTTGTGGTAGTAGTAGTAGTAATACTAGTATTAGGAGGGGAAAAAAAGAGAACTCGTAGCAGTAAAAATAGTAGTAGTTGTAGTACAGTAGTATAGTAGTTGTCGTAGAGGAAGTAGTAGTAGTAGTAGTAGTAGTAGTAGTAGTAGTAGTAGTAGAAGTAGTAGTAGTAGGAGTAGTTGTTGAAGTAGTAAAAGTAGTAGTAACAGTAGTAGTAGTAGTAGTAGTAGTAGTAGTAGTAGTAGTAGTAGTAGTAGTAGTAGTAGTACTTAGTAGTACTTAGTAGTAGTAGTAGTAGTAGTAGTAGTAGTAGTAGTAGTAGTAGTAGTAGTAGTAGTAGTAGTAGTAGTAGTAGTAGTAGTAGTAGTAGCTGTAGAGGTTGTAGTAGTAGTAGTAGTAGGTGTTGTCATAGTTGTAGAGGTAGTCATAGTTGTAGATGTAGTAGAAGTAGAAGTAGTAGGAGTAGTTTTAGAGGTAGCAGTAGTAGTAGTAATCCCCCATGAACCCTACCTCCATCCAAATCCTAACAAAACGACCCCTTCCTCCAAAAATTTCCAACTCGATCCCCTCTTCCTATGGTTAGCCCACTTTGTGCAATTTGTCAATGACCACACAGAAAGGGTTATGACTAAGAATAATCCGACAAGGCACTATTGTGTGCACCCCCTCCTCCTTTATCCTACCGAACCTTCCTCGTATTTTCCCTAACTTCACATCCTGCGAGGTTACTACTCCTCATCGTTCCCACGGCCGACAAACGTGACTTCAATGATCATGATGTTGGCGGAGCTGTCAGCACCTCAAGGCGTTCTTGAATAAAGTATGATGACGAATGACTGCACTGAATTCGCACTGACATGACAGTTTAATTATTTTGGGAAGAGCAACAGTCTCTTTGTATTCCTGCACACTGTTAGAATAGCAGAAATCGTAACTTAACCCACTGACGACTCAATTCTCTAACTCCCATAGGTTTAATACAGTGGCCAAGCGGCTCCTACAGACAATGAGTTAAATAGGGAAAGCATATATTTTGATAATAAAATATTGTAATAATAATGATGATACAACTTTGTGCTAATATTGCTAAGAAAGCCTTCAAAATGTGTGTAAAAATAAGGCCTGAAAATGTCTGAATATAATTAACAGGGACCTATTGGCCTTGGGTCCTATTCAAGGGACTTGTTCAACAGGATCACTAATTCCTCAAAGGACACTCATAATTGCATATCAACTAGGTTTGAACCTAAGGCTGATATAGATTTCAAGATCACTACTTCACCACTAAGCCATCATACTGCTATTATACATAATTCCATTTCAGATGCATCAAAAGTAGCATTTAATCAACTTTCAAACAAGATCACATTGCAGCTGCTGCCAACTAAGGAATTAAAGATTAAATATATAGAGGCTATTTCAATAACCCACAGTACACTAGGAATTTAACTGCTTGTCTTTAGATGACCAAATGTGAAATCATGCAACAAAAATGTAAGATTCACTCAATCATGTTGGCCTCAAAGAGCAACCAAATATTCCAATTAGCAATTAACAATACCAAGTAAATTTATCATCTTTTATGACAGTACTTGTTAAATACCACTAGTTTCAAATGTATTTCAACTTAACAATATTTCCTCCAAGTTTTTTTAAAGTATCAAACGACAAAGTGTGGTTAGAAACTACATACTAACTCAAAGTTATTGCCATCCATCCTACTTTACAGCTGCAGTATATATACCCCAACTTTATTGCTCCATCTTTGTTTACAATACTGAAGATGGTTGCTAAGCAACTAAAGGGGGTGACTCCAGATGACTAGAGAGGAAATTAATGTGTTTCAATAAACTTGCACAGGTATCCCCTGGTCTTGTCTTTAAAAAGTAAACTTGGCAGCTCCGGAAGAGCCTGATCTACAATGTATGTGAGGAGCTGGTGTTGGTATGACATTAAGTCAATAGTAGGGGCCCCCTTCCTTGTTTGACACTGCACAAATGGTCACTAAAATGCTCATATAAATATTATTGACATTTACAGAGTATCGGTATACCGCATAAAGAGCAGAGGTGACAAACTACTTGGTATTTAAAATAAAGGCCATGCAATCACGTGGAAGAAACTGTATCTAAGGATGAAGAGCGATTGGAAACAGTTGATTATGTGGTAGATAAAAATTAGTGTATAGTGTGAGATCTTGGAATCATGAGCATGATAAGAAATTGACTCCATCTCACAGAATTAAAAAAAGCACATGCATTGCACACAAAAATGAGTTTAAAGGACCCGAAATGTCGTCCCTGTTTTCACGAAGTGACGGATACGAGGAAAATTGCAAATTTTTCAATTTTGAGTTTTTTGCATTTTTCACTAACATCTTGAACCTCAAAGAGTTTCAGATCCTAATAAAGTCTTATTATGTAAGTATGGCAATGACATCAACAAGAAAATACCTAGTAAAAGGATTTCTGTTATCACGAAGTGACGGCTTTCAGCTGCCCCGTATGTTTTATGTGTGCGGCCGAGTTCCGTCACTTCGTGAAAAAAATAAAAGAGCATGTCTTCGATTTGAATGCATGATCGTGCACAATTAGTTCAAATGCACGTTCATCAAGTCCCATTTGTTTAACACGCGTGCGGCTGAGATCCATCACTTCATGAAAACAAAATCACAGTGGGATCTTGAATTTTGTGTTTTCACGAAAATGACAGCAATGATTACACCTCATTTTCTTCTGAAGTATTAAAGGAATATGCAAATAATTAATAATGGAACATTGTCCAGAATATGCCCTATACGAGGATATAAAATTTATTCACCCTTCATACATTAAAGAGGTTGAGAATGAGGTATGAAACTTTGAAAGCGATTTACTCAAAACTAACTTTTTTAAAGTTGCGGGCTCATCCTTCACTTCGTGAAAATAGGGACGAATGTGCAGGCCCAAACACTTCACATCATATTTCAAATATGAGGCTTTAGACGAAAAATCTCTTTCATGGGATATTTTCTTCAATGTTGTTCTTTTAAACCAACATTATAAAGAAAAAGAATGAAAAAGTTCACAAATTATTTCCACAATGACCCAAACTAACCTTTGTCTTTACATATGTATAGACTGAACAGCATGAACTGGTTGAAGTTAAATTTGTCATAAAAGTATCATACGGCCTTCTGCCATATATTTACAATAATATCATACGACATTATCGTCAAAATCCATCTTGGATGATTTCCCCTGTAGGGGAAAAAGATCCTAATTAAACCCGTTGAACCAAGTCTAAATAACTATATTGAAATTTAATGCAGTCGAGATATTCATGCAGTCTTAAGCATACAGACTCAATGTGAATGTCTGAAAAGTTCAAATGGTTGTAATTATATCATATGACCTTCTGTTACATTCCATCCAAGATGATTTCTCTTGTTGGTTACAAAGAAGCATCCTAAATAAATTTGTTGGAATGTGTCTACATATATGCAGTTTATATCTGAATAACAGTCCATACACTTAATGCAGTATTATGCATAGACTCGACTGAGTGAATGTCTTTTGTTCAAACGGTCCTGAATCAAATCACGTGACCTTCTGGCATGTATTCACAATGGTATCATACAACCTTCTGTCACATTCAATCTGGATGATTTCTCTCGTTGGTGACAAAGAAGCATTCCAATTATCTACATCAAGACGCCCCGTTGATGAAGGAAATCTTTATTAGATGTCGTGGGGGAGAAGTATCATTACACTGCAATCATGTTTGCTCCAAGTCTAGTCTCTGTGCATGCATGTGTATGAACATTTAATGTTAGTGGTGATGACAGTTATTATGTAACGTAAGGTGGATTAGGAGCAACCTGAGAAGTAAATGGAGATGGTGACAGTGGTGCTGACAGTGGTGGTGTTGCTAATGTTGGTGGTGGTAGGAGAGGCATGCTTTTTTGGCCATGCTGCTGATACTACTGGCTGTGATTCATATTGGTGGTGGGTAATAGTGGTGGTGATAGTCCTGGTGACAGTGGTGCTGGTGATGGCAGATACTGGTGGTGATATTGGTTGTGATGGAGGTGTTGATGGTAGTGGTGGTGGTGGTGATGATGGTGATGATGGTAGTGATGGTGGTGATGGTGGTGGTAGTGTTGATGGTGGTGGTGGTGGTGATACTGGTGGTGATGGTGGTAATGGTGGTGGTGGTGGTGGTGGTGGTGTTGATGTAGTGGTGGTGGTGGTGGTGTAGTGGTGGTGGTGATGGTAGTGGTGGTGGTGGCGATGGTGGTGGTGGTGGTGATGTTGGTGGTGGTGGTGGTGGTGGTGGTGGCGATATTGGTGGTGTTGATGGTGATGGTTGTGGTGGTGGTGGTGATATTGGTGGTGGTGGTGATGGTGGTGGTGATGGTGGTGGTGGTGATACTTGTGAAGGTGATGGTGGTGTGATAGTGGTGGTGATGATGGTGGTGGTGATATTGGTAGTGATGGTGATGATGGTGGTGATATTGGTGGTGATGATGGTGGTGGTGATGGTGGTGGTGGTGGTGGTGATGGTGGTGGTGGTGGTGATAGGGTGGTGGTGATGGTGGTGGTGATAGTTTGGTGGTGGTGATAGTTGTGGTGGTGGTGATGGTGATGGTGGTGGTCGTGATGGTGGTGGTTGTGGTGGTGGTGATGATAATGGTAGGGATGATGGTTGTAGTGGTGGTGGTGGTGTGGGATGATGGTGGTAGTGATGGTGGTGGTGGTGGTGACAATCTATGATAGTATAATTGCTTTTATGATATTCGCCATGACATAGGCATTGGAATAATTTGTCCGTTTTCACGAAGTGACGGATGAGCACGCAACTTAAAAAAGTTAGTTTCGAGTAAATCGCTTTCAAAGTTTCAAACCTCAATCTCAACCTCTTTATTGTATGAAGGGTGAATAAATTTTATATCCCTGTATAGGGCATATTCTGGACAATATTCATTATTAATTATTTGCATATTCCTTTAATACTTCAGAAGAAAACGAGGTGTAATCATTGCCGTCATTTTCATGAAAAACACAAAATTCAAGATCCCACTGTGATTTTGTTTTCACGAAGTGATGGATCTCAGCTGCATGCGTGTTAAACAAATGGGACTTGATAAGCATGCAAATTGACCTAACTGTGTGCGATCACGTATTCAAATCAAAATTTATTTTTTTATTGATTTTTTTCATGAAGTGATAGAACTCGGCCGCACACACATAAAACATACGGGACGACTGAAAGCCGTCACTTCTTGAAAACAGAAAATCCTTTCACTAGGTATTTTCTTGTTGACGTCACTGCCATAGTTACATAATTAGATATTATTACGGTCTGAAACTCTGTGAGGTTCAAGATGTTAGTGAAAGATGTCCAAAAATTAAAAAAACTGAAAATTGAAAAACTTGCGATTTTCCTCCTATCCGTCAGTTCGTGAAAACAGGGACGAATTTTCAAGATGAGATAGAATGAATGATGGGAATATATACTAGTTTCATATCTTCAGTAGATCACTATCATATTAACAGTATACATATTAGTAGAAGTTGCACAATTTCAAACAATTTCAAGATCCCAATGAAAACATGAAAATTTTGAGTCAATTCACTGCAAAACATATACGTTTTAACTCTGCTACATCAAGTACAAGATTGTACTTCCAGTATTTATATACCCAAAATCACATCTTATGCAAGTTGTGCATCAAAACAGCACTTTCCAGGAATTTCAAGCAACATATAAAGTAAATTTCATATTAAACAAAAAAATGTAAATACATGAAATTTTGTATACACCTTATGAGGAAGCAGCTCACATAATATGCTGCCACTTCTAAAAGTACAATTCAGCAGAGAAGAGGTTTTTTTAATACAAGTTATTCTGAAATTTCTTTTGAATATCTATTAACTCCTGCATAGATGTACACATAACTACACATCCACAGATGAAATATGTTGGCCTGAACTGTCTCTTTAAAGTTTAGAGACATAATGAGAAAAGACGCTCATTTTCGTTTTAAAGATCCAGTTGAGTTCTTGTGTAGGATGGAAAAAAATTCATGAGCTTTCTCATTCTTTTTATGTCAGTTAGAAAAATATACTACAAATGTCCCTTGAAAAGGGCTTGCTCTTCATATGCCATCTCATATGAAAATTTGAAGAAAAAAAAATTAAGAGTTCAGTCTGAAAATCCATGTCATATATGTGTGTAGTCCCATGTACTAATTTCAGTGTGCAGTGCATGTCCCTTTATGCATGATGGAGTCAATTTCTGATCATATTGAGGACTCTCAGACCCTGCACTTAACACCTGTATTTATGTACCACACAGTCAACAGTTTCCCAGTTGCTTTCTCAATGTAATTGCATGGCCAGAACTCATCTATATCTTTCATAAGGATAGGTAAGGCAGAGAGGGTAGGAGGAAAGGGAGCTAAGCCCATACCCAGTCAGATGCACAGGAGAATGCAACACATCTTATGCAACATCATCATGGTCCTCTACATTATACATGCTAACTTCTCCCGACTTGTCTTTCACTTACTCAAACATGCCAACGCACTCCCTTCACCCACACACACACACACACACAAACACACACACACGCATGCATTATCTCATACACGCAATAGTTTCAACATGCGCCTCTTAGGGCATCAGCAAGTGCCTTCCCCCCCCCCCCCTCCATCTTACTATCTCTCTGTTTCCCTCCCTATCTCTCTTTCTCTCTACATCTCTCCCACCAGTCTCCTTCCTCTCTGCTTGTTACCTACTCATTGCAAAGAGAGAGAGAGACCCACACACACACACACACACACAGAGGACTCCTATCTCTCTCTCTCTCTCTCTCTCTCCCTCACACAAACACGCATCGCTATAGATGGGACTGCATGGAACGACTCTCTACAGGAAATATATCCCGCATGCGAGGTCTTCACCGTCATACACCCTGTGCATAATATATGTCGGCTCCTATACCTACTCCACACTGTGCTCATGTGACCCAGTTTGTCATATATATACATACGCTAGCTACGCTCGTGTCTGACTCTGCCTCTACTCATCATGAACAGCCGTTTATATCCACCAAGGCAGCTGGCTTGCGATAAGATGTGTGTGTGTGTGTGTGTGGGATGGGGGGGGGGGCTTTACTCCTGGGTCCTCACAGTGAAAATTCCACATTTTTTAATATCTCAATACAACTCTGATCTACATCCATGCACAGGGTAAAAAAAAGAACCAGCTGAAAATTCCACATTTCGTAGTTTTCCGCAGATTCCATGATGCCTTTCATTCATATACATGTATAGTTTTAAAAATATGATTAGAATAAGCAGGAGTTGGAAGTAAAATTACTTATTAACATTCCCTATTTGTGAAAATATTACAATGCAAATTTGAATTTAATACATTAATAATATAAATACAAGGTTTAAAAAAGTGCACAAGCAGAAAGTGAAATTATTTCTGTAGAACTTGTGCCATTTTTTTTCAATGCTGCCTTCTCATATCCTTTTAACCTTTCAGATAAAGATGAACTTCAAATGAACTTCAAATCCTGAAAATGCAAGATATCAGAACTCATAAAATATTATGATTATTTCATGGGAACTCCTCATCAATGCATCTCTCCCTATGCTTTAATGTAATTTCTATTCATCCACCTCTATTTTGGATAAAATCCTAAGTAACTTTTCCTTTGGGATTGATAGAAATATAATTAAATTTCTTTCAAATTACCTGCTGCATAAATTATAAAGATATTTTCTTAAAAAATAATGCTTACACATTAACCCAGAAATTTTCCTTCAAGAGAAATGGACGAGATATTAAATGCGTTTTGCATCCAACTCAGAAACTCTGACAAAACCTTAAACAAAATCTAAACGAAATCTAATCAAAATCTAAACAAAATCCAAACAAATTAAAAATTAATTCCCTCTATATAAAAAAAAAAGAGCCCAAACATTTATCATCAGCCTTGGTTCACTGCTTGATGACAACCAGAAGAAAAAATAACATATTTAAAGAAAAAACAATCTTTTTGCTCACAATAGATTACCTATTTTTCAGTATATTACAATTGATTTTTCAAGAAAGTTAATAAGGATAAGAATAGATACTGTATAACAACAGTTATATTTCAGGGCACACACCTCCATGCCAGGGAATACCCAAAGTACTCTCATTACCCTGGGTCCTGTTTCATGAAACTTGTTACCAATAACAAGTTGCAATAACTGTTATAAATTCCTGCATCTGATTGGGTGAGAGCAAGTTTGTCATAGAAATGTGCCAGTTGTTACTGATGAGAAGATTTATGAAATGGGACCCTGGTCTGGGCCCAACTGCCCAAAGGCACGAAAGGCATTTAAGGAACAAATTGCTACCAGGTACCCATTTACTACACCTGGGTGGAGAGTGGAAAACTTAGATTAATGTCTTGGCACATATAGGTTGTGGGACTTGAACTCCAAACCATGTGATCTAGAGTCACGTGACATATCCACTAGACCACGACACATCACTACAGCTCTCTTGATGGGTAAAAGGTACACAAATTCTTAATTACCAAGAGGTAAAATGTACCCCCAAAACTTGTATGTTGCAAAATTCAACAAGATTACACAAGCTGGAACATTAGAACAGTACACTTAAAACATTCCAGACACATGTGATCCTCGGCAAAAATGAATGAAAACCTACATGATCATGAAGAAAATATTGTTCCTTTCTAAGAGGATCCTACCAAACCACAAACGTATGTGACTTGATTTATTCTATTTTTCTTCAAATAAAAGTTAAAGATACAGTATAGTATCTGTTCTCTCTATCTGAACTAAAAAATTTTTTTTAACTACATACTTTGTATTGTTCTATCTCTCTTTAGCTCTTCTCTGCTTTTCATTCTTTATTTCTGTTATCTTTGTTTGTCCATTGTCCTCAAATACTCTTTCTCCTGCGCGCTCTCTCTCTCTCTCTCTCTCTACTTTTCCTATCTACCTCACCCTCTCTCTCTCTCTCTCTCTGTTTCTCCCTTTCTCTAGCTATTTCCTATCTATATCTCCACCCCCTCTCTCTCTCTCCCCCCCCCCCCTCTCTCTCTCTCTTTCCCCTTCTCTCTTCTTCTTCTATCCTTTATCACTTTAAACCCTTTCTTTTCTCGATGTATTTCTCCATTCCAAAATAGATCCCCTCTAGACTTTCTTCTGTACTGGCCAAATAACACACTCCAACTTCAGTTTCCATTTTTACGCCATATTCTATAAATAGAGATGAACTTTAGTATATATTTAGTTTGGTTCTTCGTCCCACTCATGGATTACCTTTTGCCCACTCGTTGTATAGCGAGGTTTACTTTTTGAACGTAAACCCACACAGTTATGCAGGTGGAAAAGTGTGTGTAAAGGAGAAATGGGATGAGGGGGAAAGAGAGAGAGAGAGGGGGGGGGAGCAAGACAAATAAGAAAAACATAATGAAAGAGAGAGAGGGAGAAAGTACAAGACAACAGAGATATACTGAGATGAGTGAGAAAGAGCAAGACAATTAAATCTATAGTAAGAGAGAGAGAGAGAGCAAGACAAAACATACAAACTGAGGGGAGAGAGATCAAGAGAAAGAAAGGTGATGACAAGAGAGAATAATAAAGTAAAGAAATTAAAACAAATCTACATATATACTGAGGAGAGAGTGAGAGGAAGAGTAAGACAAATAAAATATAAATAGTAAGAGAGTGAGAGAAAGACAAATAAAGAGAATAATAAAGTAAAGAAATTAAAACACAAATCTACATATATACTGAGGAGAGAGTGAGAGGAAGAGTAAGACAAATAAAATATACATAGTAAGAGAGAGAGAGAGTAAGACAAATAAAATATACATAGTAAGAGAGAGAGAGTAAGACAAATAAAGTGTGCATAGTAAGAGAGAGAGAGTAAGACAAATAAAATATACATAGTAAGAGAGAGAGAGTAAGACAAAAATATACATAGTAAGAGAGAGAAAGACAAATAAAATATACATAGTAAGAGAGAGAGAGTAAGACAAATAAAGTGTGCATAGTAAGAGAGAGAGAGTAAGACAAATAAAATATACATAGTAAGAGAGAGAGAGTAAGACAAAAATATACATAGTAAGAGAGAGAGAGTAAGACAAATAAAATATACATAGTAAGAGAGTAAGAGAGAGAGAGAGTAAGACAAATAAAGTATACATAGTAAGAGAGAGAGAGTAAGACAAATAAAATATACATAGTAAGAGAGTAAGAGAGAGAGAGCAAGACAAATAAAGTATACATAGTAAGAGAGAGAAAGACAAATAAAATATACATAGTAAGAGAGTAAGAGAGAGAGAGTAAGACAAATAAAATATACATAGTAAGAGAGAGAAAGACAAATAAAATATACATAGTAAGAGAGTAAGAGAGAGAGAAAGACAAATGAAATATACATAGTAAGAGAGTAAGAGCAAGAGAGAGAGAGAGAGAGAGAGAGCAAGACAAGATACAGATACTGAGGAGAGAGTAAAAGCAAGACAAAACAAAGATACAGAAGCTGAGGGGAGAGAGAAAGAGAGATGATGACAGCAAGAGACAGAATAATGAGGTATAGAAATTAAAACACAAAATATGTCAAGTAGACTTGGGTAAAGATAAAAGTGCTTTTACAGGGTTAAGACAGAATAAGAGTGAGAACGAGGACCAAGAGACAAAAAGAGAGAAGTAGAAGATAAAAGATGAAATAGAGAGTGAAAAATCAAAGAGAGAGGGAGGGGGAAAACAAGAAGAAATATAGAGAGAGAAGAGAAATTTGCATCCACATTGACCCACACAGGCAGAATCATTGGTGTTAAGAAAGAAAGTCAATCAAATGAAAGAAATGTCTTGCAACAGATATGGAAATATAACTCATTTCTTTTCTCTGAAATCTGGTCATGAGTCACTTTTTCAAAAATCCCATATTTACAAAAAGTTTCAAAGTATAGAAGAGTTTTAATAGATGTAACAGCATTTTTTCTAATCTTAGAATTAGCATAAAGAGTAGGGGTTAATTAGAAATTCAATTAAATGAAAGAAATTTCTTATAACAGGTCTACAAACATAACATTTTCCTTAAGCTTGAAAGCTGGTCAGATATGACCTTTTTTTTTGACACATTCACATTAAAATGTTTTGAAGTTATTTCATATCTTATCATAAAGACTCTATGATATAGAAAATTAATAGTGTTTTTCTCAAATAATAAAGTTTGGATTTAAGAATAGGAGTTAGTCAGGAATTCAATCAAATTAAAAGAATTTTCTAGTTACAGATGAACAAACATCTAATATCCTATTCCTCTTCTCTGAAAGCTGGTCACATACTCTGAAAACAGTTGGTTAAAAATCATTAGGTTGGTTAAAATATGAACCAACCTACTGTTGGTTTTAAAAAAATTTGTATGTAAAACATAAGGGGATTTTTTTTTTAACCAAATTTTTTAGAGTGTAAGACTTTTTAAAACAAATTCCTTTTTAAAATGTTTTGAAATTACTGAAAGGTTTATATATAATTTTTTCAACAAATCCACATTAAAAATGGTTTAAAGCTAGGAGAGAGTTGCAACAGAGATAATAGGATTCTTAAAAAATTAATCATAAAGTTTTCATTTAAAAAGCAGGATTCGAAACAGAAATTATATTTTTTTTAGTGGATTTGATGATTTTTATTTTCAATTAGTGTAAATAATTTATACAAATTTTACATATTTGATATATTCCATTGCAAAAACTATAAACTCAATATGAAATATACCTTCAAACGTGATATGAAAGTGCAAGGATGAGTGTGAAGTTGTTGGAGGAGTCCTAGCACTCTTTTTTTAAAAGGGGGTTGTTGTTGTTTTGGGGTCAACTGCAGGGCAAGTGCCCCCCTAGGGCTAAGCAACTGCCTTTGAAAAATAATTCACAATCAAGGCCGACTACAACACTGAAAAGATAAACATCCATTCAACCTGTGGGGTACATGAAAGTCCTTGATAATCAAAGAAAATTATTCAACATCATTATAGTTATCAGTAGCAAGAGAGCTGTTCAAAATGTAATTTACAGCATTTCTCCAAAGAAAACTAGAACAACTAACATTGATATTAATACTGATATAACTGATCATCAAGGCCAATTACAAGTAAACATCTATTCAACCCATTCTTACCTAATTTACAGCATTTCTCCAAAGAAAACTAGAACAACTAACATTGATATTAATACTGATATAACTGACCATCAAGGCCAATTACAAGTAAACATCTATTCAACCTATTCTTACCTATGGGGTAAGTCCTTCATAGTTAAGTAAAATTATTCAAAATCCTTATAAAATGTTATCAGTAGCAAGAAAGCTGTTTATAATGTAATTTACAGCATTTCTCCAAAGAAAACTGGAACAACTAACATTGATATTAATACTGATATGATTGACGATCAAGGCAGATTACAACACTGAAAAGGTAAACATCCGTTTAACCTATGGGTTATGTCCTTGAGAATCAAAGGAAATTAATCAAAATTATTATAGAATGTTATCGGTAATAAGAAAGCTGTTTAAAATGTGATTTATGGCATTTTCCCAAGACAGCTAGAACATGTAAGACTGATATTGGTTCATACCCACATGAGAAAAAAAAAAAATGAAGAAAGAGAGATAACGGCCTCCAAATTCTTATGAAAAGTTATGAGAAAATAAACCCCCAAAAATTATATTACTAATTAGGAGAAAGGGTTGTTGAATTGTCACATACATGTAAGCTGCAGGTTGATGACTCTAACAGGTGGAATTACTTCAACTTGTTTTGAAAGTTGTTAATAGCAAAATCTTTTGGCAACAACAAAGGTTTAACAAAGTATGAAAATTGTTTCCATGCCTACCAATAGACCCCCCTTCCCCTAGAAGAGGTGTGTTTATTGAAATAGCTTTATGTTTACAGACCTTTTTAATGACTTTTAAACACTAGAAGTAGCTGCTTACTGAACAAAATTTAAAGACAAGACGGGTATAATACATACAATGCAACTTCCATATCAACGATCCCCCCTCCACCCCCCCTCCCCCACAAATCAGAAAAAAACTCCTTATTTGGATCAAGTGGTCTCAACTCAAGATGGTTTACCTTGAAAAGCAAGGAAATTGTTTGCTCAACCACTTTATCCACAAGACTAACTGCTCAATAGTCCATGAGTTGATATCCTTTGTTCAGGGCTGTAATGAAATTTATATGCAATATTGTACCTTTCATAACGTGTCTTCTATGTCTGCGAGGGAAATCCCCTTAGAATTTCTCGGTAAAGATAATTTTCTCATTTTACTGGATGCTACACCAATACAATATGTAGTTTGATTGAAGTTTATATCACCTGTTGTAAGCTACTAGGGTGTTAACTGTGGAGGTGATGTGGTGCTGTGGTTCAGTCATTTGACTCTCATTCAAAGAGATGAGGGTTCAAATGCCAGTCCTACAATATCACCATTTAAAAGGGCCAAGGTGTGACTATAACATTTTCAAAAGGTAGATTAACACTTTGAACATGCTGGATTCCAACCTTTACAGTGCTGAATCCAGCATGTTCAAAGCGTTCATCTAACTTTTTGAAAATGTAGTCACTCCTCAGCTCCTTTAAATGGCGATTTTTATATTTCTGTTTTAGTGTGTATACCAGTGTCAATTGTGGAGGTGTAGTGGTGTAGTGTTTCAGTCATTTGACTCTCATTTAAGAGCTGAGGGTTCAAATCCCAACCCTACAATATAACCTATTGTGAGCTACCAGAGTGTTAATTGTGAAGGTGTTGTGGTGTTGCAGTTTAGTCATTTCGGACTCTCATGCAAACAGATGAGGGCTCAAATCCCAACCCTACACGCATATCCTTTGGCCAGACCATTTTAAATGGCAATCCAGTAGGATGTGCAAGGTTATATGGTTGGTTAGCACATGTGCACTTGTAAAATGGTGCCTGTGGGTGGAGTGGAGATGGTGCACTAAATGTGTTTCATAGTGACTGAATCCAAAGACTAGAGTAATAATGATTATAATTAGCTGAAAAGTGCTTAGAAATGTCTATCATCAACTACAAATATTTACACTAACATTCTACTAGATTTCAGCAAATACAATACTTAATTCAAAATCAATACATCAATCATCTTAGAACGTAAAAACCCAGCAATTCTATCACATTAACAGATCTCAAATCAGAATATGGTATTACTGATGTTACAATACATGTAAATAATGGTATTTCATGATGTCCACAGAAGGTAGAATGGTACCATTGCATGGGGGTATTCTATGATTTTAATCTTTCAAAACAACACACATATACATACACACCAAAAATGCATAATAATACAGAAATTTCCTGAAGTACACCTGTACATCTTTTCACAAAATAACCTTTTGAAGAAACTTAATCTTCAGTGTTGTATGTATGTAAGGCAGAAGGTGAACCAAGTTATGGGACTTTCTGAGATGCTTTCAGAAATTCGCAGCAGTTTATCAACTTCTATAAGAATCTTTTCAGAGGCTTTTATGTCCCTACAAAAGATGCAAGTAAGCAATGTGTGTGGATATTCCATATTTTTTAATCTTCAAGAACTTGAAAAATGCAGAGTACATCTTCAAAGAAACCATTTTCCAGAAAATCAACTTCTGGAAGATAAGCATAATCTGTAGACTGCAGACAGGAATGGAAACGTCATGTAATAGGTTAGAAAAACGGAGTTAGATGTTAACATGAAACACTAACACATGATTTGAGGCTACGAGCTTTGATAACTCAAGATGTTGTACTATTTTCAAGGAAATCATCTTCTGGAAAATTAACTTCTGGAAGATATAGCATCTGTGGCACAGACTTAAGATAGGGGGCTGGTAGGAGAGTGGACCTCTGCGGGGAAAGCGGGATCATATGTTAACGTGAAACATGCCATACCGGGAGATAAGTGACAGGTAGATGGGACTGGATCAGACTGGTAGGTTAAAGCATTGGGTTAAAGGGAATGGAGCTTCCTCCTTGGAAGACGGGATGCCTTCCTGGATAATGGTCTGGTAGCATGGGATGCCTTCCCTGTTAATGGTCCTGGCAGTGCTTCATTGCCACGGTGGCACCGTTATTATTATTGATGGCTGTTCCATCATAGCTGTATATATCAAGGGGCATCAACAGTGACAAAGCAGAAGATGGTCGGGGGGGGGGGGGCTGAACTTCCTGTCACTTATAAGCCTTTTTCAAATTTGAGGTGTTACAATTAGGCATTTAACCCATTCGTGACAGGAATTATTTAAAGCCTAATTTAATCAGCTTTTATTCTTCAAACTGGCAACACCAACATTTTTATTTTATTGCTCCATTTTTCTTATAAAATGTCATGTATCTGAAATGAATATAAATTGACAGAAATTATGATGAGAAGTCAAAAAGTTGCCAATTTGCAGGAGAAAATGGTGATTTTAAACTTTCTATCACATTGCCAATTTAAGGATTTTAATGCTTATTTTCCTATAAAAAATTTCAGCAACAAACAACGAATATTGACGCAAACAAAATTGGGACAGTTTGTGTAGAATTTTTGGCTCTTTCTGCTGATATATTTGGTATGATTTTTAGGGTTTTGCATCAAAAGATATTAGGCCAAACCACAAAATGTGGACCTCTGTCACGAATGGGTTAATGCATTCTAGAGGACACACAGTGGTTCAGTAGTAAAGCAGTGGTTTCGTATCTTGGAGTAAAAAGTGCCAAGTGCTAATGCCTCTTAGTAAAGCAAATAATCCCCAAGACAAAGTCTCTCAGATAGGTCTTAAAACCCTACATAGTCCAGTTGCTTGCACATGCTTCCTTTACCCATTAGGTGAACCAACCAACCAACCAACCAACAGATAGAAATGTGCATGCCAAAGTCTACTACGATACCCCTCCCTCTTTTGAAAGTAAGGGAGAATGTCCCCTGCCCCCTCCATCCCCGCCTGTTGACTTCCTTGGTGTTTATACTGAGGTATGAGCTTTGGAGGGAGGAGGTGACAGCTTTAATGGGCGAGTAAGATCATAGGCTGTAAACCTTCAAGTGCAAACAGGTATACAAGATGTTCTACTAGCTACAACCAAGGAGATAGGTTAATGAATAAGAAGGATGCAATTCTCCCTATCGCACATAGCTCTCTGAATCCCAACAATGGTGGCACTCTAATTTTTGAGCAGGGAATGATGATACACATAGACCGGGGGCCCGTTGCATAAAACTTACTATAATAGTAACTTTGCTATTACAGTAACTCTTCATGGAATACTAGATTTTGATTGGCTGTTGAGCATGGCATGTTGCTCAATAGGCAATCAAAATCCAGTATTCCATGAAGAGTTACTATAATAGCAAAGTTACTATTATGGTAAGTTTCATGCAACGGGCCCCAGAAGTTAAGTGCCCCAGCACATATATCCATGATATAAGTATCGATAGCTAATATAAGTAAATATCGGCTATATGCAATAGGGAAAATTATGGGGGGGGGGGGGGTAGAAGTTTTGTTGCTGTACTTGTTAAGTGTGAATCTATCAGAAATTTGAGGTCAGTTCAAAAAGACCCTATGCAATTTACCTACCATTGACATAAAGTGTTTCGGTTAACAAGACTTGGGCATGCTGTGCCTGAAGTTTGGGATACCATCCCATACCATGTAAGACAAGCCAGTCTAGGTGAGCAATTCAAAACTGCCTGAAATCACAATATCACTACAGTACTCAGTACTCTGTGACATTTCGTCCTCGTTCTTACAAACAGGCAAGTACGCGCACGTGTGCAGATACACACGTGAAGAAAACGTTTTTACAAACCATCAAATTGTGTTTGAATTGTCAGTGCTTCCTTATGTTGTATCAATGTACATGGTAATATACACCATTTTATAATTACAGTCATAAACTTTCTTTTTTATATATATAATGATACATGAAATTATTCAAAGAAAGCAAATTCCATTATCTAAGAACACCTAAATTTATAACTGCATTTTCCTCCAATTCATATTTCTGCACACCGCCCATGTACTTGCTGGTTCATGTACTGGGCATGTTGGCTCAATGGATAGAGCGTCCGCCTCATGAACGGGAGGTCGTGGGTTCGATCCCCAGCCGAGTCATACCAAAGACTTACAAAAATGAGACCTTCTGCCTTCTAGCCAGGTGCTCAGCATATTTGAATGGAGAAGGGTAATAATTACATATTATGTTATGCAGGGTCCGCTGGTAGAGTAGTTGAAAAACTGAAGTGGCTACCCTGGGCAAATAAGACGTTATTATTGTATTATTATTATTATTATTCATAAAAACAACGATTTTCCAGGAACTTTCCTTTTTGCTTCTCTTCTCTCTAACATTCCTGAAATAAGCTGGGACTCTTTCAAAGGTACCAGTTCCCTTTATTTGAACAATAATATCTGAAGACTCAATGTACCTCTACCCTCCGTGTTCAATTGTAAAACTCTTTCTTTCTCTCTCCCTTCCTTCCTTCCATCCTTTCTCTCTCTCTCGAACACACTCTTTCTTTACTTATTTACTAGTTTTCTTTATGCAGTGTGTCCCTTTAAACAATAAATCTTGCTCTTCTAACGGACCATGCCTGTACAATCAAAAGCATTTACAAACATTACATACAGATACCAGAAAGATACAAAAGTTTTCCTTCTCTCTTTCTATCACTATCCTTCTCTCTCTCTCTCTCCTTCATATTTTCATATAAAATCGCTTCAGCTTCCTCTCCACGAAGATACATTTTTGTCTTCTCTCTCTCTCTCACACCCTCTCTCCCACCCACTCATCACCTAAAACAACACCAACAGAAATACATATTTCCTGTGCTCTTAAGTCATATCTCCATCATCATTTCTAACATCTTCATCATAGCATATTTATACTTGGCTGTAATTACTAGTGGTGAAATATTTGTTCCCATGATATCACTCGTCAAATCTGCATATTCAGAAACGCGATGTCAAAACTTAGAACTGATGCTTGAAAATGTTGCATTGAACTAACTGTCTAATCCCATACATATATCTTTAAATTTCCTTTGTTCCTATTTTCACCATCTTGGCTTCATAGCCTTTCATTTATACATCTCCATTTTATCTTGAAGGGGGTACCCAATGCTGAAACAATGTTAGTTCATTTGAAAGAGCATGATTTTATTAGCAGAAAATCATCTGCCTAAATTTTTTTTTTTAATCGTGTTGCCAAGGAAACCCCCAAATGTGGTAAGATTTCAGGATATTTTTGACCCCACAGCTGTGACCAGTTTCAACTGGGTACCCACTTTGACATCAAAATGACGTCTAAGTGGGTACCTTGTCGAGCAGTTCTAGCAAAATGTGTGCAAGGTATAATACATATTGTACAGTCTAGCGCGCAGCACAACTGCAATGCGCGAAGCTGGGTACCCACTTTTACGTCATACCTCGAACTCAAATTTTTTGGTCAACTCTCGACTTTTTATGAGAAAATTAGCCAAAATGCATTGATTTCGATTGAAAAATCATCAAATTTTTAATGTTATTCTTCTTAGAATTCTATTCTCGATCATATATCAAAAAAAAAACTTGTACCATTTAATGTTATATTTTCCTATCTTGCATCATTACTCGATGAGTCTGTATAAATAGCATTCACTATACCCACTTGTCACAGTTTATTGTTGTTCAGTCACTCTCTCTCTCTCCCATCCTGCTATTTTCTATCTTCACCTCTTGCCATTATAACCTTCTACTTTCAATATCATCCTTTTATCTCATTGTTTTCTGTCTTGCAACATTATTAGCTGAACTCTGCATCCTTTGCAGATTTCACTACATCCACATATATCAGCTATTTTTCACTGTGACATAGTATGATTGATGTTTCATCTCAAGTAGCCCTCAATCTGTTCTCAGATACTCTCCTACTCCTCTCTTTATTCCTTCGCTCTATATCTTTTGCTCTATCTCTCCTACAAATCTCACTACATCAACATCTATCATGGTCACTTGTCTGGTCTATCATGTATGAATCATTATGTCTTAAATATCCCTTCCTCCAATCTCTGACTTTCCCTCCCTCTCTCCCTCCCCTCTCTCTCCCTCTCTCTCTCCCTTCCTTCCTTCCTTCCCTCCCTCTCCTCTCCTTCCTTACCTCCTTCTCCTCCACTCTCTCTCTCAATGTTTTGCCTTCACTGCTCACTCACATCACTCCCCAAGTCTCACATCCCATTGTCCAGTGTATCATGTATGATCGGTGGCCCATTTCTACAGTGATACCCCTCCCTTCATTCTCTCCAAATCTCCCCCTCCCACCCCCGTTTTTTGACATTCCCACCCTCCCCCCCCTCCACCCTCCCCCCCCCCTCCACCCTCCCCCCCTCCACCTCCCTCCCTTTCTCCACCCCAAACCACACACTTCATATCATCCTCATGTCTGTTGTGCTTTGTTGGATCAGTCATGTCCAGCCAATTACCAATTCTCTCCCTCCAATTTCTGACCTTCCCCCTCCTCCCTCTCCTTCCCCCTCTCATCCCTTCACTTCCCACCCTACTTCCTTCCCCTCCCTTCCCCTTCCTTTCCCTGCCCTGCATGTGCCTCACATCATCCCCCTGTCTGCTGTTCTATTGTCCGGTCCATCATGTATGATCGATGACCCATGTCTTGCTGTGCTGTAATTAGTAGTGCTGATCCGTTTACTGTAATTGGCTCTCGGGGGAGCGCTGTCCTCGTCGTCGCAGCAAACTTGCCGATCCCCGAACGTCCGTGACAGTCGCATTAGTGACTTAGTTCATGTTCAGTTATGACTACATCCTGTACCCTTACGGTGTGACAAGTGAGTGCCATGCCCCTCACATCAGCAATCCAGCAATGACCATGTACAGATTTGCATTGCCTGAGAGCCTGAAGGGCATTTAAATCTAAATCATCATCATCATTCATCATCATCATTCATCATCATCATCATCATCATCATCATCATCATCATCATCACAACCATCATCATCACCATCACCATTATAATCATCATCATCATCATCACCACCACCACCATCATCATCATCATCATCACCATCACAATCATCATCATCACCACCACCATCACCACCATTTTTGTCATCACCACCACCATCATCATCATCACCATCACCATCACCACCATCATCATCACCACTATCATCATCACCATCATCATCACCATCACCACCATCATCATCACCACTATCATCATCACCATCATCATCACCATCATTCACCAACATAATCACCACCATAATCATCATCATCATCATCATCATAAAAATACTTATCTGTGACTCTCCAACGCTTGCTACTTCTAAGATCAGACTGAATACTCATGGCACCTTAACTTCCTAGATTTAGTTAATACGTATAAGTAGGTTGTATATTTTTCCCTATTCTGCAGTCATGTCTAAATTACTATCTCATTTGCAAGATGACTGTTCAATTCATTTGTTGATATGTATCAAAGCTCTTGGAATAAAGTACTATGGGTACCATGGTAATTTGACTAAATTATCATCAAATCACGGTAATATGGTAGTACGTGCATGGTACTTTCATTGTTTTGATGGTAATTTCGTCAAAATACCATGGACACCATGGTAATTTTTTCTGCAGAGAGTGTTTAGAAGCATTATTTACACTAAGAGATATCTCTGTGGAAGAGGCCCTACCATTCTACATATTTGATTTGGTTTGATTTGTTTCCATGTTCAATTTACAGGAGTTCATCAATGAAATATTAAAACAGATGATGAAAGAACAGCACAAAACAGTTCAATATAGTAAATAATTTCAATTCACGGTATATGCATACATATACAAGAATGTGGGGGTTGTTTCATACATACATACATACATACACCCATACATGTACTAATTGAGCGCTAATTGTTTTGCTAGGTGATTGGTACACCTTGAAGACCATTACACTATACACGATCTGACTATGTACACTCAAATTCTCAAGAAAATTGCATTTACAGTGGGTACAGACATTTAGACTTCTATAATCTTCTAGAGTTTCTGAATGATGATATGAATACTAAAATCAAAATCTTGGTCCAACGCAAGCCTTCTAATTGTTCAAAATTGATATACATGTAGTAATGATAATTATGGCATATGTATAGTGCTCATGGTGCTTAGACATAATTACCACTGTCACAGCTGAGCGGCAACAGTAACTGGCACTTCAGCATACTACAAGTACCTATTTACACCTGCATGGGTGGAGAGTGGCAAATATAGAATAATGTCTTGACAAACGACATAAGTGTCAGGCTGAGATTTGAACCCGTACCTTCTGATCTGCAGTCTGGACACATATCCACTAGACCACAACACCTCTACGTACATAAAGTAAGGTCCAAATTGGCTTCAAATAGTAGACAGTTAGACAGTTGCACAAATAGTCTGACATCACTAAGATTTGGAGATGATTTGATTTTCTTTCTACAAAGAGACTTGCTATACTTCAGGGGGGTGTTTCACAAAGACTAAAATTGACTCAAATCGCTCTCAACTATGGCAGGCCATTCATGCCACTGTTTTCTTTCACCATAGGTCTCTCAAGGGATACGCAAATCATGGTCACAACTTTGCAGAATTTAGATTTTTTTTTTTCTTCTTCATCAATGAACTATAAAAAATTGTCAATTCTGTAGATTTGTGACCATGATTTGCAAATCCTTTAAATGATCCATGGTGAAAGAAAACAGTAGCATGAATGGCCAACCATAGTAAAGTGCGGTTTTAGTCAATCTTAGCCTTTGTGAACCCCCCCCCCCCCCCCCCCCCCCCCCCGATTTCATATTCTATGATTCAACAGATTAGAAAGTTCACATCTTCTGTAGATCAATTTTGCTCTTACAAAGGAAGGATAGAGACTAATAGGTTTTAATACAAGGGCTCAGGGGAAGAGCAGTTGTCTTGCAACTATAGGAGTACCCGGGTTTGAAACCAAGCAGAAGCACTTGTGCCCACTGGCCCAATGCAACAAACCTCACCAATAAGTCCCTTGGAAAGGACTTAAAGCTGTCGATCCCCTGGTTGCTTAAATATAAGCATACATATACTTGCTCAGCAGTTATGCAGTTGTCTTGCAACTAGGAGTACCCAGGTTTGAAACCAAGTAGATGCACTTGCGCCCACGGGCCCAATGCAATAAACCTTACCAATAAATCCCTTGGAAAAGACTTAAAGCTGTTGATCCTCTCATTGTTCACCTATAAACATACACATGTTTTCTTACATGTAGCAGCCAGGTAAAATTAACAACCAAGCAATGTACTATGAATCAATAAATCAATGATATTATTCACAATGCCCCTCCTCAGTCCCTGCTCTCCTTGAAATGCTAAATTATCTATTGATCACTCCAATTCTACCTTCTCTTTTTAAATCATAATTGCACCAGCGAAGTTCTTCAAATTGTTGGTATTAATTTTGTAACACTCTACCCCTTTTGCTACCCTCCAAAGTGCCACTGCTCTGTTACTATGCCCTATATAGGCCCCTATCCCCTTCTTGGTATGCTACATTTTGTAATGATTGCTCAAATTCCAACTTTTTCTCTTCAAACATGCCAGTCTTCATACCACACTCTCCTTCAGTAACATGGTTAGCATTCACCGGTTAACATTCTGCGCCCCTCTTGCACCCCTTGACGGTCCCCTCCTTCCACCCCTTTGCCCCCGCAATCACGTCATGATTGCCAATTGAAATCAGACCCGATGCTCCTGTTGATATCATTACCCCTCAACTTCATTTCGCCCAATTTTCCGCAGAATTTGCAAAACAGGTGGCGAAATCTGGGTCGTCATTTAATTTGCTCGCCTCGCACAAAGGCAAAGTCCACTCAACATGCAGCCGCAGTGTTGGGTACATGGGAATGTTAATGACTTGAGCATACACTGCCTGAAATGGAAACTAATGGATGTAAATACACCCAATTTGTAACTCTTGATTTATTAATAAAAACGGCTGCCAGATAGAGCCGGGAGTCAGACACGGCAAACACTTCTCGTTTGATCGGTCCAAAGTCGGGTATCTATTACGAGGTTCTTGTACCAATGAGCAAACACTGAAGGAAAACAACATCAAAAGTGATTTGACTGGGTACATTAGTTTGATGACCAGCTTCTACCAGCCGTAACACGCATTTATGAAATCAACATCAGCTGACAATATCGAAATTGCAGGGGCTTAAAGAGCGTACACTTAATATTTATAGATAAATATTAGTTATTATAAGTAATCTGGGGGTGTTTCATAAAGCTATTCATAAAGCTATGCATGAATTTAGGAAAGACTTGAATATGAAGTGCCAAATGGGATCCCCAACGTTTATCCTTACATTTTAACGAAGTGTGACTGCATTTCCCATAATCTCAATTATATTGTGGCAAAACATATACTTCCCAATAAAAATGTTTGTAAACAATAGTAGTATTAATCTACACCTGCGTATTTCACCTTTATCTGCTGCGATTTATGATGACTTAGAATCCCATTTGGCTTGCCATATTCAAGTCGTTCATAAAGTCATTCAGAACTTTACGAACAGCTTTATAAAACACCCCCAAGTTTCATCTACATGTAGTTGGCCAAGGCAGACACATCAGTAGTAATACTGCTCTGACTGCAGGCTTTACTATTACCCCAGCAATGCCAGGTACCCATTTACACCTGAGTTGAGAGGGATAAAGGTGGGTAAAATATATTGTCGAAGGGTGTACACACTCTAAAAACTAAAATGTTAAATCACCATTTAAAAGAGCCAAGGAGTGACTACATTTTCAAAATGGCAGATTAACACTTTGAACATGCTGGATTCCAACCTTTACAGTGATCATCCGTCATGGTCTAAGTATTAATCTACCATTTTGAAAATGTAGTCTCTTCTAGGCCTTTTAAATGGTGATTTAACATTTTAGTTTTTTAGAGTGTAGGCACTGAGGGTTGAACCTATGATATGCTGTATGAGAGTCAAAAGCCTTTATCAGTACATCACACTGCTCCTACAGCACTCCCACTGTTCAAAAGTTTCATTCTTGTTTTTAATAATCTTAATATATTTTTGAATCAGGGAAGTGAGTCTATTTTGAGTTCATATTGGTCAATTCACTGCCTGAACATTCCAAAAAAGTTGCATGTCGATATTTCTACATCTTATTTTGCCAGAAGTAACCTTTGTTTTAATTTTTATCTTCCTCTAGAATTATTTTTTCTATTTGATGGTCACCATACATGTACCTCTGACAAAGTGATTCAGCTACTACGCTTTCAGTGCATATTGTCAGCAATAGTGCAAATGGTGGAAAAAGAGAGAAAATTATCTCTTGAAGACTACAAAAAATACCTGAGGAAAATGCCTCAAGAAAACATGAATATAACTGATAAAATCACATTTTTCTCTACAAATTCCAACAGGAGCACTCATGAACAGTTTTGTTTTTAAAACAGCCTCTAATTCCACACGTAAAATCAAAATCAAACAGCATACCTGTTTTATACAAGTGAAAGTATGTCCATGAAAACATATGCATGGTGTTCCTACTTTGTTGAATAAGAGTCAAAAAGATGTTAACTCTGTACAAATATATGAGTTAATGCCCTTCTGGTACTCAACAGATAACTTGCTCTTTGCCTGGAAAATTTATGTCCCGCGATGCATAACGAGCTTGACATGCGTTGAATCGTGGAAGTGTTTACAGCTTTGATAAATATTTAGACGACGGTGCAGGGAGGAAAAGTAGCATTTTTTTTCTAACTTCCTGCTGCCCCCGTCTATCCAGAATCTCCACATTTCAAAGAATTTCTATCTTCATAACATGAGTTGGCATTTTCAGTGGATGTGTCATCATTTGGAACACAGAGCAAATGGCAAAGGAGAGGGTGTACAAGTTTAGAGGTTATGACCTTTGACCTATATTCAAATATAGCTGACCTTTGTTCAACATTGAAAAGTTGACCTTTGTCCTATATTCACAGAAAACTCAATTTCAAGGAATAACAGAAAATATATTCACAAGAAATCAAGCTAAGCTTATATAAAATGTTTAAGACTACAAATAAACTGACACATACAAAGGATTTGGGAAGCAATGAATAGGATGATAAGACTGGGAAAGATCCGGAATCATCTATCACCTTAAGCAGTCCTCTGCCTCCTCATCAACTCTTTACTGTAACCCGATTTAACCAATCAATCAGTAAATAAATAAGACATCTAAAACAACAAATTGATCCATGTACTCTCCCTCTTTCAACTCCACACACTTTTTAAGAATTAATGTTAGTTTTTAATTAATGGACAAATCTGAATGACGGAAACATTTACTTAAATCTGGGTAAACCACTCATCTTCCAGCCAACGTCTCCCAATAAAAGAATACATCACGCATACGTAAACAAATTTTTTCGCATCGTTCGTCCCATTCATGAGCCCACCGCTGCATTAGTACTGCTCGTCTAGCAGCCAACAATGGGGGAGCCGTGCATCGTTGGATGTAATTGTCCTCTGACATTGCATTGTGGGTTAATCAGTCGCGAGAAAAGCGGGTAGTTTATTTTCAATTAGGCCCGCCGCGAGCTAGATTGGAAGGGGATACGCATGCATCATGTTGGTGTTATGAGTTCATTGGAAATTTTGTTGCACTCTCTTGACGTGGAGGGCCACAGAGGTAAAGTACAGGTGAAGGTTTCAGCTTGAAAAATGAAAATTTATTTACAAATTGTACTTAAAGAGCTCTTTAAATATCTCTGAATGTCCTGAAGGGTAGAATGTGTACCGTGTTGCAAGAACTGCTCAATGTTACCCCCTAACCTACTGGAACCGGGTCAGCCCTATAGTAATCCTATTAAAACCAAGATTTCAGTAGTCAACAGGTTATTGAAATCACTATCAATCATACAAATTCATTACAGAATTTCAGCTCTTGTAAAGGAACTCTTTGAATATCATAACATGGCATCATGAATACCGAGTTATTATTCAGAGCTAATAAATCATTTAAATCTGATTGATGACATGCAAATTCATTAATCTTTTTTAGACTTATCAAAGTACCAGATGTAAATAAATCCCAGAGAAGTTTTTGTTGGTGCTGTAGTGATATAAAGATTTGTTATATCAAAGTGATACAAAACAAATCCCATTAAGATGAAGAGCCTTACATAGCTTTAATTTTTTCACAAAAATTTTCAAAGAAAAAAACTGGAGGACTGTTAGGGGTATCACTTGAAGTAATATACAAAGAGAATGCTATAGAGAATGGAGAATAAAGGGAAAGAGATTATGGCTAGAAAAAAATGCACATCCCACAAAAAATGAGTTAAACATATCCTTAACCATAGCAGCTCATGTACACTTCTTCTCTCTACCCAGGTTTAGAAATGGTGACATGATAGGATAAATGGAGAATGGTGTGAAAATACATGTGCCTGTAGAAACCAATTTGCATCCAAAGACTGGGACGATGATTCACTAAAGCACTATTATCAATTCTAATAGTAATAGTAATTTAATATCACTTGAGGTGGCTGAGAAAAAGAGAGGGAGAGAGAGAGAGAGAGAGAGAGAGAAGGAAAAAGAAAGAAAGGAAAAAGAAAGAAAGAGAAAAGAAACAGTGAGAGAGAGGATGATAAGTAGAAAACATAGGTAGGTATTTATGAGAAAGAGTGATAGAAAGAGAGAACAGAGAAGGAAGAAAAGGAGAAGGAAAGGAGAGAAAGCAAGAGATACAGAGACAAAGAGTTGGAGAGAGGGGAAAATAAGGGAGGTAAATGAGACAGAGATAGAAAGAGAGAGATAGAAAGAGAAAGTGAGAGAAGAGAAAAAAGGAATGAGAAAACATTGCACTGACGTCATCCTGTGGCCCGGAAACAACATCTATATCAATGCACTAGCTGAGAGAATAGCGCACAGTGATGAGGCAGCTGCCTAAGGCTACGTCTTAAAAAAACGAACACACATACACACACGCACAAACTCACTCACTCACTCGCACCCGCTTACATCTTACATATGACATGTAATCTCCAGCTGATCAGACAGTCGGGACTAAACGTCAAAGAATGCAATGGATGTGAAGACCAGGGGTAGGGACTGGAAGAGATCATGATGAAGGAAAGGTTTAACAAGAATGATAGAGTGAATGTAGCATAGACTATGATGCTATGGAAGATGAAGAGAGAACGGATAAAAAAGGAGAGGGTATAAAGATAGGCAGACACTAGCTTACATATGCCATGTAATCTCCAGCTGATCAGACAGTCAAGACTAAACATCAAAGAATGGAATGGATGTGAAGACCAGGGTAGGGAGTGGAAGAGACTGTGATGAAGGAGAGGTTTAACATGAATGATAGAGTGAATGTAGAGTACACTATGCAATGGAAGATGAGGAGACAACAGATGAAAAAGGAAGAGGGAGTATAAATAGGCAGACACTAGCTTACATATGCAATGTAACCTCCAGCTGATCAGACAGTCGAGACTAAACGTCAAAGAATGCAATGGATGCGAAGACCAGGGGTAGGAATCGAAGATGTGATGAAGGAAAGGTTTAACATGAATGATAGAGTGAATGTAGAGAAGACTATGATACTGTGGAAGATGGAGAGAGATCGGATGAACAAAGAAAGAGTATGAATAGGTAGACACTAGCTACATGCAATGTAACTGCTAGCAGATCACTCAGTCAAGATTCATTGGTGCTCAACATCAAAGAATGCAATGGACGAAGCTTTAGGAGTAGGGTAAGGGAGTTGGATACAGGTTATGTTGAATATGAATGATGGAGTGAAAGTGAAAAACAAATTAGATATAATTCAATGGAGAATGGAAGAAAGAAAAAAAAGAAAGAGTACTAAATAGATATTCATATACTTCCTGACATATCGTGTAACCTCCACCTAACTGAAAAGTCAAGCTTTATTTTCACTTAAGTCAAAGAATGCATCGATAAAGAGGAGTCCCTGCAGAAAAAGTACCATGGGTACTATGGTACTTTGATGAAATTACTATCAAAACCATGAAAATACCATGCAAGTACCATCAAATTACCGGGATTTGATGGTAATTTTATCGAATAACCATGGTACCCGTGGTACTTTTATACAAGGGGCGCGCGTACGTACGTGGAGAGTGGAAGAGAAATGAATGAAAGATAAGCTCAACTCTGATGACAGAGTGAATGTGTGATAAAAGGAGTCATGATATAATGGACAATGGAAGAAAAAACATTAAAAAAAGAGCAGTGAAATGATGGACACTGCCTCACAAAAGCCAGGCAACCTCCAACTGATCCGACAGACAAGATTCATCGTCACTCAACATCAAAGAATACACTGATAAAGATCATGAGTGGGGAGTAGCAATAGAAGAAGTTTAACATGAATGATGTGAATGTTAAATCGTCTAGATATCATCTGTTCTGAGCCAGAAGGGCATTAACTTATATCATTTTATACGGACTTAATGCCCTTCTGGCTCTAAACAGACTCTATGATGTGATGGAGGATGGGAGAGTGAGATAAGAGAGAGAGTAATGAATAGATGGACAATTGCTTGTATACTCAATCCAACCTCCACTTGACCTGCGAGCCACATTTGATCTATACACCATGTGTACAAAAAAAATGACACTTTCTACTGTCAGCAAGGCATCTTTGAAAGAATGCATCTGGAACACAAAATGGAAAATTGTTGAAAATCATGTTTTTCAAACGATGACTGATAATTTCAGGGGTAGCATGTAGACCTTGTAAATTGCTTATACGATCTTCTTGTGGCATGATCTTTGCTAAAATTCTATTCAAATATGTCAAAATAGACATTTTAATTTTTGCGTTTTGTAGCATTCCAGACACTTTCTTACACACAACGACATTAAACTAAGAAGCCTTCGTTATATCTTGTATTATACTGTAAAAGTTAACGCACATACAAGATGGACTGAAGTTACAAACTACTGGAATTGCTAAAACGCAGTGCAATAATACTTGAAAATTCAGTGATAAACACAACTGCCTTTGATCAACTTGAAGAGCCATTATCATTGCTCTCAGAGCGTAATTAAAGTTCTCAATATAAGGGTGCTTGAAGAAACAAAATGGGAAAAATCCAAGTATCATCATAGTTCGAGTGTAGTTAAACGGGACTGCTCTGTGTGCTCATGTTTTTGGTTTTGAGCCGTTAATTTTTCCATGGAGTGTGCCAATACGTTTCCATGCCAAATTTGATGACGATTAATAAGGGCTATATTTATATCACATACATGATTTATAACTATAAGCAAGGAACATAAAAAAAAAATAATAATAAAAGGAATGACTATTGCAAACAGAGAGAAGAAAATGAAACATTGGATAAAAACAGAGAGAGATACCAAGTTACATAACATACAACAAAGACTTAATGTATGAGTGAGAAAGACGGAGATAGAAATATTCAAGGCTGAAAAATGAAGAAAAGCATTTTGAGCGATATATTTTTGAACCTCTCATAACTAATACTCAGAGTCATTGGTTAAAATACACTACAATCTTCATGTTGATTAATAAAACCATTGCATGAAA
Organism: Echinometra lucunter; assembly: GCA_029962745.1. Lineage (NCBI taxonomy): Eukaryota > Metazoa > Echinodermata > Echinoidea > Camarodonta > Echinometridae > Echinometra > Echinometra lucunter. The sequence continues at coordinate 15,629,034 of CM057169.1, forward strand.
ATTGGCATTCCTCTTTTTATTCTTTTTCTTTCTCATTCTTCTCTCTCTCTCTTTCCATCCCTCTCTATACATACGTACATACATACATTCATATATACCACAGTAAAACCATCTAAACAACAGAGAGAAATTTATAGATAAAGCTGTTTCTGTCTCTGTCCATTCCATTTCTTCCAGGTCTGTTATTTAATTTACAGCCTGGGAGGGTCTCTCTCGCTTCAGTCCAATAATTCAGGGGATCATACTCAGCCGAGCCTGACATTTCGGGAACCATCCAAGGCTATCAACTCGTAAGCCGTGTCCGACCGAGGGCCAATAATTACGTGCGGTGTAAATCGCACATGGAGAGTGGTGGAAGATACCAGGTAGTATGTTAAAGACATGTCAGTATTTACGAGGGTTTACCTTCCAGTCGAGGCTTTTTCCGGAGCTGTCAGTCATGCCTGGGGAGCGCTTGGGGTGGGGTGGATGAATGAAGTCTTGGGACCTCCCCTCCAAAGGCATACATATTTTTGGAAGGATTGGGAATATTTGTGGTGGTGGTGGTGGTGGTGGTGGTGGTGGTGGTGATGGTAAAGCTGATGGTGACAGTGGTGGTTGTAATAATGGTGGTAATGCTGCTGGTGGTGGTGGTGGTGGTGGTGGTGGTAATGCTGATGGTGATGGTGGTTATGGTAGTGGTGGTGGTGGTGGTGGTGGTGGTGGTGGTGGTAGTGATGGTGGTGATGGTGGTGGTGGTGGTAGTGATGGTGGTGGTGGTGGTGGTGGTGGTGGTGGTGGTGGTGGTGGTGATGGTGGTGGTGGTGGTGGTAATCTGATGGTGATGGTGGTTACGGTAGTGATGGTGGTGGTGGTAGTGATGCTGATGGTGGTGGTGGTGGTGATGGTGGTGGTGGTAATGCTGACAGTGACGGTGATGGTGGTGGTTGGGATGGTGGTGGTGATGGTGGTGATTGTTGTGGTGGTTATGCTACTGGTGGTGGTGATGGTGGTGGCCTTGGTGGTGGAAATGCTGATGATGATGGTAATACCTATGGTGGCAGTGGTGGTGATGGTGGTAATGCTGGTGGTGATGGTGGTATTGAGGGTGGTGGCGATAGTAGTGATGGTGGTGGTGGTATATCATGCTGATGGTTATATTACATTATATGGGTGAACTTTGCTTTCCCTGAGGACAATTCCAGGTATGGGATGAAAAATTGTTATTGTTGTTAGTGGTGGTGGTGGTGGTGGTGGTGATGGTGATGGTGGTGGTGGTGGTGGTGGTGGTGGTGGCAGTGGTTTTTGTGGTGATGGTTTGTTGGTAATGGTGAGGGTAGTGATTGTGGTTTTGGTGGAGGATGTGATGGTGACAATGGTGGCTTTGGTGGTGGTAGTAAAATGATGGAGCTGATAGTGGCAGTGGAAAAGCTGGAGGTCATGGTGTTGGTGGTGACAGTGGGAGTGACAGTAGTGGTGCAGGTGATGGTGGCAGTAGTTTTCAGATAGTATACTATATTATGATGTTAGAGGATAGTAATAGTCCTAATAAAAATAAATGGCATCTGAAATGATGGAATCCAGTTTGCATACATTTGTTGCTATGTCAAGAAGGCCTCTGGCTTTCGTTCAACAACTATGCATAAAATTAGTAAACAGGTCTATTACTGCAAACAAATAAGAATATATCAATTGAGTATTTGTAATGTTTTGAAACATGCTTTCAAGATACCTCTTATTTCACTACTGCTTAGAATACAACATGTTAAATGTCTCACTACCTTTATCAAGTATCACTTCTTTCCATCAAATTTCTAACAGACAGGAAGTTGTTTAATTTGAATAATTATGTTTTTAATGTGCTAAAATTCCATATATGCAGATATGTTATTATTCATTTAAACACAGAACCACTCACCAAACATATCTACAGATATCAAGTTGCTTATTGGAATAAATTTTCTTTAATTCTCTTAAATTGAACTGTTTCATCCTTAAAATAGGAATCCTTATAAACCATTCATCAAAGAGAAAACCTTGGGTCATGAGCGATCATGTGGCATATTTCATACTCTGGTTGCGACTGGGAGAAAACCTTCAGTCTTTTTTTCAAAGTGCTTGGTGGAATTGATTTGCTTCACACCCAGTTAAGTCAGCAAGAGAGTCGGCCCAGACTGGGGAAAAAAAACCCTTGCCTGGTCGACTGACCGTCCCGTCCGCGGTGCCAAACCGTACTCCTACCAGTGTTACAAATACATTAGAACTGTCACGGTTACGCTTCACCAGAAACACTCGTCATCTCCGACACATATCGCACACTGATCGTCCCTCCTTAGAGTCGTCGTCTCCTTCGTTGAATCTTCAAGTCTCTAAGTCTCTCATTCTCTCTCTCTCTCTCTCTCTCTCTGACTTTTTCTATTTCTCACTCTCCCAACTCTTCTTTCTACTTTGTGTTTTTTCTCTTTCCTTGTTCTCTCTCTCACTACCTCTTTGTCTCTTCTTCTCTCTCTCTCTCCCCTTAATTCTTACTTGCTCTTTCTCTTAGTTCCTTCATCCTATCTTTTAGCACTTTTTGTTACTTTATCTCATCATCCCAATCTCTGTCTTCCTTCTTCTCTCTCTCTCTTTTACTTCCTAGTTATCTCCTGTACTCTTCTTTCCTTCACTCCTGCCCTTTCACCTCTTTTCCATCCCTCTCGCTCCCTTCCTTTCTCTCTACATTTTCCCTTCTCAATATCTTTCTCTCTCTCCCCTTCTCCCTGTGTCTTTCTCTCTTACTTCATGTTCCACTACAGTCTCTCTCTTTTTTTTTTTTTTGCTTTCTTCTCGCTTGCGCTCTTCTCAAATTGAAAATTAATTTTTGACGCTTGATTTGAGAAGCACAGCGAAGAGTATTAGAAGCGTGCTTCTTCGCTAGTCATGTGTGTATATATGTCTTCTGCAGACTGACACATCAAAATATACTATATACAAACATTTCATAGAAAACCTACTTCTCTCTTAATAATATATTTGGGGGATTCTTAACAGCACTGATTTTTGTTTATGATACCGTATATATTTCGGAGTGATATAAAACTACCCAATGTTGCTCTTATGATTAATGCAATACTTGGAATTTGCCTTTTCAACTTTGACTAAAATTATTTTTTCTCTATATAGTTGAACATGGACCAGATACTCCTACAACAGACACAAAATTTGAGAAATATCTTACAAAGTTGCAACAAAGCAATTGCATTATACACCATGAGCTCAATATGTGCTCAATGTCTTTAAGTCTAAGGTTGAAGTACTTGCTAATTCTAATTAAATGCATGAAACACATTTTCGTAATTGAATTTTCTAGGGCAATATTATACCGGATATCAAATATTGTGTTACAGTAGAAATTTTCCACCTTTAAAGTCACATATGTATTTAAACGCAACCCTAGTAACTGGCTGTAATTTACTTTGAACTCAACCCTTCCCCTTAATTCCCCTTAAAGATGACAAAAATATTTCGTATAATGCTAAACCAGTTTCAAAGTTCAATTCACACTTTTCAAAAAACATTTTTTTAAAAATGCATTTGTCATTTCCATATTACTACTGCCATATTATTGCATTTGGTAGTTCTATTCATAGAGGAATATTTCTCCTCAGATTGCATAATTGGTTATTGCCAATTTAAAGAAGCAATGCTGTTTTATTTTGAAGTTTTGAATTATTTGTATCTCAATGGGGTAATCCCACAAAAAAGAAAGCTTTGTGAAAATTACAAATCTTAATATAAAATCGTTAATCTCCTTTAGATGTGAACATATCGTCATCGTTTTATGAATCAACAAATCCGCGTATGTGTGCAGATACGTGCATTGGCGAAAAAGTTTTTACGAATTGTCGAATCGTCTCTGAATGGCCAGTGCTTCCAATTTTGTATCAATGACATGGTCAAATATATACCATTTTAAAATTAGAGTCCTAAGCTTTCTTTTAATGTACATATTGATACATGACATTATGCAAAGAAAGCAAGTTAAATTATATAAGATCACCTAAATCTATAACTGCCTTTTCCTGCAATGCACATTTCTGCATATCGTGCACAGATTTGTTGGTTTGTAAAGACCATGATGGGAGATCCTGGAATAATAATTGTATTGTAGTAATATTTATCTCTCATTTTTATTAAATTTCACATTTTGTATCTGGATGCAAATCTACTATCAAGATAATATGTTCCCTATTTCCCAATTCTTTTAAATCAATCTTGTAACTACAAATATAGTGCAATAATAATAAGTGCTAGTTATAACACAAAAAAAAGTATTTCCACAATTTCATACGCATTTGTCTAGTACGCATACAGAAAATTTCCAAATTATTTCCAAATTATCAAATCTTACAGCCATAAACATACTGTAAGTGTAAATAGTTAACATCAAAAAATCTTGCCATAATTTCATACATATTCATTCAGTATGCACTGATTATTTCAAAAATATCATTTCAGGGTTAAGTTAAAAAAATCAATGTACACTAAAATCAACAAGTTACTATGTATGCAATTAGAAGAAAAGTCAGTTTCTTTGGAAAAATTCTGAGAAAGATGATATTCAAACTACTCTGTAATGCATATTACCAAATGACCCATCTGAATTTCCTACACTTTGCAACTGCTATACCGTATTTGTAACAAACTTCCTGAAATCTGTGTCTCATTTGTCTACTTTTTCGAAACAATGCATTCAATCAAACAGTGACTTCCTGTAATATTTGCTGGGAAAATCCCTAACTCTCTCCACAGTCATTCTTGAATAATATACTGTACACACAAAAAGATTTAAAAGGAAGATATTATGAAAAGCTCAGTTGAAATTGACAAAAGCTTGCAAATAAAGGAATTATTTGTACAAAGAGTTTAATGGACCAACGTTGCTTAACCGTGTACACAATGCATGACATTTTAAAGCTTATTTCTCTCACCTAATTGCAATTTTGCCATTAACTTTACAGATGTCTTCATTTTTGTACAATGTATGCTGACAGATGAGTATTACACCCAAAGCAGTACAAGGTCTAAATTAATATGCTTTTCTTTCTCAAATTGACATTAATTATTTTTATTTTCCGACTTTTAAATAGTTTGAAAAAAAAAGTACCGGTATATTAAAATAGATCTGTGTGAATGAAAACTACAAAATTTATCCCCCGAAATCCAATTTACACACACAAAGTAGTAAATTGGTGATTTATACATTTACAGTGTATAACCAGTCTACAGTCTTTAAAGATTGGTTATAATTCAGTCACTCTCATTTGTAAGTGGCACAAATTTGTTTTGTAAACATCTACATTGCATTTAAAGCTAATGTTTTATTTTTTCTTATCATACATGAAGAATAGGCATGGAATTTGAATCTTGCGCTCGGGGGAAAAAGGGCAATAGTGAGTCTGGCGATGAGACTGACTGGATGTGAAATGTACATGCGAGGAATGCACAGGAACATGCCTGACACAGTGGGAAGCCAATATAGAGGAGTATGAGCCTGGCTTTACCACAGCGCAGTGCGGAGAGGGAACAAGAGCCGAGACAGAAACTGATCGGTGGGGAGCTCCCAACACACAATATGCCATAATACATCCTGGCATTATGTACAGAGGCTGTCCTCCTTAAAGGGGAACATCAGTCAAGGCATGGGTACAAATAAAAGTTTATGTAATATACTCGGTTTTCTTCTTCTTTTTTTTTTACAGGGAAATAGTGACACTATACCCATACTTTGATCAACGTATGCATTATTACCAGGATTACTAATTTTTGTAATGAAAATAGAGGATTATAGCCAGATATAATATCATAAGCATGTTTCAGGGAGTAATTTGGAGGGAGTATATCATATTCTAATTTCTATATGCATAGCAATTTGTTAATGTAAAATATTCTAGAAAACAGATTAATCATGCTATATTTAATTAATGAAAAATGTCATTATATCCAAATGTCATTATATCCAAATGAAATACAATATTCTGTATACAATCAGGATTTATGCATACTTCTTTCCTATCATTCTTCATGTATGCCTCTATTATGAGCAAAACGAATATCCATGTCTGAGACTCTGAGTACACTGGACCAATAAATACTATACTATACTACACCAGTTAAAGATAAAACCTGAGTTCTAGTCATGAAAAACAATGAGAAAGAAATTGTCTCCAAGCAATTGGTGCGAAAGGTAGATTCTGTTGTATATGCAACATTGTGTATATGCTGAGGCTCTGAAATCAACACAGAATAAGCTATTGACCCAATCTTGCTGAAGATTCCATACACTGCACACAGAAATGAATATATGGGATTAAATACAAAAGCTTGCTCTAAACATTTTCAGCTTTTTTTTTGGTCACATTTGAAATCTAATAGCATTTGAAGAGCTGATTTTTGTTGTTGTTGTTTTTTTTTTGTTTTTCATGATAGGCTATTTCATGAGACAGTTTTTTTTAAAAATATACTTCCAAATAAATGGGACAGTCTGCAACTTATTTTCACCTAACCTAGATATTGATCTTCTCTTCAGGATTAATTGTTAACAATGATTATGAATATTCAAAACATACCATAACACATCCTGAACTTTTATACCAAGGCTGTTCTCTTAAAGAAACACATCAGATGAGGCATGGTATAATAAAAGCCTATTTTACATATTTTATTAAAAACATTATTTGTTTTTATGAAATAAGGAAACTATTTCAGTTTTAAAACTGTTCTAAGAAAGCCTGTTCAAAGTCAGTGTACACAGGCATTACACAAAAAGTCCATAAACAAAAACAGAAAGAGTGACCCCCCCCCCCCCCTCCTTTGTGCAACAGTTGATATTACTTATAAAAAACAATTTTTCTGAAAATGTAAAATAAGCTATAAACACCATTGCATTATAGATGTTCGGTTTGGGTGCTGTTTTTTTATGTTAATATCTAAGGCAACATAATCTCAAGGCCTCATAGGTCTATACATGTATGTACAGCGTTTGTCCTCCTTAAAGGAGAATACCACTTGAGTTATATTTTTGAAACCAATTATTATTTCTCAGTGACTGTTTCTTTGATGATTTTTTTTAAAATCTGGCATAAGAAATCTTGTATTACATGCATAGAGCTGTTATGTTTTTAAAAGGGGGCATCACTCAAAGCATGACAGTAAATGAACAGCTAGGATCTTTCTCCTTTCAAACATGCTCTTATCTCAGATTCAGAAATTGCATTTTCTCTTTGAAAAGTTGGTTTTCTATTTCAAAAGAAAAAGTTACATACTAGATAATGTGCATCAATTATATATATTCAGTAAGAAACAGTCATAAGACATTTCTCCAGCTAAGATCCTACTTCCAAAGTGGTAGAAAAACACTCATAATGCTCATATGCTCGTTTGTGGTTTCCCATGAATACAAGTGTGTTCCAGTCAACTTTTAAGAGAGATCAATAACACAAAGAAAAGTACCATCTAAGTTATTGTTAGGCCTAGCTGGAGGTGGTGCAGTAGACTTTGCCTGGGGCTGCTTCATAAAGCTGTTCGTAAAGTTACGCATGACTTTACGATCAACTTGAATATGAAGTGCCAAATGGGACGCCCAAAGTTTTTCCTGACATCTTAACAAATTATGACTGCATTTCCCTAAATTTCAAATTAAATTGTGCCAAAAAATATATTTCGTAATAAAACTGTTTGTAAACAATGGTAATGTTAATCTACAACTGCATATTTCACTTTTAATTGATGCAATTTATAATGATTTAGAATCCCATCTGGCTTGTCATATTCAAGTCGTTCATAAAGTCATTCATAACTTTACGAACAGCTTTATGAAACACCCCCCCCCCCCCCCCCCCCCGGACTCGGACTCTTAATCAACCATGAAAAAATGGTCCACAAAATTGAGGTTGAAAGACTCACCCTACCAAACCTTTAAACATCTACATCGACACTCTAATTTGTAAATTATGGACAACTGAAGAGTTCCATTGACTCACCAGGTATATCTATATATTCAATTGTTAGAGATCTTAAAAAAAAAAAAAAATCTTTCTCCTGTAATTGCAGAATAAGAATAAATCTTCCCCTAATCATCCCCCCTCTCTCTCTCTCCGTTTCTTTTTCATCTCTCCCTTTATTCTATCTCTCTCTCTCTATCTCTCTCTCCATAATATTTATGTGTATATAATCATACATGTACATGTAGATCCATCCGTCAACAGGTTAATGTTCAGTCTGTCTGTATCTCTCTCTCTCTCTCTTTCTTTATCCTCCATTCTGTCTCCCAATCCATTCCTGTTTCTCTCTCTCTCTCTCTCTCTCTCACATACATGTACAAGGAGTGTGTATGTGTGTAAATGATTTGTATATGTCTGTTTTTCCAACTCTTTCTTCGTCTTTATTCTCCACTCTATCTCATAATATATTCTTCTCTATTTCTCTATCTCTCTGTCAATGAATTTGAACATGTGTGTATGATTTGTGTGTCAATCAGGCCGTCTCTCTCTCTCTCTCTCTTTCCCCCTTCACGTTATTGCTAATGACAACAAGAGGGGTTCTTCCCCACACGCTCTATCCTACTAACTGTGCTTAGATCAATTTTCTCCTCGACAGTCTCGCAAGATCATCTTTAATTAGAGTTTCCACAAACGATTTCTATTCTTTCCACTATACCCCCAGCGCAGCACGTACATATATACCCATCCTCACACACTATCCCCCTCATATACACAGACACCTTCTAACACACACCCGTCGTCACGACGTACAAAGCCGAGTTCTAATGGGCTGTCGCTGTGGACGGGTAAAATGCACATTATCACTGCGTTAAGCACAATCGCTCGCATGCCATTTGTGTGGTGTACATACAAATAATACAGGCATAAGTGGGTTGGGTCTTGTCCAGAACATGTTTATTTTCCAGTGCAAACAATTGCCCATGCCAGGAATTATTTGGGGAGATTGCTTCTATAGTAAGGGATGATGCAACATGATGGTTGATTTATGATGTATGAGCTTATCTCATTACTTGGAGTATACTTGGAGTAAAAAAATACAAAGATGTAAAGTCTCTCACAGATAAAAAGAAATCATATTTTCTGGGGACAGGTCCAGGGTATATGATCATTTTGACATCTTATCTTATCTCATGGTGTATTAAAATAAAACACAAAGATTTTAACTTTTTCACAGAAAAAAAAAATCCTGAACATATCTTGGGTTAAGTGCAAGGCATTTGATTATTTTGGTGTCTCATACAAAATGCAGTATTATGACACTATGAATAAATCCGGACATCAAATGTACCATTTTACTTCACATCATCTGCATAGCCAGGATTTCATTTCCGGGGGGGGGGGGGGGGGGGGGGGGGGGGGGGGGGGGAGGGTTGTGAGCATGTGAATTACATATCGAGCCTGCGAAGCGCACTCCCAAGGGGGGGGGGGAGTTTCAACATTTTGAAGTTTTGACATTTGTTGTCATTCTTAATTGTCTGCTCCTTCTCTTCCTACATTCTTTCACCTTTTTGTCTTCTTTTATTTGTGTTGCTGGTTTTTTTAGGGGGCACGACTGCCCCCATCCTCCTCATGGCTACATGCGTGCTTTACATTCCATAGAGTTCCCGGCTCTAGTAGGGTTTTCTTAATAAAATCATAAGAAATAATTATTTACTTAATAATAATATTCTGGATTTTTAAAGCATCTACTACATCTCTGATGACTCTGAGCACTTAACAGAAATATCATTATCCTGGTTATTGAATTCAGGCTTTGCCCGCACACAATGTATGCACCTTCTCCACTACCTGAAGAGCATTCCAGCCAGGCATCTTTTGCAGATGCTCACAATGCTAAACAAACCGCAATGACTTTTGCATCCTACCGGGTACCCAACACCTGGGTGGAGAGTGGCAAATGTAGATTTATATCTTGCCAAACGACATTAATGCCACAGCGGGACTTGAACTCGGAACACGAGATCCACAGTCCAGTGATATATCCAATACACCACACATACCTCTACTTCCAAAATGCATTGGAAAAAACAGCTAGAATTTGCCTATTTATACTGTAACAGTTTTTATGTCGCATATATTCCATAGAAAGAAATTAATATAGGATGTTAGATCATTTGTAATGCATCTAGAAGTACCTCTTTATATCGAGTAAATTGAAAAGATTAAATTTTCTTCCAGAAATATTCCAGAAAAAGAGGTTTAACCCATTGTCTGGGTGACTCTTGTATCAAGCCTATAGGAATTAAATGTATTTCCAAATAAAGTTACTTGCAGCTTTATCTGCACCTCAATCATTTGTTGACTGCAATTCACAGAAAATTCAACAGTCTTTGCCTTGGCTAAAAAAGCATTATTTAAATGCTTTCTGAGCCAAGTGCATATATGAAATATCTATTGTTATAAACATGAAAATTTAAAAAAAAAAAAAAAATTATATATAAAAATGTAAATACAGGAATATTTGTAGCGCTATGCTGTACATATTTTTTTTTCCAAATGCAACAGCAATACATATGATGGTGATAGAATATTGATAATCTATAGATCTTCTTTTTGTAAAAAAAACAGCCCTTCACAATACAAGGTAGTCGGATAAATGATGTTTTTATGACCTTGGGGGTAAAATCATTATACAAACTTCAAAAACTTGTCAGTAATGAATAATTTTGATCACTTTAAAGTAAAACTGTTAAAATGAAATTAAAGATTTTTTATATACACCCAAGACATTTTCATTGCCTTTTTCTTTTCTTTAAAAAAAGTGTAACAGCAAAATACAAAGAAAGAACCTGCCGGGAGCTTTGCAAATTCATAAGTCTCAGTGTTATCATTATTACTATAGGTATTATGAAGAATTATAACATTTTTTAATCCAATCAAATCAGTAGTTTTATTTGAATCATCAGTGTACATGTATACATTCATAATAATGCAGCGGTAATAAAAAATCACTAATGATCACAATCAGCCCTGAATTAAATCCATCCTGTCTTTTCTGCTATTTTGATTTCTAGCTTAATATTTACCTTTCATATATATTTCACTCATATAAATACAAAGTAGCAGAGAAAGTAGAGGTGCTGTGGCTCAGTGGATAAGTCTCCGGACTTTGAACCGCAAGGTCTGTAGTTCAAATCCCTGCCGCTGCACTAATGTTCTTTGGCAAGACATGAATCTACATTTGCCACGTCTTTCGGACGGTGACGTTAAAGGTCGGTCCCAGACGTAAATAATCATATTTGATTGATACACGTCTGTAAGAACCTAATTCAACAACAACAAACAAGTGTCAGATTGGGTACATGCAAATATCTTCTTTTTTAAACTGCTACTGTGCTTAATTCATAGCCCACTTTTTTCCTCAAATGTATTTCACACATGCTATACATAGTACAGAAAGGAGCAGATTGGGCAAATGCAAATAATATCTTTTATTTCAATATTCATTCAGAAATTTTTTTTCAAATGCTTTGGTGCTTTCTATAGTCTACTTATACTACTGCCTGGTGCTTCACAGGTGCTATGAATAACAATGAAAGGAGCTGGAGGGTCATTCTCACTTGTAAACATCTCAGTGAAAATAGTCCCATTATTTCACCTCGTGAATCAGAATATCTTTCAAACTCTACAGAATTTGAATTCACATTGGAAAACTCATGAGCAATTCACTCAACAGGAAACCATACTTGAAAGTGTGCTCAGAAAAGAGAGTGTTTACTCCTAAGTTTTCATGCAATTATTCCGCCAACATCAGAAAAATAAACATGAAGAAACTCTGCGGAGTTTTGCTGCTAGTGAGAATGACCCCACAGCGATTAATTTCCATTGTATTCCGCTCTATGATTAACAATGCATCAAATCCAATTAGATATGAAAAATCGATTGCACGGCCTTGTTCGCACTTCACTGACTCCAAATTGATAATTTCCTGTAAAAAACTAGCCCCTTTCAATCTCAACAATGTCATACTCAATTGATTAAATTAGGGATAAATTAGGTGGACTGATCAGATAATATCATCGGCTAATGGCATTATTTATCAATCGGAATGACAGGAAGGTGTGATTGGTTTGATGGAATGATGGAAACCTACATGTAATATAATCATAAAACATAGTCCAAGGGAAACATCCCCCCAAACAAACGAAAATAAAAAGATAGAGTATTAAAGAGAAATATAAAACAGGATAGTATTATTCTCTATAATACTTGTGTGCTGGAATTATTTTTGGAAAAATTGCAAAAGATTTTAAAGATCAACTCTCAAAGTTTTACTTGAGAGGTGAGAGACAATAAAGACCAGGGGAGCATTTCATGAAGTGTCTTGTCAGTGATTTTTAGTGAAAAATTTGCTCTCAGCCGATCAGATGCAAGGATTTCAGTAGCTTGTAACACTTGTCAGTAAAAATCAATGACAAGACACTTCATGAAATGCTCCACGGATGAAAATAGTGAAAATATAACAATTTTTCATCTCAAAGAATATCAGTAATGTTGGCTTTCTCTGCACAGAAAGGGTAAGTGATCTTCAACTTCTTTTGTACAAAAAATTTTGTTACATGATAAAGGTTCATTCCGATACCCAGCAGCAAACTCTCACTTTTTTTTGCCACGCCACTTACAGCAATGAGATGCGCATTAACGTGTCCATAATAGTTCACACTCAAATAAAAGAGAGTTTTCCAAAAAGTTGCGCAGACAAACATGTGACATCATATTTTGTGCTAAACTTTACAAAAATTTGATTGGTCTACACATCTTTGCCTCCTCATATACCATTCATTTACACAAAGAAGCTGCGGGAGTTTATTGCGAGGGTTTGTTGCTTCACATATGAGCAAGTCTTAAGGCATGGATGACAAAGATGTGGGCAATGAAGAATAGGAATAACAGTACTTGGGGAAAAATTGAAAATAAGCAAAACCTCTTAGCAAAGTAAACATTAAATGTTTTTAAAAAATACCAAAATACTGAAATATTGTTAATCTTTCCTAAAAGCCAAATACCCTTCAAAAATTAGTACTATGTTTCACAATATCACAACTTGCATCCTTTGCTAATTAATATTCTTTGTTAATCATTCTACATTCTTTAATAATCGAAGAGTTTGAACGCAAAAACCGATATATCCATTTTTGTCAAACTGAGATATCTGCAATCAAAGATCAAGAAAAATACAGAAAATTATAAGAAAATTTATGACTTTTGATCATAACTTCAACAATATACCTTTACATGTAATAAGCAATGTATCATTTGAAAAGTACTACTTTGTACAAGACTTTGCAGTTTTAAAAACTGATGTTTATTGGTTTTTGCATATAAACTCAATAGTTGACACTATTCTTTTAAATCTTTCTACATGTACATGGGTAATTTCTCTTTTCAAAATGGATTATTACATGTACATGAAAACATGATAAAGTTCAGTGCTGTTATCTTTCTGATTCTCCTATCTCACTATCTCACAGAAAAAAAAAAAGCTGGAGGGGTGAGAGGTCATAAGAGAAAGAGGAGTAGCAAGGAAGGGATAAAATAGAATGAGAGACAAAGAATGAGAGAGAGAGAGAGAGAGAAAGAGAGGGGAGATTAATGCTAAATATTTGAAATAGCATATTTGAATGTGCAATGCATGTCTGTGTGGATAAGGATGCAAGGATAAGGATGCAAGGATGCAGTTGAGAATGGATGCATCTACAGGGTCTATGCATCTTCCGAATACATGTAAGTCATCTTCACATATGTACGCATTTCTCTCTCTCTCTCTCTCTCTCTTTCCTCCTCCTCCTCCCGTAACCTACGGATGTGCATGCACTGTAAGAGGATGCATATAAGACTGTAAGCTATGCAGCAGATATATGATGTGTGTATCTATCTATGTCTCTCCCTCCATCTCCCTGTATCCTCTCCCTCCCTCCCTCCCTCCCTCTCTCTCCCTCCCTCCCTCTCTCTCTCCCTCTTCCTCTCCATTTTCTCTTTCTCTCTCTCTTACTCTCACTCTCTCTCTCTCTCGCTAGCTGGAACGAGTAGGATCTCCATCGTACGGCCGGTCAATATATATATCCCAAGCTATTTATCTACCGGCTTTCACAAGGCTGCATACTGGACTGTATACAGCATATAAGCACAGCCGTATGTACACTGATGTAGTAGCCATCTTGTACATGCATGCAGTATAGTGCATCACTTGGGTTGGCTTGAATAAATCTTGTTTTGTAAACCTCTTTTTCATATGTTATATAGAAAATTCATACCTTACATTAGATATACAGGTTTTAGCAATTTTTAGTTTTATTTATAAAAAATTCAAAAATCAACAATTTTTTTTTCACGTCTTGATCAAAATATGAAACAAAAAGCGGCAATTCATTTCCTACTCACTTTACAATGAAAGTAAATATGTTTCACTAGAAAAAGCATAACATTTTCCTCAAACAGAATGATGACATGTACACCAATCTAGAAAACAAGCCATCCCAAAATGGAAAAGCAAATCTTCTATTAAAGGGATCTGGCAACTTTGTGGAGGCTTGATTTAATAAATTGTTGAATTCTTAATGTCTGTAATGTTCAAAATAAGCAGCCAGAAACATGAGGATTTTGAAATACATGTGTAAGATGTTATTATCAAGATATCTATCACTGAATTCCGCCATTTGTGAAACCAACCTGGATATGCTTTTCTCTACCACTGCAGTCTATGGGGTTAAAAAAGGTCTGGCATTTCTGGTCATTTGTATATTTTCACTTTTTGTGAAGCACATGATGATGCTTTTGAAGTGCATTTTCAGGGCTTCATATTCATGCAATATTACATACATTGAGAGCATGTACATGGGCATGTAAGGCCATGCAGCTCAGATTTCAAAAAGTTACTCAATAGCTTCAAAGGATGTCAAGCTACCAATTCCTTAGCACTACGGTACTCTAGCTCTTAACAGTCTGGTAATCATATGTTATATATATATATATATATATATATATATATACCATTTTCAAACAGAATTCTTTAAAATCATTTCAGGGGCCTGTAACATAAAGAGATACAATCAATCTTATGATCAATTGTAACTTTTTACTACATGGTTTGCCATAGACTTATGATCGATATCAATCGTAAGATTGATTGTATTTTTTATGTTACAGGGTGCAGAAATTACACTTTTTTCCAATCCCCCCCCCCTCCCCAGTTTAGTCTCCAATGAAGAAAGGCTTTAATATTACCCGAGCAATGTTAGGTACCCATTTAACCCATAGCAGTACAGAGCTTTCTTGAGGTCTAAATTAATCATCTTCAATCCTCAAATTGGCAATACAAATGATTTTTTTTCCACGTTTGCATAGCTTGAAAAAATATAAATATGGATATAACATAAACCAAAATGAAATATAATTGTAAAATTGAATCAGAAATTGCCAATTTGAACACAGAAGTAGTGATTATATATTATTCACTGCGTTGCCAATTTAAAGAGTTTAATGATTAGTTACACTTAAACTGCTCTAATTCGAGAATGCCACACCATACAGCGATGGAAATGGGCTCAAATTTGTCAGTACATTTTTCTCTTTCTGCTCATGTATGATATGTACTGACCAACATTCTGGACCAACAGATACTGCAAAAGCGTCTCCTAAAGGTGACACTGTACCTCTATGGGTTAATACACCTAGGTCGAGAGGGACACATATGGACAAAACACCTTGTCCAAGGATGTAAGCACGGAGCAAGGATCAAACCAAAGACCTCTTGTATGAGAGCCTTGACCACTATACAACAGTGCTCCCTAGGTTGTTTTTTAAAGCAGTTTACCACTGCAATTCTGAACAAGCCTTTATGCATCTTTCAAAGGCCAGATATCCTCCACAGCCAGAAAATAATCCCATTATTTCACCTCACGAATCAGGATAACTTTCAAAGTTAGTTACCAATTCCTTAGCACTACTCTACATTGTAGCTCTTTAACAGACTGGTAATCATCTGTTGTATATACCATCTTCAAACAGAATTCTTTAAAACCTTTTCAGGGGCCTATAACATATATACAGAGATACACCTGAGCTGAGAGGGACAAACATCAGCAAAACACCTTGTCAAAGGACGTAAGTACCAGGTGAGGATGGAACCCAGGACCTCTTGTATGAGAGGCAAGAGCCTTGACCACTATACCACAGTGTCCCCTAGGTTTTTTTAAAAAAGCGGTTTACCACTGCAATTCTGAACAAGCCTTTATGCTTCTTTCAAAGACCAGATATCCTCCACAGCCAGAAGGATGCTAATTCGGTCCCAAATGAAATGAGTTAACACCTCTACCAATTTATCAAATTATAAGTCAGACACTGGTAGATAGCTGAGATGAATAGAGTCGCAAAAAAAAAAAAGATGCGTACTGAACGTAAAAAGCAAAATTGTTGATAATGGTGAACCGAAATTTTTAATTTGGCTCCTGTAATGACAATTTAAGGTAATATCATTCACAATCAAGATAGCAGAGGCATTTTTACCCACTCTGTGATTTTATTTAGTGTTTCTAATTTTATGAAATGAAATTGTGACTTTCCACAACATCCTATATTCACTATCAAAGGCTGGAGGGGTGTCACTGGCTGAACTCCGCATTTTTTTTGCTGCACCATTTATGATAATGAGACGCGTTTAACACGTCAATAATAGTTCAAGCTCAAAAAATGAGAGCTTTGCCAAAAGTTGCACAGATAAACTCATGACGATGTATTTTGTGTTAACCCATTCATGACAGAGGTCCACATTTTGTGGTTTGGCCTAATATCTTTTGATGCAAAGCCCTAAAAATCATACCAAATACATGACCAGAAAGAGCAAAAAATTCTACACAAACTGTGCCCATTTTGGTTGCGTCAATATTTGTTGTTTGATGCTGAAAATTTTTTAAAGGAAAATAAGCATTAAAATCCTTAAATTGGCAATGTGATAGAAGGTTTAAAATCACCGTTTTCCCCTGCAAATTGGCAACTTTTTGACTTCTCATCATAATTTTTGTCAATTTATATTCATTTCAGATACATGACGTTTTATAAGAAAAATGTAGCAATAAAATAAAAAAGTTGGTGTTGCCAATTTGAAGAATAAAAGCTGATCAAATTAGGCTTTAAATAATTCCTGTCACGAATGGGTAACCGTTTAAGAATTTGATTGGTCCACACCATTCTGTCACAAGGAGGAAAGAAAGATGCTTTTTGCCTCCGGCGGTCTACCATTCATACCATTCACTCAAGAATAAAAAAAACTTGGTCGGTTTATCACAAGGGTTTGCCACTTATGAACAACAGATATGAACAAGCCTTTAGGCCTAATCATGGTAAGAGGCATTTTTACCCGCTCTGTGGCTTATGAAGACTGTTCTTAAGGTTGTGATATAAAATTAGGATTTTGAACAATAAACTAATGTCACTAAGAGGATTTCTGAATGTTATGTGCACTAAAATTGGTAGCCTAGCTAAGGTGGGGTAATAAATGAACAGCACCTTGAGTACCTTGGATCGTTAATTAACCCAATCATGACAAGGATATTTGAAGCCTCGTTTGATTACTTTGTCTTCTTCTAATTGGCAATACCAGTCTCTTTCTTTCATTGCTATATTTTTGTTACAAAAAGTCATGTATCAGAAATGATTTTAAATTGACAGAAAGTACATTGAGAAGTTAAAAAGCTGCCAATTAGTATGGAAAAGCAGTGAGTTTGAACTTTCCATCACATTGCCAATTTAAGGATTTTAGAGCTTTTTTTTCCTTTTAAAAATTTCAGCATCAAACAAGAAATACTGATGCAACTAAAATGGCCATAGTACATGTTTATTGATAATATTTTTCTCTTTCTGCTCATGTAAATTTTATAGGGCTCTGCATCTAAAGTTATTGGGCTGAACCAATAAGGAATTCTGCCACGAATAGGTTCATGAGCACTAAGACTCCCTTGAAAGCTGAGGGGCATTTCACAAAGCTGTGCCCAAAGTTACGCTTGACTTTAAGAATGACTTGAACATGGAAAGCTAAATGGAATTCTCAATCAATAAATCACATAGGCTAAAATTGAAATATCTATGTAGATTAACATTATCATTATTAACAAAACATTTTTATTTTGAAGTATAGTTTCTGCCAACAAATTTAATTGAAATTATGGGAAATACAGTTAGACTTTATTAAAACAAGAGGAAAAACTTTGGGTATTCCATTTGGCTGTTCATAGTTAAGTTGTTCTTAACCCATTCGTGACAGAAGGTCCACATTATGTGGTTTGGTTTAATAACTTTTGATGCAGAGCTCTAAAAATCATACCAAATACATGAGCAGAAAGAGCAAAAAATTCTACACATACTGTGCCCATTTTGGTTGCATCAATATTTGTTGTTTGATGCTGAAATTTTTAAAAAGGAAAATAAGCATTAAAATCCTTAAATTGGCAATGCGATGAAAATGTTAAATTTACCATTTCCCCCTGCAAATTGGCAACTTTATGACTTCTCATCATACATTCAGTCAATTTATATTTATTTCAGATACATGATGTTTTATAAGAAAAATGTAGCAATAAAAGAAAACTGTTGGTGCTGCCAATTTGAAGAATAAAAGCTGATCAAGTTAGGCTTTAAATAATTCCTGTCACAAATGGGTTAAAGTCATACATAACTTTACACAAAGCTTTGTGACCCCCCCCCCACTGAAAAATTTTCAAGTACGCAAAAGGCAATGCTCATAAAGTGGTACTGCTTGTAGAGTGATATTCACTATGAACATGACGGACAAAGAAAGCGGACAAAATAAACAACCCCTCATTCTACCCTTCACAATGGTTCTGGTAGTCAAAAGAACATCCCTTCACTGCTGTTGTCTAAAATATGTGGAACAGGTGTCACATGCATATTCACCTGGAACTACATGATTTAACATAATAGCTGTGAAGGGATGTTCTTTTGACTAACAGAACCATTGTGAAGGGTAGAATGAGAGGTTGTTTATTTTGTCCGCCTTCTTTGTCCGCCATGTTCATAGTGATTAGGATCAAGACCAGAGTGTGGGAAAAATCAGGAATATGGGAGGTCATTTCAAATGACAGAAACACTATCAAAGAACATTTCTGAGGGTATTAAGATTCAAGTTCAAAATCCTTTAAGGAAGCACAAAATCATGTTTTCATAAATCAACTTAAAATGATAGGAGAACTGGCAAATTTTACTCTTAAAATATCATTTACAATAATCCAAATTACACAGGGTTACTTCATACCATTGGGTGATTATGTTTAGGTCACCTGGGTTTTTTGTTTCATAAAGCTGTTTGTAAATTAATCAACAATTTGAATATGAAGTGCCAAATGGGATGCCAAAAGTTTTATCTGGCATTTTAACAAAGTGTGACTGCATTTTCCATAATCTCAATTAAATTGTGGCAAAGCATATACTTCACAATAGAAATGTTTGTAAACAATAGTAATGATAATTTACGTCTGTATACATGTATTTCACCTTAAGCTGATGTGATTTATAATGATTGAGAATCCCATTAGGCTTGTCATATTCAAGTTGTTCATAAAGTCATTTGCAACTTTACAAGCGGCTTTAAGAAACACCCTCAGGTAACCTTATGTGACCTTTTGCAAATAATAGGCCCTAAATTCATAAAAGGTAAGCCATAATATTCATGAAATACATCCTCTTATATGTTGAGACAGTATCTGTAGATTTGCTGTAGTTTTTAATAATTAAGTGTCTGGTAAACACAACCCGACACTTCCTACATAAAAGTGTGGTATTTCACAATTTTTTTTTACATAACTTAAAGGAATTTAGGACCTATTATTCATGAAAGGTTGTATAACACAATGGCAATATGATCACCCAACAGTTCCAAGTAAGGCATTAAAAAAGATGAAATTACAACTCATTATTTGCACTTAGAACGATATGTCATACAACAAAACCTTTTCAAAATCTGTACTATTAATGAGGTTTACGGGTTGCATGATCACTCTTATAAGAGACCTTAATGTTGAACTAAATCACCATAGAAACATCATGCCATGATGAAAAAAAGGTTACAGAATTTTGCACTCAAATTTCCAATTGAACTACATAACTTAAGTTGGTCAACATGTAGCTGAAAGGCTCTTGTAATTTGCACAAAAAGCATATTACATACATATGTTAATCCCCAACAATCAGGTATGGATAATTACATGACATGGACACTTGGTCTAATACCTCATGGGGTACACAGAAACTGCATGCACATTAGGCGATAGATGCGGCTTCATACACACAATTACTTTAAGTGGAAAGGGCAAAGAGAAGTAACTTTTGTTGGTAAATAGTAATGGGAGAGTCTGAAATAGAGATGTCATTAGTCCAGTGGTTTAAATGTACTTAAATAGAGATAAAAAGGTCATGGGTTCAATGCTGACATGCTACTAGGGTCTTCTGGCAAGACATCAATCTACATTTGCCGCTCTCTACCCAGGTGTCAAGTGGATAATGTAGGAATTCCTTGAAAGCTTTGCTGCTACTGAAATTCATAGCCCCACTAAAAAGGGGGTAACATTGAAGCCCCTTGAGTGTTTTGTATGGTGGACATGAATATTACTCCTAAATAGATTACTGTGGGATCAATATCAATATGCTCGCTGGGAAAATTCTGAACACTTGAATACTGGATTAAGAATATGAACTACTAAACATACTTTTAACTTCACACCCTAAACAAAACACCCTATCTAACCCTAGTCCTAAACCTAACTAACCTCTTGCCTATTTCAACCGTGACCCTAACCGTATTCAGTGTCAGATTTGTGTACATGTATTCACCACAGCTTTTCGGTACTACACATGTACTCAAAGCGAAATTCTTACTTTGTCAATTTTTTTTTTTCTCTTGTGATAACTGATCACAGTTTCAAACCTTTCAAACATTTCAAACTGTACTTCCAGTTCATTATCTGCTGTGTCTCATTATAATTATGAAGTCATTCTATTTGTGTAGAGTCACATGGATTGGAAAAGGAGACCCACAGGTTATGGTCATTTAGTTAAGCTGTTTCTTTTTCCCTGTATCCATGTGACTCTCCTTAAATTACAACTATTGTTTTGTATTTTGTTGTCCTGGTTGCCCTTACAGAATAAATAATGATGATGATGATGATGAGGATGATTATGATGATGATGATAATGATCATGATAGTAATAATAACAATAATAATGACAATGATGATGATAATAATAATGATTACAACGTTGATGATGATGATAATAATGTTGATGATCATCATCGTGATAATAACAACAATAACGATGTTGATTATGTTGATGATGACGATGATGATGTTGACAAAATAAAGCCCAGAGTCACTGTTACCCCAGCAAATGTCATAGCACCATTTCTTGAAAAAGTTGACTGGTCACCTTTAAAGCTCTTGTTTATTAGCGGGGCGGACTCACATGCCATTTGTCATAAAAGCCACCTTCTCAACATGAGGTCTTCTGCAAGGTATGCAGACATTTTCCTTCTAAAATAATGACCCAGTCGGTATCTCATTAGATGACCTTTCTTGCCCCAAGCCCCCCCCCCCATCTTACCTCCCCCATCCCAACTTCAAATCTTTGTTTTTCACTTGAGAATGAGCCTTTAACTCTATTTATATGCCACTCAAATTATATACCTATGTCACAGTATATTTTTCAAGCAGTATATTTACTTACATCTTCAGCCTTATTCAACAATTTCCAGTCTACACTTAGGACATAAAGGTGATTATGAGGTAGTCAGTACAAACTGGTAAATTTTACCCTGCCTAGTGATAAAACCGAAGTAATATTCATTTTCTTTTTTTCAGAAAAATGCTTCACACAGATTCAAATAGACACGTGAGGATAAGGCCTCAAATAACACAATAATATTCACCTTTAAGTAAATATATGTATATCACATACATTTTTTCTTTAATTACTTCTGTTGATGTTTCACAGAACGGACATTTCATTATCCCCTGCCTAAATATCAAATATAAAAAAGTAACTTTCATTCAAAAACATTTCCTGGGAAATCCCTCACCCCAAACCTTCATAATTTTCAAAACATGATTTTGACTCTATGCATGTTGTCAAATGATTACACCAACACTTCTTCATCTTCTGAAGATCAAACATTGGTAGCAGAACACTGTTACTCTTCGGTATTTCCTAACACTTTTAAAGTTCTCAAAGGCATCCGCAGACCTAAACTTACTAGTATACCTAACCCAGACCCAAATCCTAAACCTACACATAAAATAAAATCAACTATAACCCTCATCCTACTCCTGGCTTTCATTATCTTATGAAGATCAGACATTTGTTTACAGAACAGATGCTCTGGCCACAATTGCTCTTTCGTAAATTTCTTACACTTCATAAATTCTCTAATTTAACCTCAGACCTACTCATACCTAACCCTTACCCCAACCCCCAACCTCAAACCTAAACCAATAATACATGTAGAGCCCAACAACAACCCTTACACCTAATCTAAACCTAAACCTTACCCTAAACTAGAACTGCAATGCAACCCTTACGGCTAACCTTAACCATAACTCTTACCTTGAACCTAAACCTAACATAAAACCGAATTACAACCATCACAAATGACCCTTATATACACTAACCCTAACCTTAACACTAACACTAACCTTAACCCTAACCTTTATACTAAAACTAAATTAAACCTCAATTGCACTCAATAAACAAAACTCACATATTCACTCTATCTCTCTAAACAATCTCGAAAGCAAACTGACTGGATTCATGAAGTGCACCCCTTTTATCATAGGTAAACCCTCCACTGGGAGTTGGTCAACATTAAGCCCTTTACCAAATGACCTAAAGTACATCATAACTTTTAGTCAGTATTGAGCAAAATTGGGAAATGGGTCCTATTATCAAATAACAGTATCCCAGTAATAAAACAGTACTGATACAATTGTACCTATACAATAAGAAATTGATTTTTATAGTCTGAATATGGTATTTTAAAATGTTGCACAGCAAAAGTCATGTCCGAGGATGGTTTCAAAGAAAAACTCAATAAAGAATCAGCATTTGCTCTTGAAGGTACCCATTGTAAAGTGGGTTCTAAGAATCATAGGGGAAACCCCGGTGTAGTGGTACATGTACACCCGCACATCCCAATAAGTTATATCAGGAGAAGAGACCTGAGGATCACAAGGATTAAGGGAGTTGGTCAACATTAAGCCCTTCACCAAATGACCTAAAGTACATCATAACTTTTAGTCAGTATTTAGCGAAATTGGGAAATGGGTCCTATTATCAAATAACAGTATCCCAGTAATAAAACAGTACTGATACAATTGTACCTATACGATAAGAAATTGATTTTTATAGTCTGAATATGGTATATTAAAATGTTGCACACCACAAAAGTCATGTCCGAGGATGGTTTCAAAGAAAAACTCAATAAAGAATCAGCATTTTCTCTTGAAGTTACCCATTGTAAAGGGGGTTTTAAGAATCGAAGGGGAAACCCCGGTGTAGTGGTAAATGTACACCCGCACATCCCAATAAGTTATATCAGGAGAAGAGACCCGAGGATCACAAGGATTAAATTCGCTTTTCCCCTCCCAAGCCCAGGTGACACCAAATAATTAATAATGATAATAATTTCTCTTGAAGTTACCCATTGTAAAGGGGGTTCTAAGAATCAAAGGGGAAACCCCGTTGTAGTGGTAAATGTACACCCGCATATCCCAATAAGTTATAACAGGAGAAGAGACCCGAGGATCACAAGGATTAAGTTCGCTTTTCCCCTCCCAAGCCCAGGTAACACCAAATAATTAATAATGATAATAATTCTGAATGTCGTATCATATGAAAATCATAAAACTGGTTTGGGGGCTTATTATGTCTGCACTGATACGACATCAGCTGTATTTTCATACGCTCCAATACTTTCATACCTGATATGAATATGAAACATATCAGCTGATCACTCAGAAACTTGTGTCTTTACAATGTTTCTTTGTACAATGCATTTTTACTAGTGCACGTATATTTCTTCAGTTACATGTATACGTATACGTATACGCTTTATACAAGCGTCTTAGTCTGAACAGGCTAGTGATCAAATATTTAAGGTATAAATTCCATCACCTTGACTTAAATTCACCAACTTCATCATCCCATATTGATAAAAAAGATTGGTTAATGTCTCTTATTCTTCAATATATCTTTTGATCAGCTTGTCACCACAGTGTTGCAAGGAGATCACTCAGCATACTTGTACAAGGCATGTTCACTCACATGCAACAGCAAGACAGCATTTTTTTAGAAAGGGTATTGAGCGTAACATTTCTGTATCTCATAATAACATTTTATATGTTTAAGCACCTGATATCTCTGTGCACTTTACAGAAATATTATCATTACATCTTGTAACACACAAGTACATGTAAGTACGCTTATAGCACCTTTGATGCCTACATGTACTTGCATTCACTTCACACACAAGAAAACCTGCGCCTTTTAAGCAGCGTTTCGCTGCATGTCTGAATGAGCCTATAATTGTATGTTAATTAACTTTACAAAGAGAACTACATGTATACTGAAAACAAACTGGTACATGTAAACAAAATTTACATGTCCAATTTTGATTTTTCTATTAATACACACACTGTAGCTTGAATAGTTTAAACAGAAATTCAAACTCAAAACAAGCAAGGAGTATTAAATTGTGCTTAACCCATTCGTGACAGGAATTATTTAAAGCCTAATTTGATCAGCTTTTATTCTTCAAATTGGCAACACCAACATTTTTCTTTTATTGCTACATTTTTTTTATAAAACATCATGTATCTGAAATAAATATAAATTGACAGAATGTATGCTGAGAAGTCATAAAGTTGCCAATTTGCAGGGAAAAACAGTAATTTTAACATTTTCATCGCATTGCCAATTTAAGGATTTTAATGCTTATTTTCCTTTAAAAAATTTTCAGCATCAAATAACAAATAATAATGCAACCTAAATGGGCACCGTAAGTGTGGAATTTTTTGCTCTTTCTGCTCAGGTATTTAGCACGATTTTTAGCGCTCTGCATCAAAAGTTATTAGATCAAACCACATAATGTGGACCTTCTGTCACGAATGGGTTAAAACAAAGTAAATCTTCCTAATAAGGTTATGCATATTGGCTCTTCCAAGTAGGATTGGCAAATCCACCTGTCCTCTGAAAGGTCATTCCTATTTTACAACCTTCTGTTACATAGAGTATGGACAGAGTGCATGTTATATGGAACAATTAAAGGCTGGCTAACTTTGTGAGTAGCTGATTTAAAAAATTCTCAAACTAAAATGAAACATGTGTATGAGTACTTGTATTTGTACTCAAAAACCCTGAAACCAACCATAATTTGGAATGAAAAAGTGTAAGTTAGACGTAAACGGCAATTTCATTATCCTTCGTCTCTCGAGACAATCACTAACAGGACTACTTTGCTTGAATTTGAAAATGCTGTTATGTGCCTCCCGCCGCGTGATACGCCAATACACACAGTACGGTAAGGTGAGTCATACGCGCATGCGCACTCCTTATGTCTATTCTGTGCAACCGACCCTCGTATATTTTTCAAACATTGGTTCACATTTTTGATATTTAAAAATACTTCCTGTGGATATTATACTTTGAAACTTTCAGACTGGTATTTTTACACTATAACCCTTATGTTTATCCCATTTTCAAGTAACAAAACAAGATTTTTTAAAATCATAACAATGTTAACCAATGCCTTTAACGCAGAGGAATATACACTGATCATGGAAAACCCATTACAATGCAGCTACATATATATTTTATATCAATGCCTTGAGTATTCTATCAATGTAGGCCTATACAGCACCGGTTCATGTCCACACATACACCGTGCTGCACAACAGTGCACATGTGTTGAATATGATTGGTTTTAATATTTTATCCATGTCATTAGCTTAAATGCCTTATTGGTAGCTTGAATATGATATACACTGTATGTAATATTTCATATCATTGCCTTGAATATATGAATATATGCCTTGAATAAAAAATTTGAAATTTGGACTTTGAATTTCGAATTCGTATCCTACTACGTATGTCAGAACCTATACGTCTGGTTCTTGATTATCTTTATCAAATGACAAGAAATATTTCTGAAATTATGTTGTGGTCTCTTAAGTACTAGTATTACTTGCACGCACATAACATCAGTTCATGTAAAAGACTTCTCTAGCCAGAATATCAACCTTCCACTTTCTCAATTTTGCACGTCAGGGAAGCAAACACATGTGATTGTTTCTACACTGAATTTCAGTGATAATATGACTCTTTCATTTAAAAAAAAATGCTAAAAAACATGAGTTTGCAGGTTCCTAAGTAGAAGTTAGGGTAATTCCAATTTTTTTCTTGGGGTGTGTGCGGGGGGAAAGAGAGGTCAACCTCCCCCTTTCCACTCATGCATGTACGACTTGCATTCCAATTTCCCTATCAAACACTTTCACATGGTAATGGTCTATGCATCAGTCCTATATTTATCCAACCACAAAAAGACGGACTATAAACTCGGTATGAAAATAATTGGCAAGAGTTACTCTACCAACACACTAATTCTATGAAAAACTGAATGAGTGACAAGTGTTTTGACTGACTCACAGGCTATATGCACAGAGCAAGGGAGACATTGCTGATGGAAAATCCATTACTGAGCCCCGTCCATTCTGGCCGGGATATGGAAAGAAGGCCTATACATATACAAGCAAGTCTGCTCCCATATTGCTGTGTTTCATGTCACTTGTGACTTTTCTCAATAGTGCATCACTGAGATATACTGCACATATATTTCATATCACAGAATATGTATACGGCATATTTCATTGCCAAGTACAAGCATATATATGCATTCTTTTTGTTCCACATTACATTCTCTAGAAGTACATATTCTGGAAAGTATAGTGTTTTACATCAATGATTTTGATAGTATACTGTACATATTTCACATCACTCTTTAACCCATTCGTGACAGGAATTATATAAAGCCTAATTTGATCAGATTTTATTCTTCAAATGTGCAACACCAACATTCTTATTTTATTGCTACATTTTTCTTATAATAAAACGTCATGTATCTGAAATGAATATAAATTGACAGAAATTATGAGAAGTCAAAAAGTTGCCAATTTGCAGGGGAAAACGATGATTTTAAACCTTCTATCACATTGCCAATTTAAGGATTTTAATGCTTATTTTCCTTCAAAAAATTTTCAGCATCAAACAACGAATATTGACGCAACCAAAATGGCCACAGTTTGTGTAGAATTTTTTGCTCTTTCTGCTCATGTATTTGATATGATTTTTAGGGCTTTGCATCAAAAGATATTAGGCCAAACCACAAAATGTGGACCTCTGTCACGAATCACTGTATCATACCCTACATGCATACATTTCATACCACAGAATACTACAATATAGCATATTCATATCATTGCCAGGTATATTTCATCAGTCTCTATGTGCATGTACATGTACATGTAATGTCAGTGTTTTATTTTCTCCTATAGTGTTTATCACTGTTCTTGAAAGCACAGTGTGTACGTTTTACTTCAATAATTACTCTGATACACTGTATATGTATTTCAGCTCCTTCACTAAATATTAATTAGTACATGTACACATCAAATCACAGGAAGCATACTGCACTATTATCAAATATATATCTGCATGTATGCCAAGTATATATATATGAGGTGGGCATACTTCTGTTTTGTATGGTATTGCCCAATAAAATATAGTGCACATGACTACGTTTCATATCACTATTCTGGACAGAACTACATCAACGACTTAGTGTTTCATATCATTTACTTCATACTGCACAATAGCGGTATTCCATATCAGTGACAATTGTATCCTATGATTGTATATACATGTATGTATGGAATCTCCTGTATGGTCATGTTCATGTACATTTCTTTTGTATCACTGGCACAGCAATATTCCCCATCAACCCAATGCTTACAATGAACCCTTTTTTCTTCTTCATATATATCAAGCCTACGGGAATTCGAGAATTTAGTAGTTAAAGGGTTAATATACAGTACATCATTGGTGTAGATATATAATGGACATTCATCTGCTCATGTACTGTGTGTCAATGACATTTTTCGCATGCAGGACTTCTTTCACAAAACTGGCATGGACTTCATCTTGTTACATGTACAGCAGTATGAACATGCAGATTATGTACATGTACTTACATGTACTGGATCCAAATAGAGCTATTCCTATTGCTACGGATTTTGCCATTACAGGGTACAATGAAAATATTTTGACCAAAGAATGTTGTCTATTGACCCTGTTTACTTGACCCAATCAAAAGCCTGATTCTAATTCTTTGCACATCTTTTTAATGTATGTAGCAGCCTTTCTACAATACTTTTCAAAACAGATGCAACTTACAGCACAGATGCTGTTAAGTGTTACTTGTAACAGCATGAAGAACTTTTTCTCTACACAAGCTTCTAACAAGGAATTCCATTTTATAATGCTAATAATATGTTGCATCTACATAGCACATCATGTGAATATTTCAATGCGCTTTAAGATGTTACTAGTATTACCCCTGATCACTGATTTCTAGCATGTGCACGAGTGTGCACCATCTCCACTATTTAGGGAGCATTCCTACCATTTTGCACCGTTCACATGCCCATATGCAGGGCAATGACTTTTGGCAATTGTCACAGGTACCCATTTGCTCCTGGTGAAGAGTGCAACATAGATTAATGTCTAGCCAAAAAAAAATCAATGCCGCAGTGGGACTCGAACCATGAACCTCGTGATCCAAACGCTCGGGGCGTATCTGCTGGACCACAAAACCTTAATATGCTGAGTACTCAAAGGGTGTTAAACTACATGAACATAACACAGCTTGACATTAACAGGTGTTGCTTGGACACTTGCTCCCTCCCCCCAAATCTTGGTCTGGACCTATGAAATCTACAAAATTTTACAAAAGGTTTAATGTAAACGGACCCTAAACTTTCAATGCAGACCCTCTACCAAAATAGATGGTATGTCAACCTTGCCGAAAAGTACAAAATAGCTTTTATACATGAGACACCTGGTTCCAGTAGTCAACAGGTTAAAGGTAGTCCGTCCCTTTTGCAAAATTTACGAAAATCCATACAACTTGGAATGAGTTTAGGATATGCCCTTCTGATACTGTTTATTTAATCTTATGGTCATACGTTGCTAAAGTTATTAATATAAAATGAAAATCTGTCTATCGACCTTGAATAAGCAAGTCGGATCGGCAGAAGCGTAGCCAGCCGCACACAGCTCGCGGCCACCACGCATACCATACACGTATATGTACAGCAGCACCGTAATGTGAATCCTTTCATTGTGCGCTATCTAGAATATTCAGATCTTTTTTTCGTGGTACGAAGAAAGTAAGCTCTGATAAATTATTGAAGATTATTTCCTTAAAACCGAATTCACGCTTTGTCAATTTCAGGGATAGGTTATATAGCCTTTCTCTTGCAAATGATGACAGAGTCAGGGAACTTTCAGAATTAGGTCTGCAAAAGGGACGGGCTACCTTTAAGTTAACAGAATTCTGGCTGTCAGCAGACTTCATGTATATTGCCTATCTTTCAGTGCTCCCCTTATCTATCACTCAGATTTTCTTTAATTCTCTTTTCTTTCTATGTCTACTACTGAGATTTTTCTATTACTCCTTTCATGTCTCTCTTATCTTCTGGTCTCTTTACATGTATGTCTCCCCCCCCCATTCTCTCACCTTCTGTCTTCCTTCTTCTCTCTTTCTTTCTCTTTCTTTCTCTGTTTCCCTGTCTATTTCTCTATTGCTCCTTCTGTCCATCTTTCCCTTACTCTCTCCTCATGTCTCTCCCCCTCCCCACCTTCACTCATCTTCTCTTCTCTTCCTTCCTTCTCCCTGTCAATTATTCCCTTCATCCTGGATTTCTCTATTGCTCCTTCTGTCTCTCCCTATCTTCTTACCCCCTCCTCATCTATCTTCCTCCCCTTCCCTCAATCATTCCACTCATCTTG
The DNA here is from genome assembly GCA_029962745.1 of Echinometra lucunter. NCBI lineage: Eukaryota > Metazoa > Echinodermata > Echinoidea > Camarodonta > Echinometridae > Echinometra > Echinometra lucunter. Next base: position 15,659,177 of record CM057169.1, read on the forward strand.
GACACATCCATCTTCGACTCTCTCCATACTTCCAGTGTTATACCAGCTGATAAAATAATACCCGCAAAGCCCCCAGATGCATTACAAATACATCTGAATCGAAGGTAAATTCACCGAAGTACATCCACAACAGGCAATCAGCCCGACCCTCTCCCTTAATGGAGTCTACAATTACTGCACCAAATGTTTGCTTGCAATTATGTAACTCTCCTGATTAGGGTAGGTGGCTTGAGCTTAATTAAAGATTCTCGGGGCTTTATTTAAGTCTAACACCGCTCATGCAATAAAGCGTGGGGGTGGGGGTGGGGACCCTGATTTGTAACAAGTGAATGCATGTCTGCATTTAATGTGCACTGGGTATGACGCTTTGATGTAATATACTTAAGAACCCACTTGTACAATGTGCATGCAGGACAGTGATTCATACATGAATGCACAGTACAGCTCTTCTTGAAAAACCTGTAGCATACATGAAGTACACATGTAATTCATGTACATGTAATATGTATGATGATCAAACATTTTCTTTTAATCTTTAGTTTGGTAGCTAGATGATGATTAACATTAATATGGCATTATATTTCTGTTTAAAGACACTGAAAGTTGCACGATCCTCACATTAAGTCATTAAGATCATGCATGTCTGCAGAAATAGGTGCATTTTGAAGCCTGATTTGATGATAACAATTTTGGATGTGGAAAGGAACTTTTAGCTTTGAATTAGGGTTAGATATGGCATTTGGGATCAAGGTTTAAGACAGGAATTTGCCAACGTTACAAACAGACCTCAGAGCAGTTGTCACGGAAGCAACTGTTGTACCATCAAGAGTACCTGAAATTTACCATAGAGACTTTTCACCACAGCAATGCCAAGTGACCATACAATACAATATATCTAGCAGTACATTAACATGAGACAACGTGCACCAATCTTTTGCTTTCATTTTCGCACAAGTAGAACTATATATATGGTTTGTTGCCCCATGTCTGCGCATAGGCCTAACTGCGCGATTCTAACATCACAAAAGATGCAACGAACATATCATCTTCATATAAATTTTGATGATACGTATCAGCAAAAAAATGAGGAAAAACTGGTGTGAAACATTTATTTCATGTATTTTTACTCACATGCCTTGAAAATGCCACCTTTCATGCAAAAAATCACGAACTGCGTATAAAGTGAATGAGTGTGCGGACATAGGAACCTTCCAATTTTAGTGTCAAATTGACACCGTCGCCCATTCTTGTGAAAATGACATTGTTCTTATTCGAATTTTAATGAGATTTTCGGCACAATTACTCTCTAGAATATGAGGATTAAAATGAGGTCAGCCATTAGAGGAATATCAAAGGGAAAGCTTGTCAATTTAAAGTGAAATATTTGGTGGGCAGAGAAGGCCCCCCCCCCCATCATACAGCATATGAATAACAAGACATTCTCTATTCTTAGGATTGAAACAAGAGTTTGAATTAAAAATTCACTACTTGACTACATGACTAAAAGTATTTCATTTTCTAAGAGCACATACATGTACACATGGTTCTCGCCAGTACATGACACCCATGGTTCCAATACCATGCATAAAGGATTTCAGACAAGGAAGAACCATATGTGAAATTGCTGCACCATGCGTGGCAACAAGGGTAAAAAAACATTGGATTATATATTCCTAACAATAATGATAAATGCCACAGATTGTTTTGCTTTTTGGCAATGTATTTTACTATAATGTCATTAGTAGACAACTCCTGCTTACCAAGAAGTATTTTTCATCCTTTTGCTATAGCATATATTGCTGCCACACCTAACTTAAGGTGTTATTCCGTAAAACTTCCGTAAAACTTCCAAAAATTCCACGCTTGGCGCAGAGGGGGAACCATGTGTGGATTTTTTTCTAGTGAGAACCCTGCATGTACATACATGTATCTCATACCTGAACAGGACCAGTGGAACCAACGGGACCTAAAATATTGGGGAGCTACATGTATATTGTACAAGCTCACTCCTATTTTATTTTGTTTACACGTCTTCATGATCATGCACCTGTACATGCATGTGTCTCTGCAACCTCCCCCCCCCCCCCTCCATCCCTTCATGAATGTGAATATGGACATTTATATTTCTACACACATATTCATCACAACGATTTGTTGAAGCTTTTAGTGTACATTTTCCCTAAAACAGTGATGCCTGCTTTCATTGCAAAGATATCATAAATCAGATAAGTACTGCAGGCTAAGTTCAACTTCCTCTTCGTGTCTGTTCTAAAATCTGACACTGAAATTTTTCAGGAGTGATACGCAATTCAAATAAGCCTCCTCACAACACACATTTCTGCAAGTTTTACAATTCTATCTTTAATTTAAAAACAAAAGGTATGAAGGTGGAAAGACAATGCATGCGTTTCTTTTGAGATAGTGTACTTGTATCAAATGCAGAATGAATACATGTGCATGTACATTGAGGTGTACAAGTATATAAATGGATGCAGGGTGTACATGTTTGTACACGGGTACATGTACAATGCACTGTATATATGGGCACACAGTACATACAGATGCATATATGTACATGGAGCATCTGAAAGCAGCACCTGTGCAATCAATCAATTCATCTGTCTCCATCTCCTGACCCCCCCCCCCCCCTATATATCTTTCTTTCTCTCCACTGTTATCTCTCTCTCTCTCTCTCTCCCCCATGCAACATGAGTAGAAGTCTTCAGCTTCTACTTGATACTTCAATCAAATTAAAAAATGATGGATATACATGTAGATTTTGCAAGTCTGTCACACACTTGCTCACTATCCATTTCTAGACTTATAAGCTTCTTTCTGCTTCACCAAAGTAGAATTTAGTTTACATTAATAATGAAATAAAATCATAAATTCTAAATCCTACAGATACTAAAAAAAAAAACACACATCAAAATCATGTGCATATGAAAAATTCAGCATCAATTCAATGCACTGATGTAGTTCTATCATTTTCATCATCCTTTTCTTGAGATTATGAAACATTTTGAGAAAAGTGTTTTTACATCTACTGGAGAAAGTAAGCTATCATGAAGAAAAAGGAAGAAAAACAAGTAAGAGGAGTTGAGTTGCAGGATTAGAATAGCATGTGTATATGTACATGTAGTAGCAAATCGGACTTATCACATCAATCAATATACAATGCTTTCATTGCATCCCCTAATTCTACATCTACTATAGACAGCTTAGGATAAATAACACATGTATGTCTTTTGCTTAATATTAGCATATTTTTAAAAAACAAACAACAAATTAATGTGAGAATTTAACACAAATAATTATCAGTATGGCATTATTACATGGGTAAACAAAATCTAACAGAGTTACATTCCAAACTCTACTTCTACATCTCCTCCAGATGTACATGTAAATGTAGCTCTGTGTAGACTTTTTACACTATCTGAAAATTTGATCCTGGATATTACATGTATTTAAAGACACCTTCTTCAAGTTGAGCCTGCCATCTTGGTGTTCTTCAGTGGAGTCTTGATGCATTATTTGATGATTCATCACAGTGCGGGTTGACGCCAAGCTCTGTATGTCTTGCACAGCTGGTTGCCCTGTAAAATGATCTTATGTTTCTACCAACTAAATGTATTACACAAAAACCCAATTATGACAAACATGGAATAAATGTGAATGAAACATGCATTATGAATGAAAGATTGTCTTGATCTAAGAACATGATGGATACATTTTCCACCATTTTCTCAAGGTCTTCACTTACCTTACAATCCTGGCAAGTCCACATCGAGTAACTCTTCTCGCAATCAAATCGTAGAATTATACCCGAATATTCCTCATACAGGGCCCGTATGTCAGCCTCTAATTGGAGAAGTTCTTTTAAACACTGCGTACACTCTTGATTGCTTTTAAGTAAAAAACAATTCTTGTCCGGTCTCTCCACAAGACTCTGATATGTCCTCCATTTACAAAATCCCATAGTGTATGCGCCCCACGTTGAGTTTTCTGTCCTTCCTTCTTCGCTGCACATAGGTTCTACAGTGTCATTAGTAATTTCTGTACTATTAGTACCGTTACAGACGTCTCTTATACACTGTGGAGGCGTCTCTGTCGTCGTCGGCATCCATGTGGTCATTGTCATCGAGGTCGACGACGTCAAGTTTGTTGCTGCTAGCACCACGTAGCTGTCCATGACGACTGCAAAAGGCAGCAGGAGCAATGCACGAAATACGAGGCAGGCGAGTAAGAAAAACCAATGAACCAAGGTTTTCGCCGCCAATATTTTAAAAGAACCCCCATCGTAAAATCTCAAAGTCATATTTCAGACATGTAGACAATAGAACGTGGCGATCGTCATGCGCGATAGAGGTGTCGGTCTTCCGCTGCTTGGCTATGCTCAGGAGATGGCTTTGGGGCTGGGTCTGGTAGCTTAGAATCACCTGAAATCGACTTGAATCCTGCTGGAAAGCGATGCACTGCTCCCGAGACATGAGCGATAAAGGGTTGCATGATCAACCACCATACAATGCACAAAACACAGACTCTCCGCTGCATAGTAGGACCGGCTCCTGCAAACACAGCCTGTCTTCTTTCCAACAAAATCCAACGAATTCACCCATGCAAAACGCTTGAATTTCTTACCGCCGGACGAGGAGTTACTCCAGTATATCTTCCGCGTGAAAAGTCGGGTTTTCTGTCGGTTTTACGATGGTAACATTGTGAAAAAGCGAGAGGTATTTTTTCACATAAAAACCATCACAGTCGCCATCTTGATAGATTTCACGCATTCCTCCACACCGCGCATGCTCCTACGAAAAAAAGAAAAATTAATTGACGGAGCTCCAACGACGAAAAGCACGACTCAGCATGCACATCAGGAAGGCAGGGAGGAAAGAAGACTGATCTAGCACGCTAGGCCGATCATGTGTAGAAATAAGACAAAATTAATCATTAAATTTCTCCAATCCATAACATTTTGAATCATCATCCTATTTCAAATTCATGAAACCTTTACCCCTATTCATTGCGGCATAGCCAATCTAGCTCCATGTCTAAGTCAGCTCAATTTTTTTTTTTTTTTTTTTCAGGTTGATGACATTTTTTCCCCTCTCAAACATCACTTTCATTATCATGTAGTTCATGTACAATTGGATTTGTGGAGCATAAATTACATACTTCTATTTTTTAGACATCAAATACCGACCCCCGGCCGCCAAGAAATCAGGTTCACTGCTTTTTCCCCTTTCACCCGCACACAATCAACAATTTGTTACAAGCTTTGTCGCCCCATTCTCCCCGCACATCAAAAGGAGTGGTCTTGCTTCGTTCATGCATGATACAGTACAAGCATCCTTTCTCATTCGGTTGCACGTATATGTATTCAATCTGCAGGACAGTACAAGCGAAAAGGGCTTTTAACCACAAAAGCACGCAGTGCAATTATCAGCGCATTTGTGCCACGGCAAAGTACCGTACGTGGCGGTTGTTTACTCCGATTCGCTCACATTTTCAGCTCGCAATCAAATTAGTTATGTCTTCTTCGACTCATTTGTGCCAAGCAATATATATCATCATTTTTTTCTGATGATGATGTATCATTGTTTATGTACGTGGATATATTCCCCCATTTGTTAGAGCGCTGATGCCGAATAATGATGGCTTGCAGAGCCTCATATGATAGAAATTGCTGTAATCTTTAATTACGCCGCATGCATCGGCAGGGCCGGCCCCATGGGAATTGCAGCCTTGTATACAAAACAGTGAACAGCTGATCCGATGCGCGTATTTGCGCCTTGTTGGGCGTGGCGATGGGAGGAGTCAGACGTTAATAACGCCCATTTAGACTGGTGCATAATCATGTTTGTCATCATGAATCTGTGTCATAATTATTTGGACCCCCAGAGATATAAAACATATATCTCTATGTTTGGATCTTTCTTTTGCGACCACCTTCTTTCCATTTATGAAAAATACATTTTTCTTTCTTTTCGTTATCCTTCTTTTACTTTTGCCCTTTTGATAGTAATAACATTTCCTACACACGAAAAATTGATTATGTGTAATCTCTATATCATTGCGGATTAATAAACTTGCAATTCCTAATACATCTTTTCTTTTTCCTTCTCTGTCATCAATAAAGCAGTAACTGCTTTTTGCAAAATTGCGGGGGGGGGGGGAGGGGGGTAGTGGATATAGTGTATAATTATAATTCAAGAATTGTATTGATTAATTCCATCCTCGCCGTTCGAATGCTGAACTGCTGTGGTTACAATGAAAAACATGATAACACAATACTTGCATATAATTTTTCCTCTCCACTTTCCACTTTCTATTTATGTATCCCTGCCCCGCCCCCCCCCCCCCCCCGCGTGCGTCTCATTCGTTTTCTTTCTTCTCGAAACTCTAAACTTAACGTTCGATCTTCATTGTCATCCATCCACTAAATCCATTTATTGTAACTTCACATCAGCACTTTCTAAAAGACCACATTTTCTACTAAACCGTAGGAAATATCGTAATAGATGTCCTAGCAAGCATTAGTTTTTCTTGCATAACATTGGGACTAAAATTGACGCTCATGCTTAATTTCCCAAGAAATTCACGAACCACAATGTACCCCAGGACTCGAACGACGTCGGGCGATCAGGCAATTTCTAAAAGAGCCAAGTATGACGTCATAATTAATATTTAATGGACATCATCACCCCAAAGCTTTTCTCGTGGCGGTTAAATTTAGAAGCCGCTCAGAAACTTGACAACCATAGTTATGACGTCACATCTCAATATACACTCGTCATCTCTAACATTTCCAATTAACTTGCAGATCTCGTATTTGGATGCATTTGCGATCTCTAAGAAAACATTAAGTAATATATGAAAAAGGTTGGTTATGTAGGTCGTGCTGCACTGCAAAGAGAGAATGGTTAAACGTGCATGTGTAGTCCCTGCCGTTCGATTTAATGGAATGGCCTATATCCATTTTCCACGTGTAAAATACGAACGTATTACCATGCATTTAATACTAATTTTGATGTTTCTTCTCTTATGGCAGTTGCGGTATTACCATACATGCTAATGATTTAGTTCGTAATGAATTATACTGCATCGTTTTTTACTGAAAATACTGGAAATATAAAAATGAATTAAGAGACTCCATAGGTTATATTTATATAAATGATGAAAAAAATGAAAAGGGTATATGACTTCACTCATGCAAGTGCTCTGTGGATTTGCTGGGAAATTCCAATTCAGAAAATCATGCTATACTATGTTGGCGTATTCGGGGTAAGGGATTAAGAGTAATGATTGGAAGGTTACAGTGGAAAAATAAAACCAAACCCATCCCCATCGAAATAAATATTTTCCCTTATGAATGACACTAAGCAAACTATTTTATGCAATCAGCTTTGGTCATAGGCCTACTTAATAAATAAAATAATTATTTATAAATATGTTTCAACACAAAGGCATTTTTCCTTCATATAGTTTCAAGACTTATTAATAAAGAATAGCAATAGGAAAAACGTCAAACCAAACACCATTAGAGGGGTTTATATATAGGGCTCGGATGAAATTGAAATAATCAATTCGGCAATTCGGATAACCTTATCCTCATATCAGAGCGGCAATATCGTCCGTTTGTAATTTTCATATTTCATTTTGCATGAAACTTTTTATCACAACGTATAACCTTTGTCAGAATTAATGGCAGTGGACAGATGGACAAATATTAGAAAGAGGAATAAAGATGACATTGTTTAGCAAAATGTGAGATACTTCACGTAGTCATAATTAATCCTTAAAACATCCACGGAAAGTGAAAAAACGAGAGCGAAAAGTGTTACATTACAAGAATTTGGGAAAGAAAGGTATAGGCCTGTGCAAGTTGGAATATATATATATATATATATATTTTTTTTTTTTTTTTTTTTTTACTTACCTCAGAATGTTCCACTCACCAATTAATGACTATGCAGCTTAGATCCTTCCAGGAGGAGTACAGCCTGGTATTGTGTTTCAATGCATGGCCGTATACAAAGCGATTTTTTAGTCGGGCGGGGGCAAAATGCAACGCAGTATCGAAAATTTTATCACATTTTCTTTGTTTTTCATGACATTTCTGAGGGCTGCCCCCTACCCCACCCCCCAGCTGCGTAAGGACACGATTCAGTGCTGAAGCAATTGCAGTCGTTACCAGGATCCCTGGTTCAAAACCAGAGGCTACAAAATAGTGCCCTTTTGTAAAGAATTATTCGTCATAATACGTCGGAGGGGACTTAGAACCGTAGGTCCCGTGATTTCTTACAAGCATACACATGCTTTAGGAGTCATGCAAAACAAACACATTCTCACTCATGATACTTCAATATAATCTGGGAATGTTTATCTATTAGGAACAGGGGCGGCGCCAGGGTATTTAGATAGGGGGCAAGATGACCCATAAGTAAATTAATTTACGTTTTGAATGAAATAATAGGGGTATTATATAGTTGCATGACCCAGCCCTCTCTTTTCCCTTACTCTTCATTCTTCCTCCTCCTCCTCCATTTCTTCTTTTTCTCCTTTTTTTGAATCATAGGGAGGCGGTCGCCCCCCTGCCCCCCTGTAGCGCCGCCCTTATTAGGAAGGAATCATTGTCAAAATTATTTCATTAATGGATGTAAGTAACTTTATTCCAACTTTATGACCAACAGTGCAGAAGACAAGCTTCCTTTGAAGTTTGATGACAGCTTGTGGAATCTTCCAGCGTATCCATCTGAGCTTGGCTTCCCTTGAGAGTCGCCGGGACAACCCGTCACAATTATGGTCTCTGTCCGTCTCGCCAAAAATGGCTTTAATGACAATACCAGCTGCAGGAATGACAGACTGAGAAGCAAAGCAAGAAAACTTTTTCATTTTTTAAAAAAAACCTTTTTGTTACTTAAAAAAGGACATGTCATCAAGTTTTAACAATTTTGGTTTTTACCGTTCCGGATTGTAAGCGGAAAGCGATGGTCACTCGATCCCTGCAGGCAAAAGCTTGGGGAATGACCATGGGCGTGACTTCCTCGTTCTATTCGATCAAACGTGAATACATGTCGAGTGGGTACCTGGTGGGTACCAATTGGCTATAGGAACTGGCTTTCTTGATATGTATATTTGTGCACAGCACATGCGCGCAATATCAGGGCGTGGCTTCCCCCATTCATGCCAAGGGCGTGGCCTCCATAATGTTATGAATGAAAGCAATGAAACGTTAAAGGCTCACGCGCGCAATATAAGGGCATGACTTTGACCTTACACATGAAAAAGGAAGAAAACTCATATTAAATGTATCATGTGAAGGGCGTGGCTTTATTAATTCACTGATGAAACGTGCATGAGAAAGATCCCCATGCAATGTTAGGGCGCGGCTTTCTTGCTGGAAAAGCAAAGAAGACTCAAGCATGCATAGTAAGGGCGTGGCTAAACCTGGAGTCAGCTCGGTCGAGTAAAAATGTATTTCGGACGTGTCATCGCCATAATTATGCGATGTAAAAACTTACAGTTACACCCTTTCTTACTACCACCCCCCTCCCCGGTCCCCTCCTCTACCCCCCTCTCTCTCTCTCTCTCCCTCCCTCTCCCTTGAGAGAACATGCCTCCGATGGGAAGAAAAAAATGCAATTTCAAAATCATTTTACTCTGGTTTTCAGATTTGTTGCTCGTTAAGCAGTTCCATCTTTTTTTTCTGTTTCAATTAAAATGTGTAATTTGATTTTCAACGAAGTTTGATTTTTTAAACTAAGCTTACATTTAGGACGATAATTTTTTTTTTTTTTTTAATGTCAACAGGGTGGAAATTAAATCTCTTACTTCACACACTGATGACTCTATACACTGGTATCAATCTATTTGTGTACAGTCCATAACCCGTTGCGTGATAGGTTTGTTAGAGTTCTTGTGCCTTTCTTCTTATTTTTATTTCAGTTTTGCATATCTTTGAATTTTTGCTTTGCTCTTTCGTTTCTGGTTACATCAGTTCATTTTGAGTCATGCGAGTGCTCTTGTTCATGCCGTCCTTCACTTTTTTCTTTCGCTTTTTTTGGTTTTCTGAGTCCGTTTTGCGGGCACACTAAGAGTTTGCATGAAATAGCAATGAAATATCCCTGCTGGAAAGAACACAGTGTCCCGTCCCACACTGTGATAACAATGTGAAATCATCTTCACACTGTTAAATTTGAGCGTTTTAACATTGTGAATCTCATATTCACAGAGTCCACTATGTGAATACACTGTGAACACACTGTGAACACACTGTGTGACACTGATCTTTCCAGCTGGGATGTATCACCCACAACATTGATTTTTTTAGAGAAATATATGTTTGATAATAATAATAATAACATTCCGTTCTTGTGTAACGCATATCACATTATTATCTAACGTCTCTATATGCGCTTCCAGAGGATTTGGATATTATTACCCCGGCTTTAGCCTGGCAGTCATATTCACATATATTATATATTTTTTTTCTTGGTTTTCTGAGTCCGTTTTGCATATAATAGCAGTACATGTATATCACCCACAACATTTGTAATTTTTAAAGAGAAATAACATGTTTATAACTGGTTTTCTGAATGCTTTTCTTATTTTCGCAAGCACTTTGGACTTCGTTTCGTCGTTGCTGAAAAAGATGAAATATACATGATAGCTGAAATAATATAATGGAACATATAGCAATAGGTAAGCCCAAAGACATTTAAAATACGGTATTAGTTACTCCTGAAATAAGGAAATAAGAATAATGAAATGTAATAAACATATATGCATATCAGTTAAATAGTATCTTCGATAATATAGTCATATAATTATATTGTCTAAGTTATTTTTTATCTTATAAATAGCAGGAGGCCTTTAATCACCTTTTCCTCTTCTTTTCCAACTAAAAACATCATCCAAAAACACGAAGTATGATGTCCTTCACAGTTCTCTGCGATGTCTGTCATGTCTCGCAAAGTCTTTGAAACTAGCCTCAAATTCGTATGATCCAAAAATTCTGACACAAGTGAGTCGAAACTGTAGTTCATATGTGGTGTTATGAACAACAGTAAATACTTCAAGGTTGCCTGTTTTCTTGTTGAAGTCATATTCAAAATGTTAGCAGTTAGCAACCAGTGGGTCTCCGCTGATCGAGTAAAATTCGGATTCGGGTCTCCTCGAGGAGACTAGAAGCTTTCGTGTCGCGCGGGGTGTTGGGTTGTGAAAGCTTCGCTGGGGGTACGCGCGAGAGAGGACAATTAATTATGCATGCTTGCCGGCGAGAGTGGCAGCAACTCACGCACGAAAATAAGCGAGTGGCGGCGATTCATTATGCATGGAAGGAGGTTGTGTGGTCATGTGTCATCCCCTCGTCTTAATTGTCAAGTTAAAATGTCTCATTATGGCGGGAATCGTTTGATTATCAACGAGCAGACTCGAAACATCAGGCAAAGGGGAAATAATTCAAACTCACACTATTAATGCATAAAGTGCAGTAGTAATTTGACCTGTATATTATATGAAGGAAGACAAATAGTGATTACTCTTGTTATCTATAACTGTAAACGTGGAAAGGAATTAAAATATAATAGAACAGTGTATGTAAAAAGTCATAAACAATGACCTGTATGTTCGCTGATTGTCCTCAATGTACTGTGTATGAATTACATGTATTGTTTCCACAATGTAAATATGACAAGGTTATGAAGAAGTAATGGCCATACTAATGAAAATGTTGTCATCAACTTGATGTAGAAACTATATGATGAGGGACAGCTCAGTCACTTTATTGTAGCATTAGAATAGAAAGTAAAATATTTATTATAAATGGCGAACTAGTAGAGACATTAGAAGTTTACACAGTACCAGGAGAAGAAAGAAGGGGAAGAGGAGGGATCAGTA
>CM057169.1:15671577-15689077 GCA_029962745.1 Echinometra lucunter
AGAAAAGGAAAAGGAAGAAGAGGAAGGAGAGGAGGAAGGAGAGGAGGAAGGAGAAAAAATAGGAAGAAGGGGAGGAGGAAGAAGTGGAAGAAGAATAAGAAGAAAAAAAAGAAGGGGAAGACGAAGAACAAAAACAAGAAGAACAAGAAGAAGAGGAGGAGTAGAAAAAGGGAGTGGGAAAGGAAGAGAAATAATGTAACAGTGGGAGTAGTAGTAGCAGTAGTAGTAGCAGCAACAGTGGGAGCAGCAATTCAAGAGGATAAAATTGAAATCCCTTGTGAAGTACAACCCATGTCATTCTGTGCATTAAATATATCATTGTGAATTGTATATGTTTTTCTGGGCCGGTATTCAATTCAATACTTGGATTAAGTAAAACTTTTACTAAGTATTTTACTTGGCTAAGAAATTTGCTTAAGTCATATTCAATTCAATACTTTGATTTTACTTTATTAAGCCAACTTTAAGCCAAAATTCTTACTGATAAGCATTGTGACGTCATATTTTCAATGCGCAATTAACATGTCACATCAAAGTACACTCAAATACGTTATATCATTCTGCGCAGCGTCATGATGACTGCGTATAAAAACCTATGCCTACCAATCAAGGCCTCCAAAATAATTGGCTTAAGTCTCCTAGGTAGGTGTCTTAGATTTAGAATAAAATACTTAGCCAAAATATTGAACTGAATACCCAAATTTGCTAAGTATTATATCTAAGTAAAATACTCATATTTCTGACTTAAGTATTGAATTGAATACCAGCTCTGATGTATATAGTGTTTGATTGCAAAACGAAAAAAAGGCCATTACTTTTATTTCAGTAGTAACACTACCATCGTGTGTAACAATAAAATGCCTTCCATTTGATACCTCACTCATTATATATCAAGGAAATGCTTGGGATTATAATCTAAAGCAGGCCCCTAAAGCTCCGCCATTTTGTCCAGGTCCATTAGAAGGCCGACCTAAGCACCCATCAATATTCATGATCAAAAATGAATAATTCATTTTGTAAGATGATTCCAAGGAGTAGCGCGCACTTCTGCATGTTTTAAAACATCACGTCCATCAGCTAAAAACATGCGCATTAAATGCACAACAAATGCGCAAAACAATGCGCAACCAATGCACATTAAATCAAAGTGTCACAATATTACTGATACATGCAAAAGTTATGAATAATGCAACGATAACGGGTGCTTAGGTCGGCCTTCAAATGATCCAAAAGAGGCCGGGCCTAATGCCATTGGCGTAATGATATCTGTGCGTGTTGCTTTTCGTCTAGTAAATTTATTATATGTCTATGATCTAAAGTATCCTATATTTTCTTATTATTTTTTTTATATTTTAGCACCTTCAATTGCAAATATCTCAAATTTACAAAAAAGGATATATTGTTTTTCAAAATCAAACTCTTCATAAATATATAGGCAAAAGACAGCATACATCATTAAATATATCTGGATCAAAATGAATTGAATGCCTGAAGCAGAAAGGTGTAAAGTATCCTATATCTTCTTATTATTTTCCTTATATTTTAGCACCTTAAATTGCAAATATCTCAAATTTACAAAAAAGGATAAATTGTTTTTCAAAATCAAACTCTTCATAAATATATAGGCAAAAGACAGCATACATCATTAAATACATCTGGATCAAAATGAATTGAATGCCTGAAGCAGAAAGGTGTAAAGTATCCTATATTTTCTTATTATTTTCTTTATATTTTAGCACCTTCAATTGCAAATATCTCAAATTTACAAAAAAAGGATATATTGTTTTTCAAAATCAAACTCTTCATAAATATACAGGCAAAAGACAGCATACATCATTAAATACATCTGGATCAAAATGAATTGAATGCCTGAAGCAGAAAGGTGTAAAGTATCCTATATCTTCTTATTATTTTCCTTATATTTTAGCACCTTAAATTGCAAATATCTCAAATTTACAAAAAAGGATAAATTGTTTTTCAAAATCAAACTCTTCATAAATATATAGGCAAAAGACAGCATACATCATTAAATACATCTGGATCAAAATGAATTGAATGCCTGAAGCAGAAAGGTGTAAAGTATCCTATATTTTCTTATTATTTTCTTTATATTTTAGCACCTTCAATTGCAAATATCTCAAATTTACAAAAAAAGGATATATTGTTTTTCAAAATCAAACTCTTCATAAATATACAGGCAAAAGACAGCATACATCATTAAATACATCTGGATCAAAATGAATTGAATGCCTGAAGCAGAAAGGTGTAAAGTATCCTATATTTTCTTATTATTTTCTTTATATTTTAGCACCTTCAATTGCAAATATCTCAAATTTACAAAAAAAGGATATATTGTTTTTCAAAATCAAACTCTTCATAAATATACAGGCAAAAGACAGCATACATCATTAAATACATCTGGATCAAAATGAATTGAATGCCTGAAGCAGAAAGGTGTCGGATTAGATCCACTAAATCTTGTTAACTCCGTTTGCAATCAAGCTAAACGACATCCCTCCCTAAATAGCAACGTCGACAGAGTTGGGCTAAGATAAAACTTCTAATGAATGGATTATTCAAACAGAGGCATGTGCTGTTCATATATTTTCTCAAGTCTTTATTTCAAGTAAAAAAAATTCTTGTTGACATAATAAACTAGGTCCCTTTCCAGACTCATGGTAGGTCAAAATAGATAATGTGACATACGTAATACATGTACATAAGTACAATTCAGGAATTATGCGATACCCAGCGGTTTTCTCCCGCACACTGCAGTAACTTGGAGTCACATTTATAATATAACACTAAAATTTTAGTAGTAACTATGCATATTACATAATAATTCAGAGTTATTATACATTCACAGCAACAATATAACATCATCTTTGTGGAAAGGGCTGGGAATATGGGAGCAGACAACTTTATCTCAGTACAGACTAACACATTTCCAAGAAAAAAGAGTTTTATGCATTCCCATTTAAGAGCTCAGAAGCTTAGCATCATAATTCCATCTTGCTCCCTCTGAACATACAAGTATCTGATTTTCTCACTTCATAAAACAAATTCTTGCATATGAATTTATTCTCTCTCTTTCCCTCTCTCTCCATCACACATCCTCTCCCCTCTACCCTCTCTTTCTCCCCTCTTTCCCTCCTCTTTTTCTGTCGAAGCGTTTGAGTTCTTCGGCTCCTGTGGTAGTGAATTCCACAGGGCTGATTCGGCATGAGCAAATGCTCGATCTCCCCACTACACCTTAGAGGCTACGAAGTACATGTATGACCTATGGCAGATGGACGTCATTTGGATTCTTTAGTTTCGCCTCAACCTTGACTTGCAGGAACCCATTTGGTTGACCGATTCATTTCCCTCAGGTTTTCATCTCTTGAATATGGAGAAGCAAGTTGGATGACAGGGGCACATCTTGACAGCCTCTGTGACCTCCTTCCTTCTCTATCATCTGGCTGTTGCCTCTCAGTGTAGCTGTATTCAGTGAGGGGCTACTGCTTATGTCATCTGCAAAGAAACATTAAAGGGGGTACCCAATGCTGAAACAATGTTAGTTCATTTAAAAGAGCATGATTTTATTAGCAGAAAATCATCTGCCTATAGTTTTTTTAAAAGTCGTGTTGCCAAGGAAACCCCCAAATGTGGTAAGATTTCAGGATATTTTTGACCCCTCAGCTGTGACCCAGTTTCAACTGGGTACCCACTTTGACGTCAAAATGACGTCAAAGTGGGTACCATGTCGCGCAATTCCAGCAAAATGCGCGCAAGGTATAGGTATAATGTACAATCTAGCGCGCAGCACAACTGCAATGCGCGAAGCTGGGTACCCACTTTGACGTCATACCTCATACTCAAATTTTTTGGTCAACTCTTGACTTTTTATGAGAAAATTAGCCAAAATGCATTGATTTTGATTGAAAATCATTAAATTTTTAATGTTATTCTTCTTAGAATTCTATTCTCGATCATATATCAAAAAAACTTTACCATTGTGTAATCACTTTAAAGCTTGTGAACAGTTTTGGTAACAAAAAGAAAATTGGCATGAAACTAACGAAAAAATACCCTCACATTGTCAGCCTTGCGTAAACATACGTGAGATCATGCGATATTCCATTCATGATTTCCAATGAATTTTAGTGTAAATATCTCAAATGAGAGCAATGTAAATGTACACCCTGTCCAATGCTAGGACCCCTGCACCCTGACCACTCCCCGAGAACAATCACAGCGCTTCATTACACTTGTTGCATAAGCAGAACGCTCAGTGGGTTTACACGTGTGCAGACACCGGATTTTACGTCGCGGACCAGAGATCACAAACATTTTTGGCCTTTCATTTGTTTAATATCAACTTGAGGAAGAAAAAAACTTCACAGCTTCTTAGTTTTGCTTCTGTCTTGCTACTGACCAGCTGAAAGCAAGGAAATCTGACAAATATTTCATGAGAAAAGATGCTCTTGTTCAGCTTTCCGCAGTCAGATTTTATTGATCAAGGTGTCAAGGTAAAGAAAGCTCTGCATACTACAATATATGGATTTTGGTAAGCAGCCCTTCATACTAACAAAGAGGTCACACCATTAAGATTCATTTCAGCAATTTCAAGTGAATTATATAGATACAGTGAAACCTGTATATAAAGACCACCCAAGGGAGACAAGAAACACAGCCTCTATGAGCAGGTGGACTTTATGAACAGGTTTCTTTAATACATGTATCAATGGGAAAAGCTATTCAAGTGAAACGGAAATTGTGGTCTCTATAGATAGGTGGAAGGTATAGCAGATTTGACTGTACTAGAGCTTGAATATTGGTTTCCTCTTTATTGACTTGCATTGTAAACTGAGAATGATTCCATACCCGACTGTTGCCTTTTGGCGGAGTGACCACAGCTTGAGTGAATGGTCAATGGTTGACTGGACGGCATCCATCTCCTCCTCGCTGTCTTCTCCGTCGCTAGTACCACCCATGTTCCTCCCAGGAAACTCCAGCCTTCGCTGTCCAGATGCGGTTGCCATGACCGGGAGATGTGGATGAAGACTAGAGGGAAGAAAAGATGATGATGATGACGATGATGTTGATGTCGATGATAGATTGCATTGTGCTTGACAGTATGTTTCTAGGCACTTTACATATTATTACTATAACCCAGTTGGATTCTTTAGCACGTTAACACATGCCAGTGTTCAGTGGCATGTGAAATTGGTCAATATATTAAGAAGTATTATCAGTGATTTTAATAAAATTTGCATAAATTTGCATAATTAATTAATTTCTCAATCCCCATCTAGCCCGTTCATATAAAGCAAACAGGGTCAAAATCGGACAAGAAATGGCAAAGAAGCATTTTGAAGCTGTGGATGGATCGAAGGACGGAACTCAGAATGCCGAATGATGGACGACAGATGCCACACCACAACATATGCACATCAGGCCCAATTTTGGTTGGATGAGCTAAAAAGCAAAAGAAGGTTTTTTAATACCTGATACCATTGACACAGTCACTGTGTGCCTTGTACTTAAAGCAAGGTAGAAGGATAGGGTCTGAGGTATAGTCATCCGAGGGAGGGGTCGGTTCTTGGGTTGTGTCCCACACACTCACTGTTCCATTCTGGTTGCCTGACACAAGATACTGCCCATTCCTGTAGTGTCAATAGAGAAGAGAGAGGGAGAGACAGAGAAAGAGAGAGAGAGAGAAATAGAGAGAGAGAGAGACATAGGGAGAAAGAGACAGATAGAGACAGAGACACACAGAGAGAGAGATGGTCAGAGACAGTCAGCAAACAGAAAGATACAGAGAGACAGAGAGTCAGACGAGAGAGATGGTCAGAGACAGTCAGCAAGCACAGAAAGAGACAGAGAGAAAGAGAGATAGACAAGAAAGAGATGGTCAGAGTCAGTCAGCAAACGCAGAGACAGAGAGACAGAGAGTCAGACGAGAGAGATGGTCAGAGACAGTCAGCAAACACAGAAAGAGACAGAGAGACAGAGAGTCAGACGAGAGAGATGGTCAGAGACAGTCAGCAAACACAGAAAGAGACAGAGAGACAGAGAGTCAGACGAGAGAGATGGTCAGAGACAGTCAGTAAACACCGAAAGAGACAGAGAGACAGAGAGTCAGACGAGAGAGATGGTCAGAGACAGCAAACACAGAAAGAGACAGAGAAACAGAGAGTCAGATGAGAGAGAGAGAGAGAGACATAGGGAGAAAGAGACAGATAAACAGAGACAGAGTCAGACGAGAGAGATGGTCAGAGACAGTCAGCAAGCACAGAAAGAGACAGAGAGACAGAGAGATAGACAAGAAAGAGATGGTCAGAGACAGTCAGCAAACACAGAAAGAGACAGAGAGACAGAGAGATAGACAAGAAAGAGATGGTCAGAGACAGTCAGCAAACGCAGAGACAGAGAGACAGAGAGTCAGACGAGAGAGATGGTCAGAGACAGTCAGCAAACACAGAAAGAGACAGAGAGACAGAGAGTCAGATGAGAGAGACAGTCAGCAAACACAGAAAGAGACAGAGAGACAGAGAGTCAGACGAGAGAGATGGTCAGAGACAGTCAGCAAACACAGAAAGAGACAGAGAGACAGAGAGTCAGACGAGAGAGATGGTCAGAGACAGTCAGTAAACACCGAAAGAGACAGAGAGACAGAGAGTCAGACGAGAGAGATGGTCAGAGACAGCAAACACAGAAAGAGACAGAGAAACAGAGAGTCAGATGAGAGAGAGAGAGAGAGACATAGGGAGAAAGAGACAGATAAACAGAGACAGAGTCAGACGAGAGAGATGGTCAGAGACAGTCAGTAAACACAGAAAGAGACAGAGAGACAGAGAGTCAGACAAAAGAGATGGTCAGAGACAGTCAGCAAACACAGAAAGAGACAGAGAGACAGAGACAGACAAGAAAGAGATGGTCAGAGACAGTCAGCAAACACAGAAAGAGACAGACAGACAGACGGAGACAAAGAGATTGAAAAAGAGAGAGAATGTTTAAATCCTATTCATACATCAAGTTCACTTGATGTCAGACTTCCTCATTATAAGTAGGTAACCCATCTAGACTGTGAATTTAGTTCCTGACAATAATCTAAATTAAAAGATCACAAATTACAATGGCTCTTAAAGTGATTACACAATGGTAATTTTTTTTTTAATATAAGACTGAGAATAGAATTCTAAAAAGAATAACATTAAAAATTTGATGATTTTCAATCGAAATCAATGCATCTTGGCTAATTTTCTCATAAAAAAGTCAAGAGTTGACCAAAACATTTGAGAATGAGGTATGACATAAAAGTGGTTACCCAGTTTCGCGCATTGCAGTTGTGCTGCATGCTAGCCGGTACAATATGTATTATATCTTGCGCACATTTTGCTAGAATTGCGCGACAAGGTAACCACTTTGACGCCATTTTGACGTCATTGTGGGTACCCAGTTGAAACTGGGACACAGCTGAGGGGTCAAAAATATCCTGAAATCTGACCACATTTGGGGATTTCCTTGCCAACACGACTTTAAAAAAAATATAAGCAGATGATTTTCTGCTGATGAAATCATACTCTTTTAAATGAACTAACATTGTTTCAGCATTGGGTACAACCTTTAAGGCCTCGTCACACCAAATCCGTTCCGGGCCACCGTGTCCCAAACCGTATCAAATTGCTCCCAGAGCGATTGCATAAAAAGCGTTCTGGTTACCACAGCACGGTACATGTTTGGTGTGAACAGTCGCTTCGGAATTATTCCAGTATAGTACACGATCGATCCATTTCCACCGTTTTTGTGCACCGTTGTACCAGAACAGGGCCTGTTTTGTGGCCTAGACCATGTTCGGTGTGCGGAGGCCTTTATGTGAGTTTGACATCTAACTTCTACATTCATATCATCTGTGGCAACAATGGTTTCTGGAACTGTACAGTACCTTATGGTCAGATAAATAGTATTTTGATTGAAACCTGCAGTACTTTTCTTAAAACAGTTCCAAATTTTGCAATAATGAAACAGTTGGCATTACTTTACAACTCACCTATCCATATCAAAGTAGACCCTTTGATGCGTAGAAACTTCCCTCAGAGCACTATACAGCACCTTACCAGGATTACGTACATCCCAGCAGAGAATTTCCTGATCCTATGTGAAGAAATTTTTTTTTAAAGGAGACATAACAATAACCATAATAACTAGAAATATCACTGAAGGTGATTAATACCCCCGCCCCAATGTGTGTACTAGATTTCATGAGCATTGCTCGAAAAATAAGTGGTTTAATCCGGAATATTTTCCAGATTTATTGCCATATGCCGTTACCATAGCAACAGTTTCCAACACATTGAAAAAATATGCCTTGTACATCTGCATCCCAAGACCAATGTGCCTGCCAAATTTCATGAGCATTTCCTAAAAACTGAGGAAGAAGTTCGATCCGCAACATTTGCAACAGACCGACAGCACCGACCGTTCGCTGATTCCTAATAACAGCAAACAACAACAACAACAACAACAACAATAATAATAATAGTGGGTTCTTAAATAGAGCTCATGTCTGTCACACCAGACACTCCTGGGCCGGCATTCAATTCAATACTTGGATTAAGTAAAACTTTTACTAAGTATTTTACTTGGCTAAGCAATTTGCTTAAGTCATATTCAATTCAATACTTTGAATTTTACTTTAGTAAGTCATCTTTAAGCCAAAATTCTTACTGACAAGCATTGTGACGTCATATTTTCAAGGCACAATTAACACAACGCATCAAATACGCTCGAATACGCTATTAATAATTAATAATAATTCTGCGCAGCTCATGATGACTGCGTATAAAAACCTATGCCTGCCAATCGAGGCTTCCAAAACAATTGGCTCAAGTCTCCTAGGTATGTGTCTTAGATTTAGGGCAAAATACTTAGCTAAAATATTGAATTGAATACCAAATTTAGCTAAGTATTTTATCTAAGCAAAAAACTAAGCAAAATACTCATATTTCTGACGTAAGTATTGAATTGAATACCGGCCCAAGTGCTCCACTATTATTGCCAAGGCTTTGAGCACTGCTGGCATTACAGCGCTCTAGCACTTCAAAGAATTTCTTTTTATCCAGTACCCACTTAATACACCTGGGTGAAGAGTGGCAAACATAGATAAATGTCTTGCCAAAAGACTTTTTATCACTTATCACTATTAAGGGTACTACTGGCCTTAGGCAACTCAGTGAAATTCATTGGCACGAAAAAATGCTCTATAGCCTAAAATTAGAGATATTTCATTAAGCCATGGAGCAAGGAAAAAAAAACCTCTACTACCTTGACTGTGCTTAATATTACCCAAAGCTATCTTTATGCATGCCAAATTACAACTTTTAAATGCACCACTATCACCAAAACTTTAACACTATGCATTCTCGACAAGTCTTTTCATGCAACTTCATCTTATACAACTAAAAATCATGTTAAAATATGATTTTGAAGAATGAATAAATTTTTCTGCAACAATACAATGATCATTGTAAATATAATACATTCATAATGATAAATAAAGTATATTTGCTTTAAAAAAAACAAACAATTGTAGCCAGGAGACACATCTCACCTTTCTCCCTCCACTGTACAGTCTATTCATATCAGGTGAGAACATGAGATGGGTTACTCCACCACTCTGCCCATCAAGGAGGCATACTAAATTGTTGTTGTCACTTGTATACAGACCAACTGAAAAAAGGAAATACAGAGGGCATAACTGTCAAAGTAAAAAAAGTGATTTCTGGTCATGGAACACTCCCTATCGCATATAGCCGATATCAACTGATATCACCTCCCAATACCCACATTTGGGGAAAACAGAGTTGGGATATGACTTGTGGTCAAAATGAAGGGATGTTTTCCAATTCAGTGATATACATGTCAGGGAATATCCCACCACACATACATACAGCGTTATGCACCACACACACCACATGCACAGGACAAGTATATGTGCACCTACATACACACACTGATCCGGACACTTGTATATTCGACGTTTGAATTCAAACTGTTGTAACAGTTTAAATGGATTGGGGATAGTTTTTAATTTCTTACAAAAAGTTTCAAAGCCTATGTCTATGATATCTCATACACATAATCAGTATGGTATACTGATCCACCCTCACAAGTTTCATAAGGTTTCCAAAGTGTGTCCTTTTTAGTAACACTTTTGAAGTTATTTTTCAATCCAGAATTTTGGAATTACATATCATACATGAGCAAAAGAGAAAAATTTTCCTTCCATCTGACCATCTCCAATGCGATATATTGTGTCATTCTGGAATAAGAATAATTTGATTGTAACTAATCATTAAACTCTCTAAATTGACAACTTCATGTAAAATATCACTTTTTTTGTGTCCAAATTGGTAATCTTTCTATTGAATTTTGCCATTTTTATACATATTGGTTCATGTTATATAAATTTTCATTTTTTTAAAACCATGATGAAGTGGAAAATAATTTTAAAAACTGTTGCCAATTTGAGGAGGGAAAGCTGATTAAACTCAGTTCTTCATAAAACTGGGTACTGCTATGTGTTACAGATAAACTGGAGTTCTGGTCATGCAATCATAAAGTGAAAAAAAAAAGTTCCCAAGCAACTGGGAAAGTTAGATTAGTTGTATCTAAACACAGATGTCTAGCATGAGATATAGAGATTATTGAATTGATAAGAAATTCACTTACTTTCCCCAAAAGGAACTTGCACTGCACAAAGAAATGAGTATACGGGACCACACACAAATCTGGCATGAATGTTACCCCCAAACTTTTCAGCTTTTTCTGGTCATATTTCTAATATGAGGGCATTTCAAGAGCAATCCTTTAATTTCTAGAGGACATTTTCACGATGATATTCTTCATAACTGACATGGAAAGAATGAGAAAGCTCACAAATTATTCTTCAACTTTCCCAGAACTCAAGCTTCTCTTAAAGGGTTAGGGTTAGGCAGAGCGTTTAGTCCAGGGTTGGAGTTTAGTATTCGGTTAAGGCTTGTTCGGATATGACCCGACAAACCCCTGTGGTTTTTTTAGTGTTCAGATAGGGTGCGGCAAACCACCCCCAAACTTTTCAGCTTTTTCTGGTCATATTTCTAATATGAGGGCATTTCAAGAGCAATCCTTTAATTTCTAGAGGACATTTTCACGATGATATTCTTCATAACTGACATGGAAAGAATGAGAAAGCTCACAAATTATTCTTCAACTTTCCCAGAACTCAAGCTTCTCTTAAAGGGTTAGGGTTAGGCAGAGCGTTTAGTCCAGGGTTGGAGTTTAGTATTCGGTTAAGGCTTGTTCGGATATGACCCGACAAACCCCTGTGGTTTTTTTAGTGTTCAGATAGGGTGCGGCAAACCACACCACCTATAATGAACGTGCATTAACCCATTCATGACAGAGGTCCACATTTTGTTATCTTGTAATGCAAAGCCCTAAAAATCATACCAAATTCATGAGCAGAAAGAGCAAAAAATTCTACACAAACTGTGCCCATTATGGTTGCATCAATATTCATTGTTTGATGCTGAAATTTTTAAAAAGGAAAATAAGCATTAAAATCCTTACATTGGCAATGTGATAGAAAGTTTAAAATCACCGTTTTCCCCTGCAAATTGGCAACTTTTTGACTTATCATCATAATTTCTGTCAATTTATATTCATTTCTTATACATGATGTTTTATAAATAAAATGTAGCAATAAAATAAAAATGTTGGTGTTGCCAATTTGAAGAATAAAAGCTGATCAAATTAGGCTTTAAATAATTCCTGTCACGAATGGGTTAACGCAATTCAAAGTTCAAATGAAAGAAATTTTGGTCAAAAGTTGTGAGGACATACTCATGACATCATATTTTGTGTTAACTTCTTAAGAATTTGATTGGTCCACAGCCTTTTGCCACTGGGAGGCAAAAATTATGCCTCTTTCTTTTTCTTTTGCCGCCTCAAATCCGATTCGCTTACTACACAAAACCACTGGAGTTTGTCATGGTTTGTCAGGTCATATCTGAAAAAGCCTTTAGCGTATGTAACTGAAACAGAGCAATTGTGGATGGACCATGTGTTATACAACCTCAACAAAAGAGATATTTACCAGATTTTGAGTAAGAACCTGCTGCATACATCTTCAGCTCTGGGGCCATGGCAAAGCAAGATATGATACCCGTCTGTCCGTTCATATTCTTCTCTGTAAGGCAAGCAGATATTCAAACAAGTGTTAATCATTGATAAAATGCTTAAGGCCTGATTCACATTCGAGAATGCTAAATGCTTTCTCACTCACAAAACTTTGCTATAAAGTCCACTTCACATTCATACTTGATTTAACCAAAAAGGGCTAGCCCCACAAATATTAAAGGAAAATAGAGAGCCCCCCCCCCCCCTCAATAAAAAAAGAAGAAAAAAAAGGTTAGCACCACATTCAGTGGGACTAAACCCTCCAGTGAGTACAAAATCAAAATAGCCCAAGGCTAAGGATTGCAGTGAAGGCCACAATTTGACGTTCTACAACTCAAATGGCACTTGAAATATCGCATCAACAAAAAAGCAGGATGGATAGATAGACAACGAGAAATATAATGCCTCTGGCACCTTCTTCAGTTACAGAGGCATAAAAAATATTTCATGCTAGTTCTGTAATCACATAAATGCTATAAAATTGCTTTACTTTTGGTGGGGATGACTTCACACTGCGAGCCCGGCCTGTCGGTGTGGAAGATTCGGATAGTTTTGTTGAAACCACAAAAGAGGCGACGTCCATTGTTTGAAAAGCAGAGTGAATGCGGGGTAGTGAGCTCATCCTGATCAGAAAGGAAAAAAAATATTAAATGCATTAATAAGACGATAACAGTAATAATACTGATAACAAAAATACTACTACATTGGTGTACTACTACTACTTCTAACAACAACAATGAAAATAATATTATACCTGTTTATAAAGCGAATTAGTTGATGCTTCAACACCCTTTACAATGTTACTTTCATTATCCCAGGGCCCCTGTTTCATAAAACTTATTATCAATAACAAGTTGCAGTAACTGTTATAAGCTACTGAAATCATTGCATCTCTTTGGCTGAAAGCAAATATGTCATAGAAATGAGGCAGTTGTTACTGATAACAAGTTTTATGAAACGGGGCCCTGGTCTCTGGATTTCCAGCCTGCACACAAGTGTGCACCATCTACTGATTTTTACACATTCCAAACATACGTGCACCATTCACAAGCCTGCAGGGCAATAGCAAAGACAGTCACATTTGCTTTCAGCAATCCTCACAGGTACCCATTTTCTCTTGGGTGGAAAGTGGTAGATTAATGTCTTGCCAAAAGGATGTTTGTGCCGCAGCAGGACTTGAATTGTGAACCTTGTGATCCACAGTTTAATGACATACCACTAAACCAAAAATAAAGAATTATGCAGCAATCCATTCATGATTGGAAGTATCTGAAGCCTAATTTGAACAGCTCCTCTTCTTCAAAATGGCAACACCAGTATTTTTCTTTCATAATTACATTTTTCTCATAAAAAGTGGTGTATCTGAAGTGAAAATCAATGGACAATAAACTAAAGAATATGTTGAGAAGTTAACCCATTCATGACAGGAATTATTTAAAGCCTAATTTATCAGCTTTTATTCTTCAAATTGGCAACACCAACATTTTTATTTTATTGCTACATTTTCCTTATAAAATGTCATGTATCTGAAATGAATATAAATTGACAGAAATTTTGATGATAAGTCAAAAAGTTGCCAATTTGCAGGGAAAAACGGTGATTTTAAACTTTCTATCACATTGCCAATTTAAGGATTTTAATGCTTATTTTCCTTTAAAAAATTTTCAGCATCAAACAATGAATATTGATGCAACCAAAATGGGCACAGTTTGTGTAGAATTTTTTGCTCTTTCTGCTCATGTATTTGGTATCATTTTAGGGCTTTGCATTAAAAGATATCAGGCCCAACCACAAAATGTGGACCTCTGTCACGAATGGGTTAAAAAGTGCCAAATTTGCATGGAAAAAAATTGATTTTGAACTTCCCATCACTTAGCAAATTCAACAATTTTAGTGCTTATTTTTCATGAAAAGCCTTTCAGCATCCAATGATGAGAAATAGTGACATAACTAAAGTGGGCACAGTATGTGTAATTTTTTTACTCTTTCTGCTCATATATTTGGTAGATTTTTATGGCCTTGCATCAAAAGTTACTGGGCCAAGCTACAAAATGTGGACTCGCTGTCACAAATCGTCTACATGACTCACCACTGAATCCATAGGTTTGTAAGTCCCTCTGAGCTTGCCGGTGAATGCATCCCACATATGAATAGGATGGTCTCGACTTGTGCTCACCAAGCTAGATAGAAATTTAATACATAGAATCATTTGCAAAACTCACTACCCTAAAATTAAAGTTTCTGCAGTGCCATTCCTTTGCGTTGATCCATGGTCAAGCTACTATTACATTCAAGTATCTGTATCCAGATAACTGCATCCTCCTGCCATCTGACAACTAAATCTAATTTAGCCCTCCCCCCCCCCCCCCCCACCAGTGAATACTCTTGTTAACCCATTCGTGACAGCAATTATTTAAAGCCTCATTTGATCAGCTTTTATTCTTCAAATTGGCAACACCAACATTTTTATTTCATGGCTACATTTTATTTATAAAACATCATGTATCAGAAATGAATATAAATTGACAGAAATGATGATGATAAGTCAAAAAGTTGCCAATTGGCAGGGGAAAACGGTGATTTTAAACTTTCTATCACATTGCCAATATAAGGATTTTAATGCTTATTTTCCTTTAAAAAATTTTCAGCATCAAACAATGAATACTGATGCAACCAAAATGGGCACAGTTTGTGTAGAATTTTTTTCCCTTTCTGTTCATGTATTTGGTATGATTTTAGGGCTTTGCATTAAAAGATATTAGGCCAAACCACAAAATGTGGACCCTCTGTCATGAATGGGTCAATCCACAGCAGTGCAGTGGCTCCTTCTAGTGTCACTTTTGCAGTATCCTGGGATCCAAAATGCAAGAAATAACACATTTCCAGTCCATTTCCAATGCAGTATGTTGGGTTGTTCTTGAATAACAGCAATGTATTTATAATTAATATTCAAAGTCTCTAAATTGGCAACGCAGTTAAAAAATATAGAATCACTATTTCCATGTACAAATGGGCAATACTTTGACTGAATTTGCAATTTTCATTCATATACCGGTTCAAGTTACATATATTTTAAGCTTATCAAACTATGAACAAGTGGAAAATCAGAATAATTGTTGTCAATTTGAGGAAGGAATGCTGAATAATTTATCCCTACAGACAACTCTCTCCTGCTACATGGGTTAACCCAATGACTAATGAATTTTCTTATACCTGCAGAGTTTATACAGGGACCCCTCGGTTCCTATAGGCAATGGAACAGTATCCCAAATGGAAAGTATTGTCCTCCATACAGAAAAAAAAAAAAACATGAGCAGAAAGCAGTTTAACTCAGGACAGAGCTCTCTCAAAGAACTCTTCAATGGCAAGAAAGAAATTCTGGTTTAAAAAGAAAGAAGAAAAATGGGAAGAAATTCAACTATTACAATAGCTACTCAAAAATTGAAGCTCCTGACAACAGGAACGTATTTTCTTTGCACTGGTCTTAGGTTCTGCCTGGAAGGTGGTTGCTGTTGTTGTTGTTGAATTGGGTTTTTACAGACGTGTATCGATCAGATATGATTATTTACGTCTGGGGACCGCCATTTTACATTACCATCCGAGAGACATGACTCAGACAAGACTTGAACTAGGGTCCACTGAATCGGCTTACAACCTCCACTGTTAGCTGGATTATAGCAGGCGCATGCCACAACGCCTAGTGGTTATACATTTTGTTCTATATTTGTAATAATTGTCTGGTTTCATATGGTTTCATATCAACGATTCGACTTCTGGGTTGCATCAAGAACCAACCAACAAAACAAGAATAGTGTAAACCCTTCTGTTATAAATCTTTGCAATTTTCACGAAGATTTCTTCTCACCAGCATGTTTCAGGAAGATAAGAGTCCATTTTGGGATACCAGCAGTAGTCGTAGATGAGCTCTCCCTCTCGGATCTGCAGGACAGACTCTGGCTCCCTCTGTTGGTCAGCATTTGCGTCCTCACACTCTGTACTGATGTCTCTTCCATATGCCTGAGGCGGAATGTTAAATAGTCGCAAGGTTTGGTCCTCGCTATTGGTAAGTATACACAGACCATCTGGAGACCTGAGGAGAAGGAGGAAGAAGAAGAAGAAGAAGAAGAAGAAAAAGAAGAAGAAAAAGAAGAAGAATTCCAATTATATTCTGGATTTATATAGTATACAAATATACCAAGCTGTAAGAGAGTATAGAGCCAAATATATCTACAATGTCTCTTTAAAGCACTTTATTGCAATATCATTACTGGTACCCAAGTCATCCGATTCACTATTGCCTGCATACAATGTATGCACCTTCTCCACTCCCGGGGGGCATTCCTGCTGGGTGTCTATTACAGACACTTACAAAAACAATAATAATAATAATAATGAAGATATTCATACTGCGCAACATATCCACGCAAAGGGTGCTCAAGGCACTTACAATAAATTATCATAAACATTATCATTACCCCAGTAGTGTCAGGTACCCATTTATACACCTGGGTAGAGTGCAGCAAAGGTGGATTAAATGTCTTGCTGAAGGACATAAGGAGTCAGGCATCAGTGGGAATCGAATTCACGACCCTTTGATTAAGAGTATGAGCTCTTACCAACTTTGCCACAACAGCTCCACTAATGCTAAACAAATCATGGTGACTTTCATAATCTACCAGTTCAAGTTCAAGTTCAAGTTCAAGTTCAAGTTCAGGTTTTATTTCCAATATAACACAAGACATAATTTTTTTTTCTTCTTTTAAGCAGAAATATAATAACTAAACAAACATACAACATTTTTTCCTCTAATTAACATCAAAACAAATTAAATGTCTGCTTGACATAGTGTATTAAAAGAAAAAAAATGATATCGGAAAAGAGAAATCCACAAAAAAGCAATGCTTGTAGTGACGTGGATTCCTCAAGAAAGAAAAAGGAAAGTAAAGAAAAGAAAACAGAAGAATGTGTGATACAGAGGTAGGTGAAACAGAGGTAGGTGAAACAGCAGTATATATTACAGTTACCTACTCAGCATTAAGATGAAGAGGATTAATGTACATAAAAGGCCTTGTTCAATGACATAAGTCCTGGGCGAAAGTTCCAACCCATGACCTTCGCATCTCAAGTCAAATGTTTAAACCACTTGACTACAACACCTCTTGATAGCAAAATTAAAATAAATAAATAAATAATAAGAAGAAGAAGAAGAAGAAGAAGAATTTAAGATTTATAAAGCGCACATATCTGCCTATAATGACACTCAAGGCGCACAAAGGAAATTGGACTGCTTATACAA
>CM057169.1:15694077-15701424 GCA_029962745.1 Echinometra lucunter
GTGACATGAATCATCCAACATCCCCCATGGCTCCGTTGATGTACTCCATTGTCTGCACTCTGGAGTTTGATGGATCCAATTATTTAAATTCACTCACTTATTACTTGTTTCCTTGTATTTTATTTAAATACAGTGTATTTATTTACTTATTTACTCACTGAATATATTAATGTGTTTGCTTTGAGTATCTTCATCTTTCATTGTAATCAATATTCTTTATGAATATGAGAGAGTAAACACATTTGGCCCATTGGTATAAAAACAAACAATTCACAAGTGCACTCTCCTGCACCTCCTTGCTTAGCTTTTATCGTTACCCGCCTGTCATAGAATGACCAATAAGTTCCGGGGGGTAGTCAAATATGTATTGCTGTATACACGCCTGAAAACAACAACAACAACAACAACAAACAAACAAACAAAACAGAGCAAACACGTGATAAGGTCACCGATTGTTTGTTCTTTTTTTTAGTTTTCAGGCATAAAACGCGTGATGCATTCAGAGTGCCAAATAGGCCAAAGAGGCCGAAATATAAGAAAAAGGAGTATTATAAGTGTTTATTTTTATTTTTTAACCATTATGTTGGAGAGGCATACACTTGCTCGGGGGTAAATTTATGAAAAAAAAACTAAAAAACTCGAAAAACGTATGATTTTGATCAGTGTTAAAATCTTTTGATGTTAAATCATCCATTTACATTATTTACTTTCTTCAATATGTCTCCTCTCAGATACATTTTTAATCAAACGCAGTTTTCATTTTGCTCGACCGGCAGGATAAAGATTTACAGCCGTTGTAAAGTTTTTGTTAAATCCCCATGGTTAAGCAAGAAAAACACAATTTTCACAGTACCACCTTGGATAATCACCATCTTTGCTCGCATATGTAGATTAGGTTCCTGTACATGCATATTGAACAAAAACACAACAAAAGTTACAACAAAAAATACAAAAAATTTCAGGATACCAATAATTGATAGAGATAAAATTCATATTATAATACTGCCCGGTTTTCCAAGTCTAATATCATCCGGAAAATGGCTAGAATTTTCTCATCAGTTTCCCGCCATTGATTTCTGTAGAGGAAAATTTGATATATGATTGAAAAATGTTTTTTTAAAAGGCATGTGTTCACCCAAAGTGTTCACTCCCCCCCCCCCCCCCCCCCCCTTACATGCACTTTGCCCTGCATCGCCCTGTGATAAAAGAATTTCCATTTTCTCTTCGCACTCCTCGATTTCGAAGACACTGTACACTTTCTCATCTGACGTTTTGTAGCGAAGATCTGACTGATCTAAACTTCAAAATCAGGCTTAAAAATCAACTTTCTTAATGATCTGGTGGTTCATGTAGCTGCTTTTTATTGTCTATTAACATTTCTAAAGGGAATAGACCTTACCATCATGGCTAATGCTCACCAAAATCAAGTATTTCAACAACCCTCACCCTATGTGCCACAGGTACGTGATCGCTCTCGCGGCGCTTTTGAGGGCTAGGGCTGGGGGCTGGGTGAAGGCACTATGAGCGGTGGCAACGCTCCACGGTCCCAGGCCCACTGGCATGGGGATGGCTTCTCGCGGCCACTGCGAGCGGCGCGGCCTAGCTTAAGTTAAGTTAAGGAAGCTCTTCGTGTTTTTATTCTGATATTTCACGAAGAGCTTAAGACTTCCTCTGCCATTTCCCCCTGGCTGCTTGCAGCCACTGCAAGCGGCGCTAGAGCTAGTAGTAGAGGTCTAGTTAACTTAAGTTAAGGAAGCTATTCGTGTTTTTATTCCGATAATATTTTACGAATAGCTTAAGTCTAGATCTAGGTCTACTATTGATTTAATCTACCCCCTGTGGTAACCCTACTGGGCTCCGCTCGTCTATTGACAGCGCCACAATCCGTCAGTTTGGTTCTCCTATTTTTGTAAATATAGATCTATGTCTAAAATTAAAATAAAAATTTGTGCTTATATGGTCTCACCAACTCTTTGGCCAACCAGCAAACCCTCTGAAATTCTCTTCTGAAAATGTTTTGGAAGAAAAAAGACACGATTTTCTTGTCCTATGAAAATAATCCGTGTTGTAGCATTCATTTTACAAATCAAAAATCAATGTGTGCATGTGCAGAGCAATATGAATATTCACATTTTAGAGCAGTACAGGCTACAGTGTTGCCCTTTCGCACGTACTCTGCATTCGCCGATGCGTGCGAGAGTGCAAAACCGCATACCGCTCTTCACCTGTGGCCGAGACCAGCGGGTGTAGGTGAACTCACGATGTCGAAGGTCGCGCTATTGAAATGGAAATTAATCACGCGGCGAAATCACCATGAAGGTTGGGTCTCGTAATCGTATCAATCAAAAGTCAATATTTTGAGTTTGAAAAATAAATTTTAGATTCTAATATCACAGTTAGATCTACTGGTCCACTGGCGAACTTCAAAGGTAATTTGCAGGGCTAATTGGGCATGAGAAAGTGTGATTTGGAGGCATAATATTTCTTTGGTAACATGGGCCTACACAGGGGTAAATGGCAGACCTCTTAAGCTATTCGTGAAATATCAGAATAAAAACACAAATAGCTTCCTTAAAGGAGAAGTCTAGGGGATATCTGTAAGCATGGATCATAAAGAGAAAAAATTCAGCTGCTAGAAAATGTCTTTCTTTACACAACATACGCACTTGTGCGTCCACAGCTGGAATACGGGGCTGAGGTTTGGAACCCTCACACAACCACCAGTGTCAAAGATCTTGAGAGGATACAGAAGGCTGCTGCTCGTTTCATCCATCGAGACTACAGGAAGAGCACGTCTTCATCACAACTTGTCACCACCTTGATCCACTCCACTCTCGCCATCTTTTTGCACAATCAACGATGCTCTTCAAAATCTATTATAACATTGTGGATATTCCACTCCCTGTTAGTATAGCACCAGCTACCTTCATCGGCAGACGAGACCACCCCCTTAAGCTCACCATACCTGATGCTTCTGTGGATGCCTTTAAGTACTCCTTCTATCCTCGTACTGTGAGAATCTGGAACAGATGCAGCTATCAACACACCTTCCCTCACTACTTTCCAGGCGGCTGCCTTCCCAGCTATCAGAAGTTTGCAGCCACCTGCTAGACTTCGGTTACTGTAAGCCGAATGGCTTGCACCCTCCACTTTTTATTGTAAATACCCTCTGTCACTGTCGGCCAAAGACTGCACATGCACCCCATCCTAGTTTAGCTTTCAGAATGAGCTGCAAAAGGGATTAACTCTTCAAGTGATAGTGTAGTGCATGCATAGCGTGAGAGTGAATCCCTGCAGTAGAGATACACATTGTTTGTTTTGTCATCTCATATCGCGCCGTAGTTCCTTTTTTTCCTAAATTTTAGTAGATCTACAGTCATCATTTCTGATTTTATTTATGCTTCTTGTGCCTACTTGTTAGCCTCAGAATTTGTAAAGACCGTTAAATCTGACCATTTCAATCGACGGGAAGACCTTCTCATGGGCTCGTAGCCCATCACTTTCGAACGCCCACACCCTATCCACCGCCACCTGCCAACATCCCGGCTTGAAGTGGTCTTCGCACACTTTCATTTACTACGAAAATTCATAAGTTTTGATGTCAACTTTGTCCGTTCTAATATGATTAATCCATCGGGCACACCTCTCCCTGTCCGTCAGGGGATTCGAGATTGCAAAAAACTTCTCTTAGGAACAGAACTGGTGTGATTTGTACACCCAAAAGCTAGCCATCTCGGCATTTTGCGTAGAGAAAGTGCAGAGAATAAGTGCGCAGTGCAAATGCATCGCCTACGTCACGCGACCAATGACCATATTTGGGTTTCGGTGGGAAATTCAATTATTCGGAGTAAAAAAACAAACACTTAATTGGTATTTAAAGATCACAGAAATCACTTTGATAAATGAAAGTAGCATTATCTGTTAGCTTGAATTTTAAGCTTTATAGTGTAATTTTAATGAAATCGTTTGGACTTCTCCTTTAAGCTAGAGCGGCACGGCCTAGCTTAAGGAAGCTCTTTGTGTTTTTATTCTGATACTTCACAAAGAGCTTAAGTCCTCTGCCATTTGCCCCTGTGGAGTAGCCTGGAGGCTCCTGGAGAGTAAGAAGAAAAAAAAAAACGCTAACGCTACTTACTCTCCACGGAGCCTGGCATTTTTCTCTATCTTGCTAACGTAGTAGCCACTTCCCCACTTCAAAACAACCCCTGGAAAATCACTTTCCCATGGGCCATTGACACTATCACTATCAGACTACTATCAGCATGATCAGTATCAACCTTTTAACTATAGGCTGTGGCCATAACTAACCCGACTGACACTTGGGAATAAAAATTTGATATCCAAAAAAGAAAATTTAGACAAAAAATTTATCGTAGGGAAGCTGGTAAAAACTCACTGCTGTTTACGTTTCCCTGCCGTCCATTGTATTTGTAATGGCTTGTGCAGATTGAAAATGGGGACTATCTTGCACATGCGCATTGATGCGCAACTAGGTGCGAGTGATCTTGCAGATGTTTTCGCAAAATTTACAGTGAGATTTGCCACAGAGTGATCTATCTTCTCTCTTCTTTTTTTTTTTTCAGTTGGCAGGAAGTGCTAATTCTTCCAGTGTTTTGGACATGCTTGGATACCAGATGTCTACAACCCTAGGAGAGAGAATGAATGCCGAGGATGTAGCTAGGTAAACCCTCCTGTAAACCTACCTTGGTGTGGAATTTTTAAAGCTTATGTACAGCTCGTAGAGTTGTTGTGGCCCAGTGGATAAGTCTCCGGACTTTGAGCCACAAGGTCCAGGGCTCGAATCCCTGCTGTGGCACTAATGTCCTTTGGCAAGATATGAATCTACATTTGCCACTCTCCACCCAGGTGTTGGGTACACAGTAGGATGTGAAAAGAATTGTGATTGTTTAGCATGTGAGCGCCTGTAAAATGGCGACTGGCTGGAATGCTCCCTTGGGAGTGGAGAATGTGCATACATTGTGTGCGGGGCAAGCCGGCATGAATCCGATGACCAGTGTAATGATAGTTCTGTAAAGCGCTTAGACACATCTCACAGAGATGTATTTGGCACTACATGTATATGCATATTATTACAGCTTTGGGAGCAAAAAGAAAATTGGAATGAAATTGATTAAATATGGTCTCTCATTGTCTGCCTCGCATAAAAAGATACATGTATGAGATTGTTCTGTTTTCCATTCATGCCTGATAAGCAGAGCAAGATTTAGATGTCTCTACTTCCAGCATGAGCATCTTGCACTGATGGATATAATTGTAAGTGCTACAAAAATGTCAAATATTATGTTTAAATGAAGAATATCTTTCTTTTTTCCTCCTAGAAAAGAAAGGAAATCCCGTCATAACGACTTGGAAAATGAGAGGTGAGAATTATTATTTTAGTGACATTTTATTTCTTTTGATCCAGAATAAGGGACAAACCACAGAAAATGTGGGATATATTTTCAATGGTATGAATTGTTTTGTTAACAAAAGAGAGGGATTTAATGATAACTACGTAATCATTAAGCTCTGTGAATTGGTTTTGATTCAGACTGAGGAAATGCATGCTCATGAGGGACAATGCACAGTATATGTTGCACAATTTTTCGTGCATGGACTGACATACATGCAATATAATTTTCAGCCAGTAGATAGGGTCAGCGAAATTTAATTTTTTTTCCTGAGCCATTCTATCGTAAGAGTTAACTCATGGGAGACAGCTAACTGACTGCCCTATGCATCTGGAGAAATAATTTAACAGTCGGGGGGGTGTTTCATAAAGCTGTTCGTAAAGTTAAGAATGACTTTACAAATGACTTGAACATGGCAAGCCAAAATGGGATTCTCAATCATTATAAATCACATCAGCTAAAGGTGAAATATGCAGACATAGATTAATATTACTTTTGTTTACAAACATTTTTATTGCAAGGTATATTTTTGGCCACAATTTAATGGAGATTATGGTGCATGCAGTCACACTTTGTTAAAGCGTCAAGAAAAACTTTGGGTATCCCATTTGTCACTTCATATATTCAAGTCGTTCGTGAAGTCGTGCGTAACTTTACGAACAGCTTTATGAAAAACCCCCCTGAGCTGTCGGAGGGCAGATAAGACCTACCTGTCCATTGAAGACTCTGCCATCATATCTATTTCCTTCTAGGAGAATTATGCTTGATCTCATGAAGTGCTGGTTACTGGTCCATGATCATGAAATTCTCCATATTGCAAATACGAGATCCAGCAGTAGCGGGCATACCGCACAGGTCAGCACATGCGCAGACACAAATCCAGTACCGACAAGATTTCTTCCGGCTTCCATAGAAAATGTACAGCCAGGTTAACAGATCCCTCATTTGACGAAAATATTGTTCAGGTTTCATAAACTCCCTTGATATTTTATTAGATCTATGCAGGTAGCGTCAGAATTTGTTGCTTGCATTTTCTACGCTCAAAAACTATAATTTTAATAGGACGTGTTAAGACTGGACTCATAATGTTTGTATTGAAACCGGAAATGTCCGCGTCTGCACCGTGTGTGGGAAATATTGCCCTCTACAGTCTACTGTTGAATCTCGTTTTTGCGATATGAAGAATTGTCAGTGAGGAATATAATTAATTGTCATTTCTTTGTATTTCTTCTAACTTTCATTTCAGACGAAGGTCATTAAAGAAATATATCGCAAGACTACGTCTTGAGGTCTCCAACCCACCCGTGGAGTGTTTATCTGTGCAAGGCTGCCTGGCAGTTGCCACTAACTCCATCAAGGCAAGGCTTTAATCCCGTGATGCAACACTTTCTTTTGTAACATAGAGCCTTGTAGAGGAAGATTTGGCTAACCCACAAAATGTAGAATTTGCAGCAAAAAAAAAAAATCTTTTGAACTGTCAAGATTAAACACAATGTCCTTCTGGAAAAGTGCTGCTTCAGAGAACTGGAATTATATTTATTTATTTGATTTCCAGGCAAAATTTTTAAAAAAATGTATTACAAGAAAGTAATATCACCAGCTAGTGCCTGAGGATGTCTTGAAGGAAACAAGTTCCTGTTGAAAGATTCTCCATACTAGTTGGTGCTTTACATATAGAGCACTGTGAGTTCTATATGCGTGTAGGGCTTGACAATTGTCCCAAGCATAGACATATGATAAATTTACTAGACGAATAGCAGCACGCGCGGATATCATTACGTGAATGGCATTAGGCCCCGCCTCTTTCGGATCATTTGAGCTCTAGGGGCCTGGTCCCAAGCTTATTTCCAAATTATATTCTGGTGCTTGTGTACATCACGTAAGTAAAAAGATTTCTTGAATATGCTGTTTATGTATGCATCCCCCTCCACTCCCT
>CM057169.1:15701924-15718439 GCA_029962745.1 Echinometra lucunter
AAACTTCGTCTCTGAAAATGAAATCTTGATTCGAGAAGCCTGCACAATCGATTTTGTCCAAGGTACCTGACAATGACATTCCTGGGTGTTTATTACCTTGATATTTTTTTCTTTTTAATGTGCATGAATAATGTGCTTTTTCAACGAACAAAAAATGGCTAGCAACAACCAACACAAGTAACAGTTACATGTACAAAAATGAATTAACTGTTCTTACCGTAGCGCATACAGTACAGGCAGGCCGGCGGAATGTGCAAGTAAATAGTCTACCGGTTCTCACGACTGCACGTGTTTGTCCCAATCAAGAAGCTCAAGCTTTCTCTCGTTAACCCCAAAATCTAGTGACAAATTCACCAATCTGACAGATGATAACGAAGCAAGATGAAAGAGTGATCTGTATCAATTGTAGATTTTAGTCGTTCTCCTCATTTACAACCACGTTTGGGCATAATGTATCGGGAAAATGTCTTCCCTTCGAGCAAAAGAATACTACGCATATGGTTTGTCAACAATACGATCGACAAAGCGCGCGCCTTACCTTGCTTGCTCGCTCATTCATTCATTTCGCTCTAGCTTCATACCTTCGTACTACATGTATAGTCTATAAAGCAAAGAGGCTTCTTCCTCTTTCGTTTTGTGGTGTTGGAAAATGGATCGATTTGTATATCTCATCCCTAAATTTGCTTTTCTAGTTAAAAATACTCACAAATTTTGATATTCAATATGATTTAGTATATTTCATTATAGAAATATCTCCTTTTTATCCATCACTAGAAATTCATATTGTAAAACATAATTCTGTGTATACCGAGTTCACCTTCATTAAAATGGTTTCGCCCACTACTTCTAAAGGCGGGATCATTGAACTAATTTACATACACAACATACGTCACACACAAAGCAAAGCAGCCAACATTCCAGGAGATTGCACGTGGTACAATATTTTGTTCCCACCCGAGGTAGACATTGTCATTCAGACATGTTACATCATCCGCTTAAATCACATTCTGAAAAACGGGGATTAAAGAAGGAATGGTTTCAATATCCTAAACAGGGAAACATACTATCTAACATCTCTGATTTTTGTATCCTTAACAGCGCTTATATTCAAGGATTGCATCACTTCCTTTTTTCCAGATTTTTTCCTGTTTTTGATCCCCAGGTTCCCCTTGTTGCTGAAAAACAACCCCCTTTCTACGTTTTCGTTTACCTTTTTTTTAATCAAACGCACGTGCACACGTTGGTATCATATAGCATTTTCATTTGATGTACGATAATTTGTAGATAAAATGCCTTTTGCTGAATGCAGTGGCGGCACCAAGGGGGGGCATGGGGGGCATTTGCCCCCCCCCCCCACTCAGAAGCTTTGCCCCCCCCCAGTTGCCCCCCCCCAGAAATTTTGAGGACTGAAAAGAAAAATTATACTGTAATTTGTAAATAAGAAGATGTTGTCATAAACATTATATTCAAGCTGTGAAGTGCTCTAAAATACCATTTTCCGCTCTTCAAAACTTCAATTAAAAACAAAAAAGTGGTTATTTTTGGCTCGCTCGCTTCGCTCGCTCGTCATATTTTAAAATTACTTTTCTAAAATGCAATTAAAACCAAGAAAAGTAGCCATTTTTGGCTCGCTCGCTTCGCTTGCTCGTCATATTTCAGAATATTTATTTGAAAATGCGATTAAAAACAAAAAAAACAGTTATTTTTTGTTCGCTCGCTCACAAAATTGATATCAAAATGTGTGTAAGAGGAAGCCCTGCCCCCCTACCATTTTATTTTGCCCTCCATTTGCCCCCCCCCCCCCCCCCCCCCACTTTAACAATCCTGGTGCCGCCACTGGCTCAATGGCATACTGAGCGAGCTGAGCGGGCGTGACGGGGATCAAACCACCGATCCTCGACGTGTCTCCATTTAAGCCTTAAACCACTGGACCAAGGGCACCTCCACGCATGATGTTAAGGCCTCAATGAGACATACCCTCCCCCCCCCCCCCCCTGTGTGATGGAAAATTTTAAAAATTGCTTCTCTCTATCCTCTCTTTTCATTAAAATAATTTTTCCCCACAGGGTTTCATTCTCTTTTAGCTTTAAAGGCACCAGATCATACATGAACGTTCTTATTGTATCACTATATCGTGCCTCTACCCACTTAGAATGAAATTAAGGTTCAATTTTGGACCCTAAATGCAACTCTAGCTGCACCTTTGGGGGTACATTCTTGCACCCGACATAAAAAAAAGATGCAAAGATGCAAGCGCACCCTTTTGTATTTGATTGCACCCGGAAGGGTTGCATTCAAAAGGGTGCAAATTTGCACCTTCCCTAAAGGGTACAACTTCTGGTGCATTATGCTTCTTTGGGCGCAAAGTCATGATACCCAAAAAGGAGCTCCCATGCAGTGTTGCATTTGAAGGATGCAAACGTAGACAATACTAGTGTACATTCTTGTCATACAACTTAATAACAATAATTAGAAGGTTGGCAAAAACAAACAAACCAATAACCGAGCAGATATGGTCGAGAGCGTTAAGCACGTGTTAGGGGGTAATTTTCATTTTCAAAAAAATTAAGGACAAAAAAAGCTTGAAAAGGATGTGATTTTGATCAGTGGATAAAATGTATATTCTGGCTGCCCTTCATCCCAGCTTTTTGTTCTGAAAGACAACAGCACTGTTTACTTTAATTATTCATTACTTCAGCATGAAAGCTAGTTTTGACATTACTCAGTGAAGAGATCATCTAGACCTGGTCTTCGTTCAGGAAATGTCAACCAGTTCCAGGATGTTAGAACGAAGAGGTCCTGGGGCGACAGGTCTTTCTCAGTAGCAGCCCCGCGTTTATGGAATACACTCCCATCAGACACTAAATCTTGCCAAACGGCAGAAATCTTCCACAGCAAATTAAAGACTCACCTTATGAAGGAATATATGCTTAAAACTGTTGTTGACTTACTTATCACTTTGACTTCCAACTGAATATATGAATTGTCAATTTGCTATCTATTAGTCAATTTCTGTGTGTTTATATATTTCATATTTTGTATTGTAGTAGTCTAATTTCCTTTGTGCGCCTTTCAGTGTCATTATAGGCAGATTATGTGCGCTTTATAAATCTTAAAGTATTATTATTATTACCGTTCATAATTCATATTCATGCGTGGCTTATACAACATGGATCTTTCACGTGAAAAATACAAATTAATCAGGGAATGATGCCTTCTGAAGTAATGATTGGAGAAAATGTATGTTATTATGAATTGTATGATGTTTGTATGTATGTATGTATGTATGTAATTATGTATGTATGTATGTATGTATGTATATATGTATGTAATGTATGTACGTAGGTAGGTTACAGGTAGTGGTATAGAGAGAGTTACAAATCTCTGGGTGAGTATATAGCTTTTATTGTGTCAACATGACAAGACATTTTCAAGGCCATCATGCATTGTACTGGTAAGGTACTAGTTTGTGTTAGATGGCGCTATTGCAGAATAGGGCTCTGACAAACAAACACCCAGCGAGACAGGGATTATGTGAGGAGGAGGAGGAGGAGGAGGAGGAAGAAGAAGAAGAGGAGGAGGAGGAGGAGGAGGAGGAGGAGGAGGAGGAGGAGGAGGAGGAGGAGGAGGAGGAGGAGGAGGAGGAGGAAAAATTGGCTCTAGTGGTGGTGGACAGTTGGGGTGGTGCTGACAGTGCTGCTGGTAGTGATGATCGTGGTGGTGATGATGATGATGATGATGATGATGATGATGATGATGATGATCAGAATATAGAATCAAATTAGTGTGGGAGCCAGTTTAATCCTATTTAATCCTACTAGTCATTGTACTGGTCATTTTCATTATATTGTATCAGTTTTTATTATACAGCAGCCTACAGTGCGTCCCAGAAAAAAAAAACGAAACCGAGATTGATCGATGTTTAATCATATATCACTATCATGATTAGTAACTGATACAGACCTTCTTTCATCAGATACCACTCATAAAATTATGATACATAATTCACGCATAAACGAATCAAAACGATAAGAAGCAGGTCTAGTCTACTGAAAAGTCGTTTGGCCAACGATATCTCAGTTTGAAGATATATGACAATATTTCTAGACCGGCGTAAATCCGTTTTGAGGAGTGGGGGGGGGGGGGGATGATCCACTGACATCAGTGGGATGATCACCTTTTTTACCGATTTTTTTTTTCTGTGAACTCACACTTAAGTATACACACACACACACACTCACACACACCCTCATTCACCCGCGCAGACCCCCCCCCCCCCCCCTCCTCAAGTGCGGGTAGTGATGATATTAATACATATAATATCATTATTATTTTGCAATCGAGCGAAGCGAGGGAGCAAAAAATAACTACTTTGTGGTTTTTAAGAGCATTTAAAATAAAAATTCCACGATATGACCATCATTTGTGACATTTTTATTTTAAAAATTCACCAACTGATTAATTATCCTTTTTTCCTTAAAATGAGGGGGGATGTTTGTACACACCATTCCCCTCTCTCGAGAAAGTGGGGGATATATCCCCCATCCCTCCCCCCCCCCCCCCCCCCCCCCCCCCCCGGGGGGGATTTACCCCAATAATATCTATATATCTTTTTTTTTTTTTTTTTTTTTTTTTTTTTAAGTTCATTGTCTCTATAGCTCTTTTATATTACCTCAACCGGGAAAAGTGACCATAGAGTTAAATATAACTCTATGAAAGTGACTAACTCGCGTACGTACGTACGTACTCGACTAGATTTATGAGGTCAAAGGTCATTCACATGTTCATCACAACTTCAGCCGCAGCGGAAAAGGGCATTTATCACTCAATTCATTGTCGTTGTGTACCTTTATTTCAATCTTCTGCGTAGAATATTCTAGGATCATGGCATCTACGAGTATACTGTTTCTTCTACTTATCTGGCTTTCATTGCTTTATTTTGGAGGAATATTTCTTTTCACAAAGGGCTTCCTTTTGACTAGAATAGAAATTTCGGAAAAGAGCGAGAACGTGTGTACCAACTCCCCCAGAGCTTCAGGCGTTCGGCACGGCAGCGAAACAGGTAAAGCAGCTGCAGAATGCGCCCAACCAGTCCGGTTCAAAAGAGCAGTGGTAATGTTGATCGATGCATTGAGATACGATTTTGCAGTTTTTAACAAGAGCCTCCCATCATCAGAAGCTGCTCCTTTTCAAAACAAGTTGCCAGTAATCCATGAAACGGTAACAAACTATCCTGAACAATCCATCTTGTTCAAGTCTCTTGCTGATCCCCCAACCACAACTTTACAGCGACTTAAAGGAATCATAACTGGAAGCCTTCCAACGTTTGTCGATGCCGGGCACAACTTTGCAAGCTTTGAAATATCAGAAGACAATGTTGTAGATCAGCTCGTGCAAGCAGGAAAGCGGGTGACATTCATGGGAGACGACACATGGATGACACTCTTTAACAACAAATTTTACAAGGCTTTTCCGTTTCCATCGTTCAACGTGAAGGACTTGCACACCGTGGATGAGGGGATCCTAACCAAATTACTACCAGAGATTCGGATGAAAGATTGGGATGTTCTGATTGCTCATTTCTTGGGTGTGGATCATTGTGGCCATTCTCTTGGTCCATACCATCCCTCCATGGGAAAGAAGTTGACTCAGATGAACTCTGTCATTAAGTAAGATCATGGCCGAAATCTAGATCAGATGCGATAAATTCCATCATCTAAATTGTGCAGAGCCTTTAAAAATTACATACAGTATGACATTTATAATTATTAGATAGTTACATAAATATTTTTTAGCAGAAAGATTTTGAAACTGTTTTGTTTAATATGAGTTTTAATCTTGCGTAAGCTCATTTTTCTTTTTATTCATCAAATACTAAAAGTAATCAGACCAAATGAGACATACATGCATTTGTCAAGTGACCTTCAGTGTGTAAGGAAATTGATGAATAAAATACTTTCCATTCATGATTTAGGTCAATGATTGATCATCAGCCACCCAAATGAAAAAAAAATTATATATAGAATCTGGGCACATATGCTAAGTTAAGGTGTGAGGGTTAGAGTTAGGGTAACGTGCTCTTTTAGAATGATGGGGTAGAGTACATACACGCAAATGCAAATTTAGGTGACTGTCAGAAAAGG
Organism: Echinometra lucunter; assembly: GCA_029962745.1. Lineage (NCBI taxonomy): Eukaryota > Metazoa > Echinodermata > Echinoidea > Camarodonta > Echinometridae > Echinometra > Echinometra lucunter. The sequence goes on from CM057169.1 coordinate 15,708,068, forward strand.
AAATCTGCTTTTTTACTAAATGCAAAAGATGCCAAGACAGTATACTTTTTGAATGCCTCTTTCAATTTTTATCACACCACTATTGCTGAATCTTTTTATGGCAGATCTGTGATGCAGAGCTTAGACAAGGACACCATCTTGTTTGTTCTTGGTGACCATGGGATGACACGATCAGGGGACCACGGAGGTGACAGCCCAGAAGAACTCTCTACAGCAATGTTTGTGTACAGCCCAAGAAAGATCTTTGCTAAAAGTGATATTGTTGCAAAGGTACATGCAGGCTGACATCTCTGTAGCAGAGATGCCAACCGTTCCTTTTTTGCATTACTTTCTACTGTTTTGATCAAAAATATTGCAGGTTTCATGGAAAATACTTTTTTCCCAAAAAATTGTAATACCATGCATGTAAGGTAAACATACTGTCCCCCCCCCCCCCCCTCTCCAAAAAAATACTTTTTTTCATCCCTCAAAATACTGCAATGCTTTTTACAAGGTTTAAAGGAGAATGCAACCCAGACATCATTGTGCTTCCAGTGAATGAAGAAGAACAAGAAGAGTTAACAGTGAAAGTTTGAGCAAAATCAGACAATCTGTTCAAGAGTTATGAACCTTGAAAGTTTAAGTAAATCCTTATTTGGGGATCCATGAATTGGCAACTTTGCCAGAATCTGTGATGTCATCGTGGACAACTCTCCATTCATTTTGTACACAGAATTTAACATTTTCTTTATTTTCAAGAAAATACAAATTCTTTTGATTCATTGTTTGAGTATGACATGGCTTTATCAATTCTGCAAGCATTTTGGGAAGAATTATATTGATTCCTGACTTGAAATTTCATATAAATCAATTTTTTGGAAAAATTGTATATAAAATGAATTGAGAGTTGTCCACGATGACATCACAGATTCTGGCAAAGTTGCCAACTCAAGGATCCCCATAATAGGGATTTACTGAAACTTTCAAAATTCATAACTCTTGAACAGACTGTCCGATTTTGCTCAAACTTTCACTGTTAACACTTCTTGGTCATCTTTATTCACTAAAAGCACACTGATGCCTGGGTTGCATTCTCTAAGGTTGGCAGCCCTGCTCTAGGTCCTTGCACATACACAGGTTGACATCTCTGTATTTTTTTGTCCTGTTGGTACTGCTGCATATGAATTCTGTCAGGGTTTTTACCCACTCACATTGCAAAGGTATAGATCTATTTAGGGGGCAACTGCCAACAATAGGCCAGAAGTGTTCCCAAGCTCATGTGTGAAACTTAGGCCCTGCGCACACTGCATGATCCGACTGCGACCCGATTTTCGAACAAATTGCTGGGCTTTAGATGAACAAGATCACTGATTACAGAAAATCATATAATTTCACTTGATCAAGCTGATTGAGATGAAGTTGAAGGAATGGTATAATGTAAAGAGCAAATATTTTCCTAGAATTTTGCTAATTACTGTGGTAATTTAAATCTTAAACTATAGAGGTCAACGGCCTCAGACATTTACGTAGCCAAACCAATGAATGCCCCCTTGTGTGTTTTTTCATCGTGCTGGTGCAAGTTTTAGTGCATTGGTCTTGATATTGATCTTTGTTTCACAGCGATTATCTCATGAACAATGAACAATGGGATATCAAAATTCTAATTTTAAAGGTGACATTCAAAGAAAATCACAGAATAGGGTTAATTATACATGAATGGAAACGGGGAAGTACGTAGAAGACAGTGGTGTTCATTATTGCTCCTGTAAATTCCAAGAAATTATCTAAAAAAGCATTTTCCAAAAACGCCCCTCTGATTCTCAGAACCCGGAAGTGGCTGCGAGCGAAACAGGTCCCCAATGATGACGTAGGCCTATGGGCGATCTGCGGCGAGCTAGGCGCTTGCACGTAATGAAACATTGTGCATTGAGATGATCGCATGCAATTTTGATGGATTTTAGCTGTTATAAGAGAGCAGGCAAAACTGCAGTGGCTTATTATTTAAATTACCTCATTGATGACTTGATTTTCTTTTCTTTTTTCGGTCAAAGCAGAATATAAAGTAGGAAATTGATATGAAAATGACAAAGAAAACCAAGCCAGGCCGGGATGCAAATGTCAAACTACGTCCCAAAACGACGTTGCATCAAATTCTCAGAGACAGAACTGATTAAGAGACCCGCTCGTCAAATCATGATTGTATGTGAAAGTTACCTAGATAATATTGTTGTCTAAGGAAAATTGATGCTTCTTGTAGAAACTTTCTTGATCTACAACATTCCTCTTCACTAAAATCTCGTATTTATTATGATAGAAATGGCTAGCTAGCGTACAGAGACTGGACGTCACCACTGATCTCAGATAGTGTAGAGCTGGGGCCGGGGTGTAGAGATGAACATCATACATGTATTGCATTATAGCATAGCTTCAAGTCTTTATCAAGGGATTTTTTTCCCTGTAATACTCTGATTAAAACTGATTTCGATAACGAATTTCATTCGAAAATTTTTTTTCAAGGAATTAATTTTTTTATTGCAGGTTCTGATGATTTTCAAGCAAATGAACAGTGAAAATAACCCAGATATAAAATTATAACTGATCAAAGACTATCACCAAAGGCCTAATTGAATTACAAGGCAAATTACTCTCACCTTCGCCTCAGATCACCTACTTTACCTCACCTACCTACTACATACAGTTGACTACTGAAATGCCGAGTATGGAAAAGTTAACTTGAGCTTATAAGCACATATAAATATAAGTTGCTACTTAATAGAAAAGAAAAAAAAAAACAAATTAGCATTAAGGTGATTACCATTTCTATATTTTCTTTACACAAGTTCAAACTATTCGCCAAGAAAACAATTTTAAATTCAAGAAAAAAAGTATTCCGTCTATCCCTCCGTCTTTCGTGAATTATAACACCCCTAAAATTAAAATGGTGTACCCCACAACGGGTACATAGTATGTACAAGGGAGACTGTTCTGTTATATTATGGGATTTTTTCCCCTTTCTAATTGCAAAAAGTCATAATTAAATTGCAGAATTTCTCCGACATTATTATATGAATAATGTTAAATAGAATGGTTGAAACATACTTTGAAAACATTCACAGAATAATGAATTCATACAAACAATGCAGAAACGTCGTTTTAATCACTCCCTCGGACACGACACATCACATTCACCACATTCACAACACACCACATCACTGACTATTGCCCATACGATGACGTCACGCATCTCGCATCGAGTTGGGCAACGTATGCACAGGCAGCATTGGGGGTCCGTTTTATCGATTTGTGACAGGCAATATTTGTTTCCCACTTACTTTTAAAAAGTTTCAATCGGTTTCATAGTGATTTGTGCACCATAAACTTTATTTTGATATGAAATTTGAGCATATTCAAAACCTATGAATAGCAGCTTTAAGGGACGTAAGAAAGGAGGACTAGCTTATTCTATCATTCTGATATTGTACCATTCCTTACAGGTATACCAAGAGTCCAAAAGTTTTTAAACTACGAGTCTTGGAAATGACAAGGTATCAAGTTTCAAACTTACAGTTCTGAATGGCTACATGACCATTTAGAAAGTAGGTTCGTAAATTTAAAAACTTAGTTTTGAGGGGGAAACAAAGGGGCACTTACAGGTATTTTCCAAGTATTCAGTGGAAAATATGAGTAAAATTCAAAGAAAAAAAATTAAGGCAAAAATGAATCAGTTACCAATTTGCAAAGATTTTTATTATGAAAATTCTTATTTTCTCATACACAGAGGATACCAGATGTCGTCTCTCAGATTGACTTTGTACCAACCCTCTCTCTCCTGCTTGGAATATCAATCCCTTTCTCCAATCTGGGAGCCATTATTCCTCCCCTCTTTACCCTTGCCCCTCCATCTAAAGGAGGTAATGCAGAATTTGGCTCAAAGGATAGTCTACAGCATATTCATCAGCGTATAGTTGCATCTAGAAACAATGCCCAACAGGTATATTTATTTTTGTTTGCTTGATATTCATTTCACAATTTGTGTATTTCTCTCTCAATTTATATACATATTTGCATTTTCAATGGCAATTCTTTTGCCCTGTTATGAACTGCTTGCTCTTAAAACTGTTTCAGGCAGCATCTTTAGTTTGCTTCCTGAGAGATATGTTTTCATGAAAATTATCAGACCTGAAAATTATATCAATTTAGAATTTATTCTAGTTCTCACTGTCATGATATTGAATTTTTTTTTGTGGCTTTTTGTATTATTGATGTTACTGTTTCACATTTATGGTGAAATATGAATTAAAATGCCGTTGGTTAATAGCCACTGAAAAGAATTTGATAGCTCACCAAGCTTCTTTTTTATTTTTTTTAGATTCATCGTTACATCACTACATACAGTGATGTGGCAGGGGACTTCCCTACTGAAGTCTATTCCCGGCTGGAAGGCCTTTATCAGAAAGCTGAAGACCAGATGAACCGACTGGAAGCTCTAATGGATGCAGAATCCATGTCAGAGGTCACTGAGGAGTCCCTACTGGACCTTGAGGAGCGCCTCAGGAACTATATCCTAGGGGTCAGGGAGATGTGTCGCAGTGTCTGGGCCAAGTTTGAGATGGTCTATGTCTACCAAGGCCTTGTTCTTGTGATCCTAGCTATCATCGTAGGGGTAATGGTTATAACTGTACAACATTATGCAGAGGCAGATAAGGTGGACGATCTCCTACAGAGGCTCATCAAGCAACTGATAACCTGGGAAATATGTGCTGCAGGTGTTGGCTTTTTACTGTCACAGAGTACTTTTCTTTCGCCAGCCACAACTTTAATATTCATCCCATGCCTCTCATCTATTCTTGTTATGGTTATTCATCTCTTTTCGGAGGTGTCCAACATCAGCGTTTCCAAATTGTTTAGGTCTTTGACTTTTACATCTGTCTTTCAGTCCATTTTAGTACTGTCACCAATATTTTTTCACAGTGCTTTCCTTACATCAGACAGTCATGTGATCAACGAGGGACGAGCAATAATTTTCTTTGTACAATCAATAATAACATTTTATGTAGTTATTTTCTCTTTGCAAAACTACAAGTCATTTTATTCCGACAAAGAACATGGATTTGTAAGAAGTAGCTTTAAATTCAAAAAGTGTATATCAAGTCCAGCTATGCGAATAATTGTTCTTGGACTTGCAACATTGGTGTGCGTAAAATGTAGCAGCATGTTTGTTTCGTGTCGCGAGGAGCAGTACTGGTGCACTCCGTCCATTTTCATTCAACCCTTGTCACTAATACCATCAGAACAGTCGAGCTTACGGAGCTATAGGTTTCTGCTCTCCATCGCTGCCATTGCTGCTCTTCCATCTGTGCTCATCTACCATCTGTCACAACAAGGAAACCTTAGTAACCTGTCTGGTCAGGTGTATGCCATCCGCTATGCCGTCCCGCTAGCTAGCGTCTGCATCTGTATGTTCTGGGGACAGCAGGCACTGCCAGAGAAGCTTCGAGAGCATTCTCCGGAATGGCAGCAAGTTGTCTTTCCCCAGATTGCTTATGCCATGATCGCAGTATCCATCCTCTTGCAGTGGGGATTCCCTCTAAATCTTCTCATAGTGAAGAGGTCCTCAACACCAAAGCAAGGAACCTTCGCCCAAGGTGATGCTTCTGCACAATTAAACGATGAGGATCACATTTCTGAATCAGTTGATGCCACTCCCAGTACTAGATCCTCAAAAAATTCTAAATCCTCAAAGGCCACTGATGATGCTGACTCTGAAGAGCAACCACCATTGGTTTATGGATTAGGGACAGTCTTTAGTGGCACCTTCTTACATATTCTTGTCACATTGGTACTCCTAATATCTCTCTTGAATGCTGATGGGATAGCTACCTCGGTGCTCCTCATGGTGGTGGAAGCCATACTCTTCTTGGAGATTTATGCAGCTACCAGAAGGAAACAATTGACAGCATTGAGGGCAATGCCAGAATTGTACAATATAGGTGAGTAGATCATATCCTTCACATCCAAACAAAGTGACATGATATGCAATCCTGAATGAGCTATGTCATGAAGGTAATCACAATGTGTCTTTTTCTTTACATCCTCTGTTTTACATTGACAATATTAACAATATTCCAATACATGTAAACTGAAATCAAGATACAAATCACATAAGTTTCAGTGGACCTATTGTATTGTAGTCAATAGCCAGGTACTTTGGTCTCATAAAAAGACACAAAAATCTCTTTAGATTTACATGTATAAGACGAAAAATAGAACTAGGGAAACCCAGAACCAACTGGGAAGAGAACATGAAGAGCTGGAATAGACTAACACTGGAAGAGTGTACCAAGATCAAAGGACAGATATATATAAAAAATATTGCAATAATCCTCTGAACCAAGAGAAGGTACTATTTGTATATTGGATTTTATTCAGTTAAAAAACAATCAAAGAACAAAGACAAACGGTCCAAAGACCGACACTTGCCTTGTGTACAAATCAAAGAAATATACATAAATACACATGTCAAATCAAATTACAGGATAATTAACAATCAATTGCAACTAATAAAATACCCGTAATATATGACAATACAACAAAGGTATAGTACAGTGATAGAGAGACTACATTGTAGTACTTTTTAATTGCTACTTATTTTCATGCTACAAATTTTGCAGAGTAGTTTGAATTACCACTGAAGATCACAACAATTGAATAGAAATTTAAATTCTTTTTCTAAAACATGATTTTTTTAAGGAAATTACATGGACCTTCTTCTTGAAAGACAATTTCCCCAGATTTCAACATTAAATATAAACCTGGGAATGAAATCACTGCAACGTAATATGTGTTATCTCATTTCTTTGATGTACTTCACCTTCCTGCCTTATCCACAATCAACCAGGATTCTACGTAGTGCCGTGGTACGTGGTAGGTGTCTGGTCTCTCATGGCCTCACAGTTTTTCTTTGCTACTGGTCACCAAGCAACCTTCACAGCCATCAAGTTTGAGTCAGCCTACACTGGATTCAGTGGAGACTTCCCTCGATACCTTTACTTCATCCCAGCTTCATTGGTCAGTCTTAATACATTTGGCTCTCAGGTGAGGATCTCGTGCTTTCAATTAGTCATGGACATGTAGCAGCGTAGTTTGAAAAATGGAAGTTTGGAGACAGTGGTTATTTTCTTTTCCAAAGTAGATACAAGCAATTGAGTCTAATTTTTTTATTCTTCTAAAAGAATCTTGACATCCAGTCTCCTTGCATAGTGTTCTTGCTTCTTCAAACTATATTTTTCTACTGTAGATTTTCTTTGAACCATACTTCATACTTCATCTGATATACACATTTTTTCATTATCCGTGTGGTTTTCATATCTTCTGTGAATATGTTTTCCTGCCACTCATTATATGATCTGGGCCAATATTCAACTGGATGCTTAAATCAGAATTTTAAGTAGTTGACTCAGTTTTCAGCGTGATAGTAAAATACTATAATAGTCAACTTTCGTATTCAATTGAATCTTTTGGCTACCTAGCAGACTTAAAGACGCAAGGTCGTGGGTTTCATGGGGAGTGAATCATAATTTGCTGATACCCCATGCAGACTTTGTGAAAAGCACTGGAAATACCTGTAACAAAGCTACATTTCTGGAGCACAGCAAAACAAGCTGTCCCACCATAAACATTCTTCAGCCTGCTTCGGGCATTCTCGGGCCAGGAAAAGTGAGATAATGACTTTGCCATACGGGGCAAAGAGTGGAATATATAGAGCATTACATAAGGTCTGTCGGTCATAAAACTCATAGTGATGGACAACACCTGTTACTGGAAAGCAAATTACTTTGGAAGTCTGATTTGCTGGCATGTAGTTTTCATACATATGCAGCTTGATATGATGCACACAGCTCTGTGCATATATTGCAATGCCTTTATTGCCCATTATTTTGGATGAACTTTATGGCATCGGAATGGTTATCAGTCAATCAGTATTTTGCCGTCAAGTTGGCCTGCTGATGTAAAAAAGTTTGCATGTGATCAGATTACAAGTTGAGCCATTTCTCATAGCCAAGTAAAATGCTTAGTAAAATATTGAATAATTCCGCACATTGAATTGGATACAGCCCCAGATCTATTATCATTATTATTATTGTTATTATTTGGTTTGGCGTCACCTGTGCCTGGGAGGTGAAAAGCAAACTGAATCACTGTAACCCTCTGGGCACCGTTTCATGAAGGTGGTCAGCACTAACAAGTTGTCAGTCACTGACAGTTACTGTGGTAACAGTTGGTGATCAGTGCTTCTCAGCCAATCAAAACCAAGGATTTTACTGAAACTGTCAGTGTTGAAAAATTTCATGAAACGTTGCCTAGGTCTCTCCTCCCAATATCACTGATTGGGGGTGTGCAGGTGGACCACATACACCGGGGTTTCCCCTTGCTCTTATACAATAGTGCAGTGGGATCTTTAACATGCAAAGACTCTCCTTTACACAGGACCTCCATTTAACGTCCTATCCAAGGGATGGAGTGTTTTCCACTGTAGCATAACTTGCATCTATGAAACGGGAGGGGCACGATAACACACAACGTAGGCTTCAGTCATCCGCCTGGGTTGGACTCGAACCCACGATCTTTGGTTCGACAAGCAAACGCTTTACCGACTGAGCCAACTCACTCCCTCTATCTATTACCTTCTCCTTTATCATGATTGGCAGGACTGGAAATTTCTGTCTGAAGGAGCAGTGAGAGCCAGATATTCATACTTACATGTACACAAATTGTAACATTTTCACTATAAAATGCCAGATCTTCTATAATCTCTCATTGTCATATTCTTAGATCTTCTTCTCTGCAATGTTGCCACTGATCCTCATCTGGCCCTTTACTCGTGGTCTGTGGGTGACAGGAAACAAAGTGGTCACCGAGGATGAACAGCAGGGTGAACTCAACCTTCATACGAACTCAGACCAAGCTATGAGGGCACTCTTTCAGATCTGTGTCATGTTTCTAGTCTTCCAAGCTTGTGATGTAAGTATGAGCACCAGTAGTTTAGTTTCACTAGTCTGGGGGGTGTTTCATAAAGTCAGCTTTATGAATGACTTGAATATGAAGTGCTAAATAGTTTGCCCAAAGTTTTTCCTGACATTTTAACAAAGTGTGACTGCCTTTCCCATTATCTCAATTAAATTGGGGCAATAATATACTTTGCAATAAAAATGTTTGTAAACAATAGTACTATTAATCTACACATGTACGTCTGCATATTTTACTTTTCACTGATGCGATTTATAATGATTGAGAATCCCATTTGGCTTGGCATATGCCACTCGTTCGGGAATTCATTCATAACTTATGAACAGCTTTATGAAACGCCCCCCTGGTCTTTAAGACCTATGTGACAAAAGCCTTTGATGTCCCATTGCATCTACATTGATATATTGCAAGTCCTTTGCCCATTGGTCTTACATGTAAGTCACATTGAGTCTACACCTCCTGAGTCCTGTGCCCCATTCATCCAATTTCCATCTTTTTGGAAACCCTAAACAACTACGCTCTACAAAATAGTAATCTAATATGATAGTAGAGAAATAGGGACAAGCTTTTGCATAATCATGTTTTGGAGATTTTAGAAACAAAGATGACATATTCAAATAAATGAGTTGTTTTCCTTGTATGAAGAGATGAATAAATGATTTTTTGTTTAAATTGAATGGTTTGTTCACTGTGTATAAGATAATTGGCTATAGATACACTGTTGTAAGGGAGAGCATAGAACAATATACTTTGGCCAGGATTTGAACACTTCCTGTTGATGCAGTTTGTGCTTCATGGTCCAAGGTTTTGTCAATAGAGTGAGGATAGCTTCTCTGATATTAGAATACATGTATCCATTAGAGAACCGAGCATGTTGGCTCAATTAATAGAGCATCGCCTCATGAATGGGAGGTTGCGGGTTCGATCCCCGGTCGAGTCATACCAAAGACTTACAAAAAATGGGACCTTCTGGCTTCTGCCTTCTAGCCAGGCGCTCGGCATATAAGAATGGAAAAGGGTAATAATAACAAATTATGTTATGCAGGGGCTGCTGGAAGATTTGATGATAGCTAAAGTGGGTAAATAAGGGCTATTATTATTATTACTATTAATCTGCTGTTAGAAAATGTGTATTGTCTCTTCTTCTTTTAATACATTTGGAAAGCCCATAAAAGTTATTATTACCTGTGGCTCTTACAAAGTGTTGAGAAAGTAGTATGACGTTAACACTTATGGTTCATGAGGAATTACATTTTGTTTAAATGAGCTAATTGGATAATAATATTTGACTTTGTCTTTACACAGGGTTGGAAGTAAAGGGGATGAACATTACTGATTTATCATTGGCTTTTTTCTAACAGTTTTT
>CM057169.1:15718939-15730817 GCA_029962745.1 Echinometra lucunter
CAAGTACCAGCGGTACCACTGACAGCCAAGACGTTCAACAGAAACTTTGTCACAAGTGTTGCAGTTGTCACATGACGTCTTGGATGGTTCTTGCGATAGCTCCCTGAACCTGTCAGTCAGTGGATTGGGGGATGGCAGTTGCCGTCCATGAAGTCCCTCGACACACCTCCTGCTCCACTGCCTTCGACTTCTGCAACTCCACAGACCTCTCAGTAGATTTATGGACTACATTGTGCCATGGACAGTTCAATCGTTAATTGATGTTTTCAGTTTTAACCTTATAATGTCACTTATGAACAAAATAAAAGAAAGTCTTTGCTTTAAAGTTGAGTTCTGCTATGTGCCATGGACAGTTCACTTGTTTAATTGGTGTTTTTAGTATACCTTATAATGTCACTTATAAACAAAATGAAAGAAAGCGTTTGTTAACTTTGATTTTTGTTTTGTGCCATGGACATTTCACGTGTTTATTTGATGTTTTCAGTATTACTTTATGATGTTACACATTACCTTATTATGTCACTTATGAACAAAATAAAAGAAAGTGCTTGTTTAACTTTGACTTTTCTTTTGTGCCAAGGACAATCTACTTGTTTATTAATGTTTTCTGTATTAACTCATAATGTCACATAGTATTACCTTATAACGTCACCATGAACAGATTTTTAAAAAAAGCGTTTCACCTTGATTTTTGTTTTGTGACATGGACAGTTCACTTGTTTATTTGATGTTTTCAGTATTACTTTATAATGTTACACATTACCTTATTATGTCACTTATGAACAAAATAAAAGAAAGTGCTTGTTTAACTTTGACTTTTCTTTTGTGCCAAGGACAATCTACTTGTTTATTTATGTTTTCTGTATTAACTCATAATGTCACACAGTATTACCTTATAACGTCACCATGAACAGAATTTTAAAAAGCGTTTCACCTTGATTTTTGTTGTTTGACATGGACAATTTACTTGTTTATTTGCTGTTTACAGTATTACCTTATAATTTCACTCAGTATTACCTTATATATAAAATGTCAATTATGAACAAAATAAAAGAAAATGTTTGCTTAACTTTGATTTCTGTTTTGTGCCACGCGCAGTTCACTTGTTTATTTGATGTTTTCAGAATTACATTATAATGTCGCTTATGAACAAAATCAAAGAATGTGTTGGTTTAATTTTGATTTCTTTTTAGTGCCATTGACAGTTCACTTGCTTATTTGAGTTCTCAGTATCATACAGAAGGGGAGGGTGAGGTAAGCTGAACCATCGGATAAGTTAAGCCACCCCTCCAAACTAAAAAAAAAATATAGCCAGAAGGGAAATGTTACTGTCTTCTAGTATTTGACCACACCTAAATATACTTTAAAACCATTTAAAACCAAAATGCAATTTTTATTGATTTTTATTTTTTAAAAAGTTCATTTTTTCTTAAGCATAGAAATAAATGGAATAGATGGTTGTTATTGAGGCAGTTAAAATGTGGACATACAAACATAATTTCAGTCACTTGCCCCACCATGTGATTAACAGTATTGTATTATGGTTGGGATGAATGTATGCTGTGCATGCCTATGCGTGTAAGTGTGTGTGTGTGTGTGTGTGTGAGTGTGTGTGTGTGAGTGTTAACGCAAGCAATATTGTTATCTTGTAATCTGTGTTATATTTTTGTATCATTTGATCAATAATAATTACTGCAGTTAGAGTTTCTTCATAGTCCTACAATGAGCCCCCCCCCCCCCCCCAATTTTATCTCGTAAATAGCCTGATCACTACCTCGGCAAACTCTGTGACGTCACACAGACATTTATGTAAATTAAAATTAACGTCATAAAAGTACTTTCTCAAGTTCAGATATATTTTATTCTCATTCTGTATAACCGCACATCACTGGCCCTAACAACATTCACAAAAGCGTTGGCTATAGCACTGAACATTAATTGATCAACATATTGTACGTCATGGTGGCTCATCTACAGGTGATGCCGGCTCAACTTACCACGGAGCACAGTTAAATTGAGCCACTTCACAACATTTTTTAATCATCAGTGCTCCCCAACCATATATGCTAGAAGTGTGTTGAGTGCCTTTCATAGAAGGCTATTCTAGATATTTTTATACAACACATGTGATATGACTGTTCACTAAACAGAAAGTGTTTGTTAAACTTTTTATTATCTATTTATTATTCATATTAATTTATTTATTTTTAGAAACAAGTTTGCATAAATTACGATACCTGTATACACAAAAATTATTGGAATTATTAGAAAAAAGAATCAACACTGAATTACAATATTTTCACCTGAAAGAACAAAAAAGTTAACATGGTAATAATACTAACAAAAGTTGAAACAATTTATGTGATTTTTGTGTCTTTTTTTGTGACGTCCTAATTAGACGATTAATGACGGACATAAATTTGAACTTGACATAAAAGTGACGCACACTTCAAGATTCATCATACACTCATTATCACCAACATTACATCTTGCCCAATTAAGTCATCAAGAAGGTGATGAAATGAAACAGTGTTTCTTCAGGTTTCGAAAGTCTGTCTTTACACTAAGTCTATCATTCTGTCTTGCCAGGCTACGGAACCTGCATGTGAATTACACCAATGCTTGATGAGGTTACGCTGCATCTTGCCTTCTTTTGAAGCTCTGTTGGGTGCTTGGACTTCCATAGTGTCGGTAAGGTTTTGGCCCCTTCGCCATTCTCCAGGCTGCATTTGTCCATTGTGCAGCTGACGGTCCAAAAGTCTGTTCTGCAGGACTGGGTAGCGGGTGCGCATCAGGTTGTGGAGCAGAACACAAGCTTTCACTATGAGCCTGACTGTTTCAGCATGGTGTTGCATGGTGGTGAGCAGTACCCGAAATCTGTTTACCATGATACCGAAGGTATTCTCTACAACCCTTCTGGCCCTTGACAATCTGTAATTGTAGATGCGCTCTTCCCTGGTCAGGTTCTTCGCACTGTATGGCTTCATTAGGTATGTTCTTAGGGAGAAAAGCGTCGTCGCCCACAATGAAGTAAGGAACATCTTGTGTGTCATTGGGTAGGGAATCTGGACGCGGCCAACCCATGATGTCGTCGTTTTCTAACCTTTCTTCAGATCACTGTGGTATAGATTTGGGCATCTGATGCAGGAGCCATTTCCTAAACGTCAGCCCAGAGGAACTTATATTCGGAATTGACCATGGCAAACAGTATGATGCTAAAGAAGCCCTTGTGTTGTAGTATTCCGACCCTGAGTTGGGGGAGCTTTGCAGGCCACATGTTTGCATCGATGGCACCTACGGTGTGAGGAAAGTTCACTTTGCAGCCAGTCATCAGCAATTCGCCGCCATTCTCTCTCGTGGTAGGGCAAGTCATCTGCTCATCGGGTACTCCTCCAATATGGCCTGACATACTTCTCTGACAACTTTGCTGATGGTGTTGTGGGGCACCCTCCAGGCATACTGCATGTCCCTGTATTTTGTACCAGAGGCAAGGTGGCGCAGGGTTATTGCCACCTTGAGACCAGGCTCCAAGTTAGGTCTGAAGTTGGTCCGTTTCTTGGTCAGTCTGGGAGTGAGCCGGTTCACCAATTCGTCAAACATGGCTGGGGGCATTCTCATGAAGTTGTGAAAGGCACGTGGATCTTCATTACGCAGCTCGACCATCAGCTTATTGTACATGCCCAGGTCCAGTCTTCTACCAATCCATGCTCTCACCCAAATAGCTCTTTGATTTCTTCTTCGCCTTCTTTTCCGCCTCTGGAGCAATTGCTGGACTTGGAAAAGTTGATTGTTATGTTGTTGGATGGCAGCAACTATCACATGTCTTTGGGGATCCATAACTTCATCTGTACTTCTCCACAACTGCACTGGCAATGACTCGCAAATGTCGATTTCTGCCACATTTATAGTGATGTGGGATTACGTGAAGTGTTTGTTATGCACTCGCATATTGTTCGCAAATCAGATACAAAGCAGACGTAATGCAAACGCACTATTTGTGGCAAGTCTGTTTGCATTCGCTACAAGTTATTTTAGTTCGGGATGTAGACGTGATAGGCACGCTATATATCCGTTTTACACACTGTCCCACTCCACCGCCCAGCCGCAATACCCCGTCAGTTGCGGATAAGAGCGGATATTCAGCGGATAGATTAGTATGTATTGCGTATGTATTGCGTAGGTATTGCGTATGTATGGCGGATGCTCATCCGCAGCCAAAATTTTGGGCTGCTCAAAAATCCTGGGAACGGAAAAACGTGCCTTTGCGGATAATTGCGGACGTATGCGGATGTCGACCGACTCATACAAGCATGTTTCACGTATATTGCGGATGTTTAACGAATATAAAACCAATTTTGTGCGCAATTCATACGCAACTATTCCTAAACGCCAGTGGGACCGGGCCTTAAGACATTATAGGCCTGGTGTTCTGATATGCTCGTAAATCGGGGTCCGCCCACTTGACCGAAGGCCCGCGAGGCCGAAGACCCGCGAGACCGAAGGCCTGCGAGGCCGAAGGCCCGCGAGACCGACTTTTTTTTTGTATCTTATTTTCCTTCATCAGGCGCCTTGTTGCAGTGGCGTAACAGGTGCCTGTTATCAGAGGGGGAGGGGGGCAGAGCCAAATATTTCCCGGTAACTCCGTCTAGAATTAGTGGTGTAGCTAGGATTTCAGTTTAGGGGGCGGTAGTGAGCACGGGAAGCGCGCCCCCAAGGGGGGTGCAGGGAGGGGGGAGTGTCGCCCGCGAGAAGCGCGGAAGCTCCGACGTTCCTTTGAATCGTTCCTTGTCTGCTCCCGCTCATCTTAATACGTCCTCTGCCTGTTATCCGGGGGGGGGGGGGTGGGGCAGAGCCAAAAATGTCCCGGTAACTTAGTCCAGAATCAGTGGCTTTGCTAGGATTTCATTTTAGGGGGCGGTAGTGAGCACGCGAAACACTTGCGAAACACTTAATACTGAGCGCGTGAAAGGCGCTCCCTATAAGGGGAGTTTTCCCCCTCCCCCACGAAGCACGGAAGCTCCGATGTTTTCTTCGAATTGCTCCTTGTCTGCTCCTGCTCTTACGTTCTCAGCCTGTTATCGGGGGGGGGGGGGGCAGAGCAAAGAAATCGAAGTGCGGAAGCTCCCACGTTTCTTTGAATTGTTCTTGTCTGCTCCTGCTCTTCTAACGTTCTCCTGCCTGTTATCGGGGGGGGGGGGGGGGGCAAATAATTCCCGGTAACTAAGTTTAGAATCAGTGACGTTGCTAAGATTTCATTTTCATCAAGGAGCAATTCGAAGAAAACATCGGAGCTTCCGTGCTTCGTGGGGGAGGGGGAAAACTCCCCTTATAGGGAGCGCCTTTCGCGCGCTCAGTATTAAGTGTTTCGCAAGTGTTTTGCGTGCTCACTACCGCCCCCTAAAATGAAATCCTAGCAAAGCCACTGATTCTGGACTAAGTTACCGGGACATTTTTGGCTCTGCCCCCCACCCCCCCCCCCCCGATAACAGGCAGAGGACGTATTAAGATGAGCGGGAGCAGACAAGGAATGATTCAAAGGAACGTCGGAGCTTCCACGCTTCTCGCAGGGGACTCTCCCCCCTCCCTGCACCCCCCTTGGGAGCGCGCTTCCCGTGCTCACTACCGCCCCCCCCCCCCATCCTAGCTACGCGTTACCGGGAAATATTTGGCTCTGTCCCCCTCCCCCTCTGATAACAGGCACCTGTTACGCCGCTGCAACAAGGCGCCTTAAACCACTTGACCGCGGCACCTGATGAAGGAAAATAAGATACAAAAAAAAAAAAAAAAAAAGTCGGTCTCGCGGGCCTTCGGTGAAGTGGGGTGTCACCCGTAAATCAACTACAAGCCATGTTTTGTTCTCATTTTTGTTAGTTTTATTTTTTTTTGAAAAGTGGGACAACTCTTTACGCAGAACAAATTTTATTGATTAACTGTATTGTAAAGTACAAAATAATGTTATGATTGACAACAATAATATTGTATTGATGCATGCTTCTTTGCTACCAAGGATTAGAAAGGGACAACAGAAAAAGAATGCAAATATTATCCCGTTATTCCAGTGTACGCGTTTTTAATTATTGAATTATTGAATAAACGACAGTAAAGACGGGGGGGGGGGGGGGGGGGGGGTAGTTGCCTGGACTGTTCTCTATGATCCGTGAGCTCACACATCAGCAACACATGTATGTACACAAATTAAGTGCACGTACGGGGAATGTGAATTCGTGGGGATACCACATCAGCGCGCGCGCGCATGCTCGGGAATTAGTGACAGTTTAAAACGACCAGTAGCTGGTCGGGGGGGGGGGGGGGGGGAGAGATGAAGAGAGGGATAAAGACATATGATGAGAGAAAGAGATGAGGAGGGAGAGTGATGGCAGAGAGATTACAGCAAGATAGAGAGAATGACAGAATCAGAGAGAAATGGAGACAGGATGTGAGAGAAAGAGATGAGGAGGGGGAGGGAAGGAATAGATTAGACAGACACCCCAGAAGGATAGACAGGAGAATAACAGGAAGAGAGAGAAAGCGAGAGGGTTCATAAAGACAGAGAGATGAAGAGTGGACAGAAAGACAGATAGAATGGCTGGAAGATCAGAGAGAGAGAGGGGGGGGGGGGGAGAGGGAGAGCAGGAGCAGGTCCAAGGGGTGGCCGAATCAGCCCCCCCCCCCCTTTGAAAAGCAGAAAAGGCAAAATGTTAGGGTAAAATACACTTTCAAATGTCGAGGATCCTTTTTTTGGATAATCCAAACACCTGAAAATGCCAAGCGCCCCCCTTTTTTTTTGTTGTTGAAAATTCTGGATCCGGCCCTGGAGAGAGAGAGAGAGCCTGTATCTAAAATCATTACTAAAATAATGGTGTGCATGTGTACATTATGGCAGCTCGATGGCGTACCTTAAAAAAAATCGCCAGGAGCTTCAATTCTGATGGACATGAGCACTATACAACAACCCATTATCATTATTATTTTATTATCATTATCTGTCAAATGTCACCGAGTCCTTATTTACGGTTATTGTATGTACCGATACACATTTTCATACACCCTAATACATTCATGTAGAGTTAACAACATGTTCACATTCGTGATCAGCTGATTTTCATTAAGTTCTAAAAATTATCAAAGAGAATTAGGGCAGAAGGAAATACTGCCCTCTTTGCCTCCTTAAATGGGCTTTTATTTTGGCTCTCAAAAGATGCAGAAAATTTTCAGCACTTTAATAAAACAATCCAGATTTTCCATTTATCTCTACTTTTAAAAAAAAGTGGAGGGGTAGGGAATACAGAAAAATCATGTACAACTGTTT
The DNA here is from genome assembly GCA_029962745.1 of Echinometra lucunter. Taxonomy (NCBI): domain Eukaryota; kingdom Metazoa; phylum Echinodermata; class Echinoidea; order Camarodonta; family Echinometridae; genus Echinometra; species Echinometra lucunter. The sequence goes on from CM057169.1 coordinate 15,726,249, forward strand.
CCCAAGATTGAAATAAATAACTGCCTCAATGGCTCTACCATGTGAGTAAAAAAAACAAACTTTATACACTTAGAAAATTATCATTTTCTAAAAAGCTAGGTTATGAAGGCAAAAATCATACATATTTTGAATTTATTTGGTACTATTTTTGTGTGGTAATTGTTTACGTTTGGATGAACATGGGGCATTGTTTGAAAGAATGTGAAAATCAACTTGCGCAAAATGTGACATTTGAACCAGTGAAACATTTTGAATAGGGGAATTTAATTTGATCTTTGCAGATACAAATAACGCTCAAACCATCCCGGACAAAATTAAACATGAATAGCATGACTGATACTGCTTTCACACCAAGGTACGGTCGCTGCGACCGGTCGCTGCGAGCGGTCGCTGCGACCGATGAAATCATAATGTGAAAGCATTTCCTCGGTCGCTGCGACCGATCGTTTTGGTCAAAAACGATCGGTCGCTGAGTACGGTCGGTGAGGTACTTCAGCGACCGATCGCGACCGATGCAAGCTAGATGTGAAAGCACATCGTACTCAGCGACCGATCGAAATGCAATGACCCCCATACATGCCTACGCACTATCTCTACTTCCGCTTCCGGCTAGGTCAGCTATACAGCGACCGATCGCTCTGGGCCTGACCAAATTTTGACGGAGGTGTGAAAGCACGTCCGATCGGTCGCTGGGTACGGTCACAGCGACCGGTCGCAGCGACCGTACCTTGATGTGAAAGCAGTGAGACACACATACAGTTATACACAAACACCCCCCCCCCCCCCACCCAACACACACACGCACACCCACACTCAGGCAGGCAATGACAGTGGCTACCTACTTTTTGTGAAAATGGAAAGTATTGGTTCAAATTCTGTGAATTTACAGTGATTCACTAATGAATGTGTTATACAATTAGATAACCATAGCAAAGGAGTTCTGAGTGAGAGGTATCAAAGTCCTCTCAGATTATATTTTGCAAAATAAAAGTGAATCTGACATAATGAAGAAGAGTGAAACAATGAAAAATACTACATCAACTCTCTTTCTACTAAAATGTTTAAGAAATGAAATAGGCGAGTACCCACCCCCCCCCCCCCCCCGACTCTGCCGCTGCCACCGAATAGGGGACCGGAACGCGTGCACATATTCATTTGTGTACAAACAAATGCAGCCGGTGGGCGGGGCAGCGACAGAGTCGGCGGCGAGGGGGACGATCTGCACAAGATTCATGGATGAAACATTAAAGTTTGAGAACATTTCTGGCAAAAATCAAAATGATTTTCACTACATAATCACACATGTGAAAGCCGAGAGGACAATTTAATATATTAGAACATAATTACTTGATTAAAACATATTTTAAAGTCATTTTGAACTTGATCATGCATTGTCACCCCTTTTCCGCTGCGGCTGAAGTTGTGATGAACATGTGAATGACCTTTGACCTCATAAATCTAGTCGAGTACGAGTTACGTCACTTTTCCCGGTTGAGGTAAAATAAAAGAGCTAGAGACAATGAACTTTTTTTTTTTTCATTTTTTAGAAAGATATATAGAAATCATTGGGGTAAATCCGGGGGGAGGGGGGGGGGGGGGATGGGGGATATATCCCCCACTTTTTCGAGAGAGGGGAATGGTGTGTACAAACATCCCCCCTTCATTATTTTTAAGGAAAAAATGATAATTAAGCAGTTGGTGAATTTTCAAAATAAAAATGTCACAAATGATGGTAATATCGTGGAATTTTTTATTTTAAATGCTCTTAATAACCATGAAGTGGTTATTTTTTGCTCCCTCGCTTCGCTCGCTTGCTAAATAATAATAATATAATTATAATGTATTAATATCATCACTACCCGCACTTGAGGAGTTGGGGGGGGGGGAGTCTGCGCGAGTGAATGAGGGTGTGTGTGTGTGTGTGTGTTGTGTGTGTATACTTAAGTGTGAGTTCACAGAAAAAAAAATTGGTAAAAAGGGTGATCATCCCACTGATGTCAGTGATCATCCCCCCCCCCCCCACTCCTCAAAACGGATTTACGCCGGTCTAGAAATATGGTAAATATATCTTCAAAACTGAGATATTTTAGGCCAAACGACTTTTCAGTAGACTAGACCTGCTTCTGATCGTTTTTATTCACTTATGCGTGAATTATATATAATTTTATGAGTGGTATCTGATGAAAGAAGAAGGTCTGTATCAGTTACTAATCATGATAGTGATTAAGATTATGATTAAACATCGATCAATCTCGGTTTCGTTCCTCCTCCTCCTCCTCCTCCTCCTCCTCATACTAGTAATCCCAGTCTCGCTGGGTGTTTGTTTCCACAGAAATAGAAGACGTGCGCCGTGGTCACAGAATAAACCCGTCTTTGTCAGAGCCCTATTCTGCAATAGCGCCATCTCAACACAAACTAGTACTAGTACAAAGCATGATGGCCTTGAAAATGTCTTGTCATGTTGATAAAATAAAAGCTATATACTCACCCAGAGATTTGTAACTATACCACTACACTATACCTGTAACCCATAAATACTTACGTTCATACATACATACAAACATCTTACAATTCATAATAACATACATTTTTCTCCAATCATTACTTCAGAAAGCATCATTCCCTGATTGTTTTGTATTTTTCATGTGAAAGATCCATGTTGTATAAGCCACGCAGCATGAATATTAATTATGAACGGTAATAATAAAAATAATTTAAGATTCATAAAGCACACATAATCTGCCTATAATGACACTGAAAGGCGCACAAAGGAAATTAGACTACTTATACAATACACAATATGAAATATATAAACATACAGAAATTGACTAAAAGATAGCAAATTGACAATTCATATTTAGTTGGAAGTCAAAGTGACCAGTAAGTCCACAACAGTTAAGCATATATTCTTTCATAATAAGGTGAGTCTTTAATTTGTTGTGGAAGAGTTCTGGCGTTTGGCAAGATTGTCTCATGGGAGTGTATTCCATAAACGCGGGGCTGCTACTGAGAAAGACCTGTCGCCCCAGGACCTCTTTGTTTTAACTTCCTGGAACTGGTTGACACTTCCTGAACGAAGACCAGGTCTAAAATGATCTCTTCACTGAGTAATGTCAAAACTAGCTTTCATGCTGAAGTAATGAATAAATTAAAGTAACCAATGCTGTTGTCTTTTATAACAAAAACCTGGGATGAAGGGCAGCCAGAATATACATTTTATCCACTGATCAAAATCACATCCTTTTCAAGCTTTTTGTCCTTAATTTTTTGAAAATGAAAATTACCCCCTAACACGTGTTTAACGCTCTCGACCATATCTGCTCGGTTATTGGTTTGTTTGTTTTTACCAAGCCTCTAATTATTGTTATTAAGTTGTATGGCAAGAATGTACACTAGTATTGTCTACGTTTGCATCCTTCAAATGCAACACTGCATGGGCGCTCCTTTTTGGGTATCATGACTTTGCGCCCAAAGAAGCATAATGCACCAGAAGTTGTACCCTTTAGGGAAGGTGCAAATTTGCACCCTTTTGAATGCAACCCTTCCGGGTGCAATCAAATACAAAAGGGTGCGCTTGCATCTTTGCATCTTTTTTTATGTCGGGTGCAAGATTGTACCCTAAAGGTGCTGCAAAAGTTGCATTTAGGGTGCAAAATTGAATCTTAATTTCATTCTAAGTGTGTAGAGGTACATAGTGATACAATAAGAACGTTCATGTATGATCTGGTGCCTTTAAAGCTAAAAGAGAATGAAACCCTGTGGGGAAAAAATCAATTTTAATGAAAAGAGAGGATAGAGAGGAGCAATTTTTAAAATTTTCCATCACACAGGGGGGGGGGGGGGGGGGAGGGTATGTCTCATTGAGGCCTTTATGCGTGGAGGTGCCCGTGGTCCAGTGGTTTAAGGCTTAAATGGAGACACGTCGAGGATTGGTGGTTTGATCCCTGTCACGCCCGCTCAGCCCGCTCAGTATGCCATTGAGCCAGTGGCGGCACCAGGATTGTTAAAATGGGGGGGGGGGGCAAATGGAGGGCAAAAGAAAATGGTGGGGGGGGGCAGGGCCAGGCGTCCTCTTACACACATTTTAATATCAATTTTGTGAGTGAGCGAACAAAAAATAACTGGTTTTTTTTTGTTTTTAATCGCATTTTCAAATAAATATTGTGAAATAATATGATGAGCGAGCGAGCCAAAACGACTTTTTTGTTTTTAATCGAAGTTTTGAAGAGTGGAAAATGGTATTTTAGAGCACTGCACAGCTTGAATATAATGTTTATGACAACATCTTCTTATTTACAAATTACAGTATAATTTTTCTTTTCAGTCCTCAAAATTTCTGGGGGGGGGGCAACTGGGGGGGGGGGGCAAAGCTTCTGAGTGTGGGGCAAATGCCCCCCATCCCCCCCCCCCCCTTGGTGCCGCCACTGCATTCAGCAAAAGGCATTTTATCTACAAATTATCGTACATCAAATGAAAATGATATATGATACCAACGTGTGCACGTGCGTTTGATTAAAAAAAAGTAAACGAAAACGTAGAAAGGGGGTTGTTTTTCAGCAACAAGGGGAA